>NW_024121499.1:3956244-4103913 GCF_016745375.1 Pimephales promelas | reverse complement strand
TGCATATAAGTTCTACATTTTCATAAAATTTTTGTTTCCTTATATACATACATACACACACCGTAGTGGTCAAAACTGTTTATTGGTCAAAAAGTGAAAAGTTGTTTTTTTTTGTGATAACAAATGAGTGGACATAATTTTTGGCCAGGCTGTCATACAAGAAAACTTTTTATTAATAGTTGTAATTTTTTTTTACAGAAAATATTTTACTGTTATTTGCGACTATATTACTGTTTGATTTATATTTTTTTAACCCACATTATTAGAAAAGAAAAATTCTGTTATGTCATTTATTTTAATAATTGTGTATTGTTCGTTTTATGACTTCAACCGCTAATAAACATTATTTATCACTAGAAAAAAATTAAATAACCTCTTAAGCATGAAAGTATCATGCAATCATTTTAGACATGTATCTTTATATAGAGATTTTTTGGGCATCAAGCGTTTTTTTAAAACTTGGTCAAAAACGCCATAGAACTTTTTTTTTTCTTTTTTTTCTAAAAATGGTCTTATTGACGCCTATTTGACTACTAACTGACTACTTGTGTTTATTTTGTTGATGTTATATTGGTAACATAAAAAAATCAGCAAAGAACATACAATGTAATATAGAATAATTAATCTAAATTTGCTAAACATACAAGGCATAAATACAAGATTGACCCAATGATGGTTTGTCATTTGTCCCAAAAACTCACTGGTTTCGGGTCTCGTATCTGTTGTTGCGCACCAGTATATTCCACCCCCCAAGTATGAGCAATAATACTATAGACCCTTTTTTCATATTATAGAAAACTTCTCCACAGCTTAAACCTTCTCCGTTTCTTTTTTGCAGTGTATTCCTCAGTGGAACCAGGCTGGCTTCAGGCAACGTTTGAGGGCAAAACAGGACTCATTCCTGAAAACTACGTGGTGTTCCTCTGACAGCATCCAACCAGGAGAGGCCAAGCTTTTCATGGTATCCATGGTAACATGAATTTTAGACCAAGAGCTTAAAGTATATATAAAGCATTAAATGATTTGTAAGTGAACTGTATGGATATGACATTATATGACACTGAATAGTAAGAGATCATGTATGGTACACAAACCTCAATGATACAGTACAAGGCCTCAATCGCAGCTGTAATTCTTGAATTCTGGAAGCCGGACTGAAATCATTGAGTGTAGATGCACAAATTTAGATACACTGAGGTCAGGAGGTGCAATGTACCGCACTAAATGATCATTTTAGGTCTACTGTGCGGTGGAAATACTGCAATTCTGTCATGAAAGACCAGCTTATTGGTCTAAGGCTGCAGGGGCTTAATGCTCAATTCCGATTTTTTGATAAAAATCGATTTTTTTTGCAAGGCCGTTTGTGTGAACGTGAACGCATATCAATGACGTGCGGGTCGGATACATGTGACCTGGCTGATCAGATTGAAGTCGCATTTGAAAAGATTGGATACATATCGGATTTGGACCATATACCCAAGTGGCCTGGGTCGCATTTGAAAAGATCGGATCTGTGTCGTTGAGACTGTCATGAAAAGATCAGATACAGTTCGTATAGGGGCAAAAAAATCGGAATTGGGTCGTTTCAGTCTGTAGTGTGAACGTAGCCTAAGAGACAGACTTTCTTTTATTTTAGCTCAATTCTTATAATTTTGAAATGAAGGGAAAGAAGGTTAAACGTGTATACGTTTGTGTGTGTGGTTTCTCATTCTAAAATGACTTACTGTTGTCATAAATGTTCAGAAGTCTGAGACCACACTTTTAGGATTTTGAGCATTTTTAACAGAGAAACTAGAACAAAATTACTACAAAATATCTCAGATTCTGTTTTATTTCTTGCTGACTAATCAATTGAGTAAATGTGGTCAAATTTTCAGCTTAACAATGAAGCATTTTGAACATTTCAAATCATGCCGGAGAATGTGATCGGGTTTTGTTTATGTTGCTTGAATAACTATAAATATATGAATAAATATATTCATATAAAAATAATATATTTTATATTTATATAAATATAAATATATTCATTTATCACATTATGCTGTTCATATATTTTTTTTAAATAAAAAGGAAAAAAAAAGCTAAATATTTTTACTAGTGGTCTCAGACTTTTGGACCCCATTGTGGAATTTTACATGCAGAACTGAAATCAGACACAAAATATTTTATGTAAAATTTCAGAAAAGTAAAATGTTCCAATTCTGTGCTGAATTATCAGCATCCTTGGATCACTGCTTATGTTATCGCATTAGAGCAATGGAACTAAGTGTTCTAGTTATTTATAATTGAAATGTATCACATTTTCTAATACACACAAAATGATTCCTATTCCTGAAATGTTTGGAAACCACTGGCTTGGGATAGCAGTGGATGATGCCTCAGTTTGGCATCCAGGTCTTTACAAATACCAATGAAACAAGTCCAACTGTAATAACTTCATTGTACCAGAAGTTTCAAATGACACCCACTGTCAGTGTCAACAACACCAACATGATACATTCCAGCCATTTTGTTGAAAATTGTGTTATGATTACTGATTGAAAAAAAAAACTAAATGATAGAAATGTATATACTGTATGAATGATTTGTTTTGTTTTGCTTAATTCATTTTGGTTCATCATTAAATTTGTTTACAAAATGAGACCCACTTCTTGTCTAAAGATTTTTAGCTTAAGCGAAATCATCAGACGTAAAGACCAGACATCAATGACTTTCCTGAAGAGAAACGGCGTCGGAAGTCTTTGGAAAGCGGACGATTGCCAAGATCCCAGTGTTCTTTCCCAATTAAATACATGAGAATGCTGTGGCCTTGACTGCTGATGCTGGACCGATACTCCCTTCAGATAGGCCATCAAGGTCAGAGGGAGGAAATTATAGGAGCAACAAGAAATGTTTTTCAATTTATGCTCTTGCCTTCCGATAAACTCTACTGACGAGAACACAGACGCAGCCGGATTTTTCCATAATGACACATTAGCTTCTGGTTTAAGACATACTTTTTTAGGGGTGGTAAATAATGGCATAAACACCAGTAAATTGACTAGTGCAAACCTTAGTCACGTTGTATGATTCATTTAAATACCCTCCTCCCCATAAATTTTGCTTCTGAAAAGGAAACAACTACAAATGCATATACAATAAGGTCTGCCGCTAAAATAACCGTGTCTGTGCTTTTTCAGCACTTATTTTTCACTGCGTGTCTTTAGTAAATCCTGACAGTAGTTTAACGCCAAAAGAGAGTTTGCGCTCGAGTAAGCTGTTTGTAAATCTGGCCCATAAAGGTGCATTGCGCAATATTTCATGTTAAAAGTACTCGTTTTTTCTAACCCATACATGCTTAAACATTTGCCTGATGGGCTGAATGAGCCCTTCTCTGATTTGCCTGATGGGCTGAATGAGCCCTTCTCTGATCACTGCGATTGTCTCTATAATCCTGTACAGTAAATTAAATAAGAGGGATTCGGGGCGTTTAAGACTGGGCATGACGTCATGCGCGTTCACGCTCACCTGGCAATTGCTACGTTCACACCGGACGCGAATAGCGCGTCTACCGCGTCTAGTTTGACGCTTGACCACTTTGTTAATTCACGCATCAAGAGCGAAACTGACGCGGGTAAAATAAAAAGTTTGAAGCGAAATTTACGCGCGTCAAAACCGAAACCCGTTGACGGCCATCTTTGTTTATGTTGATCGAGCATTCATCGAAAGATTCACCGCACTGTATTTTCTCTGGAGGGCTAGAACAGCGGCATGGGGATCATCGTCGCCGTATTTGTGTCCACCGGACCCTTCGGAGGCGAACCGTTTGGCTAGCTTCACGTTTGTATTTACATCATAATACTATTTCATATAATCTAGATATGGAATGAATAACATTCAATACAAAATGAACATGTCTCGTATATAGAAATAATGTTTTAAGTGATAAAATATTTGCTTTGTTGTGCATAATCCCACCATGCATTTAGTCATATACAAAATAATTTATTAAAGCATCCAGACACTTCACCACGTGAGCAAGCAGCTAGGCTCCTGATTGGTTAAAGTTCAGAAGTTCAGATTTTTCAACTCGGGCGGCGGCAGACGCGAATTCACGTCAAACGCGTGAATGCACAAATGGCACTAACTAAATCATTCGTGCTTAACGCGCCAGACGCTCAATTTGCGCGAACTTGACGCGCGAATGAGGTGTATTCGCATCTTCCGCGTCGCAGGAATTTTTCATGCGCGTAACGCGTCTTTGCATTGACTTAACATTGAAATCATTCGCGCCTGACGCGCTATTCACGTCCGGTGTGAACGTACCATATGTCTGGCAGGTTTATGTATTCGTCGCCATTCTCCGTATCAGCAAAGACAACTCAAGCAACAAAACTTAAGACAACTTTCGACAAAAGTAGAAGATGGATTCAAAGAGAGCGGCTTGTAATTCATTCCAAACCCCAACGCAAACTCACGCAAGACAAAGAAAATAAAACTTTTGTCTAGTGCCAGGCGTCGGAATAAGACGAGAGTCAACATCGGGAAGCTTTCAATAAATGGAGAGATCTCCGGTCTGCTCTAGGGCTCAAACGGGATCCTATACAAAGAAATAACATATATTGTTCATGAATGTGTTTCCATAATAATACAATCATATGTGGATACAGTAAACACATAAAACAGTTCAACATGGAGATAGATGGAAACAAAAACCGAAGTTTTCTACTACCCCCGTTTTCCCCTGACACATAAGTGTGTAATTTACTCAAATGCCTTTCCTTTCATATAGTTAAAATGACTTATGTATGACTAAATGGCAGATGTATAACTTTATTACCTCTGAAGACATTATGACTAACAAAAGATTTGTGCCGCTGATCCTCCTTTGGTTATGAACAGCTCATGCAAGTGTGTGTGTGGTCCATGAGCGTGCACACCTCTGGTTGCAGTTTCGCTTGACGCCAGAGGGGGTATAGTTCTGCAAAAACTCAGAGACTTACGCAATGAGCCTTTAATATTGTACTTTAAAAAAAAAAAAAAAAAAAAACGTTTTTAAACAGGCTGGATCAAATTGTTGAGTGTTCCTTTAAATATACTCTGTGATCCCTCAGCCAATGTACAATTTAGCTCTTTGTCTTTCAAGCATTGTTATTATATGTAATCAATGTTTATTTTTTTATTATATACTTCACATGTACTTTTCATTTGCCGTGAAGTGAGCGGTTACTGCGTAAATGCGAATACAATCTATGGTGGCTGGCATTGGGAGTTCTGAAGATCTGACCATTAAAAAAAATTTCTTTTCGACACTTATCAGCTTATCAAGTGTTTTCTTTTCATCACATGTTTAGGATTTAAAAATAAAATAAAACTGGCAGGAAAAGTATAATTTTACGGTAAATTACAGTCTAATTGGTTTAAAAAATGTTTGGAAATTTCAGTAACAAGAATTACATGGAACATGGAAAAAAAATACTTAATACATAATATTTTTGCACAGTTATGTGCTCACACTTGTCGTTTACTTCACTTGGTTCATTTGGTCCAGACCAAAAATGAAAATTATACATTTAGTCTTGTTTCACTTAGCATTCACACTGTCATTTTTAACACAGAACCTAAAGATACAAAAAGCACAGCTTTCATGACGTATATTTTGCGATGAAACTTACTGAACAATGAAAACAATGCTGTATTCTGGGCTAAATGTGCTGTATGATGGCACCAGCTGAAAACTCAGTTTAAAAAATGTGTAAAGGCAGCGCAGTCTCATCCCAAGACGTCATATAACTGACGTCTTGGGACGTCTTTTGACCATACGTCAACATCCGCCTTTTTAGGGTACCCTTAAACGTCGGTTAGATGACGTTATCGGATCCTAACCCCAAACCTAAACCTAACCCTAAACCTACCCCGTCACCTAACCGACGTTAAAGGTAAAGCGTCAGTTGTATGACGGCCGGGATCGTCATGTAACCGACGTTTAAGGGTACCCTAAAAAGGCGGATGTTGACGTATGGTCAAAAGACATCCCAAGACGTCAGATATATGACTTCTTGGGGTGAGACTGTGTTAGTAAAGGAGTCAAACCAGCACAGGGAATTCCTTTGTTGCATGCAAACTAAGATCTGCTGCAAAAAGACTGGACTGTAATGGGCGACATCTGAGCATTCTGTCCTTTTTAGGCTCATTTCTTGTGACGTCACAACCGTTTTTTGCTTCGTTTAGATGTCTTTGGTCCGTGGAGTTTGTTTGGAAGTGGCTCTGAAAAGACGGCCTGCTTGTTTGTTGTGCGCCAGGGTTCGGATGGCAGCGTGCGCGCTTATTCAAATGAACTACTAACAGAGCAATCGCACCAGAGTTCATTTTAATCAAACCAAACCTGCCAAATGTGTTTAAGTTATCACAAAAATTTTTAAAGATGGTCATTTTTTTTGTAGAATTCAATAGCAGGGTTTAATGATAAAGCAGATTATATTATCTCTTTATTATTGGACTGTGAATTATTATTATTTTTTACTCCTTTTGAAAAATTTTGTATTTTCAACTAACACATCAGGTCAGAACTTGTGACTATTAAAAGGGGAGGAGTTGTGTATGGAAAGATGTGTGTCTACATTAACTAGATGTGGCGCACGTACACCAGAGACACGATGAGTCCCAGACCCAAGCACACTGTCTGGATCACATGGCTTCATTTGCTGTGAAACAGGAGGGGTCTGACCATCCCCGCAAGCACTTTCGGCAGCTGTGACGCAATGACCTCTGACATCATCTCCGGAAACTCCACCTTCATGGCGTCCGCCTGGATATATGTGCTCAGGCAGAAGAGATTGACCTTCTTTACAATCTACACAAAGATAAAATCAACGTCACTCTTCAAGCTCGTGTTTCGCACATTCTGATATATAACAAGTACTGGCGTAAATAAATGTTTCTGAAAAAAACATGATCGAAACTGCTCTGAAAAAATATGTTGTACACAATCTATTACATTCCTTCCGTCGACTGATTGATAGTATATATATTTTTTTAGCAAGTAAAAAGCCTTTTAGTATAATTCTAAAAATGTCCCCCTTCAGATCTTGGCACACCTGCCTTTTTGCTGTGATTTTTTACAAAGTAAACATGAGAATTGCTGGTAATGTTGGTAAAATTTCATGATGAATACTTACTAGACTGAAGAAACTTGGTTTTACTTGATTATCCATACATAATTTCTTAGAAAAATCATGTTAAAATGAAAAAAAAAAAAAAATTAAAACCAGGCATTTCTCAATCGTCATTGTATTATATGTTTTGCCCCCCATAATAAAAACTAAAAATCTTTGATCATAAGCATTTAAATATCAACTTACTATTATTATTACTGTCTATTATTGGGAGATAAAGATGGACAAATTGTTTTTATTTGCAATTTACATCATTACAAGATATCAGATCTTTCTTGTTGGCCATATAAATTTTAGCAACTCCAACAAATTGCATTTGTGCCTCTGAATAAAACTTTAAAAATGAGGATTTCTCCATGAAGATGAGCTTATATTCTCCTCTATATACTATGTGAGCCATAAAAGTCTATTTACAATTTATTTATTTATTTTGTCTAAAGGTTCAATAAATGGTAGCATAGAAAAAAAATTTTAGACTATTTTTTTATGTCAGTCTTTAAATGGTTATGTTTCTGAGGATAGAAAAATAGGATTGTGTGAGACGGCTCAGCAGCTACCTATGGAAGCTTGTTCCCACCACTGAATAAAAAATATATAATTATTACCTTTAAGGTTATTAAAGATTTTTATTAAAGATTTTTAATTCCAACGCCATCTCACAACCAATTTGTACGATTTGTCTAAACCCCAGTGATCGTAGGGGCGGGGTCAGGGGTAGGTCATGCGCGAATTCATACGAATTGCGCTACTTGTAAAATATGTACAATTTAGCAAAAATCACAAGTGAGGTCGTATGAATTTGTACGGTTAGTGATGATGGATCGTCATCGTGGATCTTTTCAGTGAGCTGAGTCAAAAGGGCCGAATGCCCATCACTATTATGCCTGCTTTCAAACACCCGCCCAACTCTACCTCTGATTGGCTTACAATGGCATTTTACTCTACCTCAGCCAATCATCAGCATTTATGCGCTTGCCTTGTGCTCTGCCCACTAACCAAGGAAGAATAGTAAAAAAAAAGTATTTGCCTCTCGCTCAGAGATCTAGTTGGACTGATGAAAAAAAAACAGCTTCATAATTATAGTAGCCCTGCATTTTTTTGGCAGTAACGGTAACGGCGTTATTAAGATGAGAAGAGAAATCAATTAGATTACTTGTTACTGGAAAAAGTAATGGAAGTAACGGCGTTATTTATAATAACGATCATCACTGGTTATATACTGTAAATTGCGAGTTATAAAGTCAGTGGCAGAAACAAGCTTCCATGTCTACCTTTTCAAATGATAACTATATAAATAAGTATTTATTCATTTTTAAATCCTGAAACTGTCAAGTATTTCCTGAGAATGAGCCATGTATTTAGCCTATAGCTCCTGCTGTACCTCGTGCATGCTGTCCATGAGTTTGGTCAGGTGGTAGAACCTCTGTGACCTGGCCACCACTCCTTTCTCCTTCAGCTGGATGGCTTTCGTCAACTCACAGATGTAGTTCTGTCTCATTTCATCAAACTGCGTCTGACTCTTCAGGCCCTCCAGAGGAACTGCCACGAACACATCAATCTTGAAACATTACCAATAGCATATACACTATCTGCCAAGGGTCATATTAGAATTGACTAGTTTCACAGTGTTCTATCAATATTGTAATGTTGCAGTCAGCACAGTTGTAAGGCTTATTTGGTATTAATGTTGATCTAATTTGAAAAATGTTAGCTTGGAATTGAAACTTAGTTTGGATTTTCAAGGTCTCGCAGTCTGCCAAACACGTATCTCTTGTCTATCCATGCGTACTGGCATGAAGCCATTAGTTTAAAATGGTCCAGACTGTTAATATTACATTCTGGAACACCGACCTGACCTGTACAGGGTCAGACAGTAAAAGTTTTATGTGTCAGAGAGAAAACACAGATGAGTTATTACCAGTGTTGAGGAGCATCAAAGCCTTCATGCACAGAAACTCTTCCCTGGACACTTGCAAGTTGGCAAATTCCTGTGGAACAAACTGCATCCCCAAGCACAAATCGTAGATCGGAGACCTCCTCAGTTGATCACTAAAATATATAAAGAGCTTGACTGAGTATAATTGCATATTTCAATGTGTGTTAGTATATACACAGTATATACCGTTTATTGAATGTATTTATGAAGATCTACATGGCAGGCCACAAATAGTGAATTCAATAGTTCTCTCTTTTTTATCAGTGAAAAAAGGTACAAAATTGTGTATGTTGTTATGTGTAAAGTTAGGTAATAAATTCCCTGATATACTAGAAGCGAAGTTCTTTATTGTTCTTTGCTTTGAGGTAAAAAGCAGTTTGAAATTCCTGAGCAGCGGTATACATATATGCTGTGCGCTATCCTCTTAATTACACAAACAACAAAATGACAGCGGTGAAAAAAAAAACAGTTAAAGGGATAGTTCACTTTGAAATTATTTTTTGATATGTTTTAGCTTACCTCATGGGCAGCCAAGATGTAGGTGTTTTTGGTTCAACAGTATTTACAATTTTGATATTTTAAGGTCAAACCGTTCTTGTCTGTCAGTCATATAATGGAGGTATATGGGGTCCTCCTCAAAGAGCATGCACAGAGAAGTCCAAATTAAAGATGATTTAATGACTCGTAAATGTAAGTGCACATTGATGGCCTAAGACAAGAAACAAGCGTTTTGTGTCAGAAAACAGTATTTATATCGTTTTTACCTCTTGTAATCACAGCCACGTCCAAGTACTCTGAGGGCGAGGGCACTTCTATCTGCGCAAGCGCCGGAAAGCCCTGGAAGTGATCTCTCTTGTGTGTACGTCACTCATTGTTTACACAGAGATTTCAGAAGTGTTATCCTTCACTGTGAAAAACTAAAAATATTTAGATATACAGGGAATTGCAATGGAAGACGATTTCGATATATCAGCAGACAACGTTGACTTTTTTTTTCACAACCGCACAAGAGATCACTTCCGGCGCTTGCACAGACCGAAGCGCCCGTGCCTTCAGATCACTTGGACGTGGCTGTGGATATGTGACAAGTGAGTGTGAAAAGTGGTGTGTAACATTATAGTTCTTAATTCATTATTGCATATAAAATAGTCTGTTATAAAATACGTATAAAGTTTTGTTTATACTAATGGTTGTATTATAATGCGTATTAAGTTTTGTCACTGTTTAAAATCAGAGTTTTATTAAGAAATTAGAGTAATATTAAGAAGTTGAATGCAGATAATGCTGATCTTCGTCTGTATACGCCTTATTCACGGCAGCGCCATCTTTGATTTTTAATGAGAATGAAAGCGAGGCTGTGAGGGATAGTCATGCATCTCTTCAATGGGCTGTACTGTTATTTAATGTGTTTTCGGATTGTTCTGCTCATGAAACACTGAAAAAATATCTTTCCAAGAAATTTCAGTTGACAAAAAACTCCCGACAATGTAAGCTGTGGAAAATTGTAAGTATCTAGCAGTTTTATTCAGCTTTTTACAGCGGATGCCATTGGAAACACGGTAAGTCTATCCCTCACAGCCTCACTTTCATACCTGTCATGGCGCTGCTCTGAATAAGGTGTATGGGTTAATTATTCGTCGATCGTTTGGTAATGCCTTGGGGTTTCAGTAGGGGGACTCCGCGCGCTTCTCTTCCTCATTCAATACAGACGAGTGAAGGCGAGAGCTGCGTGTGTGCGAGTTTCTTCAATTTTCTCATTATTTTTCCCCTTTTTTAAGGTAATGACCACTCACAAAGCAATGTAAATATTAACACATGTTGATATTAGAATGCATTTCATTATGTTACTGTGGTTTATCTGAGTAAAAGATACGTTTTACATGTGTATATCGTTAAAGAGTTTTGTGCTAACTGAGATGTGTCACGTTATGCTAGCAGCCGGAGACCTCGTGCTCCGTCGTGTCCGAGTCGCGCTATATGTGGTAACTTTATTGTTGGTGTTTAAGTTAGCTACCGACATCCACATATTTTTGTTGTAAGATATATTGTGAATTTATCACTATAAGGGTGAGTTTGTGTCATGCTTGAGACAATTAATACTGTTAAAAGTATAATTCATTTTAGTGTTATGTGAGAACTAACGTAAAAAATGAGTATTAATGTAATTTGATAACTTTGTTAAAAACAATTTACATTTCATATGGTAATTTGGATAAAAAGATCATTTAGAATGCATTAATAAGATACTTGTGACTGTGGTCCTGAATCTGATGAGTGCACTAATATTGAAGTGTATGTTTTCTTGTATACATTGTTCAAAAACTCATTCAATACAGACGAGTGAAGGCGAGAGCTGCGTGTGTGCGAGTTTCTTCAATTTTCTCATTATTTTTCCCCTTTTTAAGGGCACAACATTTACAAGAGGTAAAAACGAAATGTTCATTTTCTCACACAAGCCGCTCGTTTCGTGTCTTAGGCCATCAATACTTACATTTACGACTCCGAGTCATTAAATCGTGTTTAATTTGGACTTCTCTGTGCATGCTCTTTGAGGAGGACCCCATCTACCTCCATTATATTGACAGACAAGAATAGTTTGACCTAAAAATATCAAAATTGAAAATACTGTGGAAACAAAAACACCTACATCTTGGATGCCCTTTAGGTAAGCTAAAGCATATCAAAAATTAATTTCAAAGTGAACTATCCCTTTAAGGAAGCATTTTAGTGATGTGGAGTTCTGCGGTTCGGCACTCCAGTCACGTAATGTTTATTTATAGAGATTTACAGTATTAAACATATGACCTTGACGGACTGAACAGAAGAAATGAACCTGAATCTAAATTAACCTTAGAAGGCAGAGCCTTAGCACCACACCTACCTATTACATAATCACTACAGAACAATGGTTTACCTGTTTTGAACTCTTGAATGAACATTGTTTGAGCCTGATTTTGTTCGGAATGACGTCACTCCAGTTCATTCTTCAATTTAGCTTAAAGTGTATCAGGGTCTTAGCATTTGAACAGATTTTGAATTCACTGATTTTACTGTTACTTACTGGCTCAAGACCAGATCGGGTGCAAAGTACAGGTAATCATTTGTGACATTCTGGAAACTTCTCCAACCCAGGGAGAACAACATTAAACCCATCCAGGAATACTGGATTAGCGTCATCTGGTCGTTGATGTGCAAATTGCGAAAACCTGTTAAACACAGATGACCAAGAAAAATCTTTAGTAAAGCCTTAGAACTCACAGCATGGTACGATAATGAAGAGCTCCATTGACTGTGCTTTTGGTTTGATCTCATAGTCATTCAGAAGGTGATGAACCATGAACGCTGGTCTCTGAAATGCTTGTTAGGCTGATTGTATTGTAAAGGCTTTACCTGGAAGAGACTTAGACCATCTGACGATCCAGAGCAGCTGCCTCTCGCAGAGCCTGTTGAGACTGTTAAGGAGAAGGTGGGGAAGCTCTGGTTGCGAGCTGTCGTAGCCAGAGTAGACCACCTGTGGCTCAATGCTCTCCAGAATGTTGATCATCTGCGGGGTCGCCTGCAGCTCACGGATGGCTGGCATACAGGGCAGGGAGGACACCGTTTGACTATCAGCCATCATGGAGAACGGACCCTGGAACCTTAGCAATGGACTCATCCCCATGAGCTTCAGATTCGCAAACCGCTTCATCTTACGGCCTGAAACACGCAAATGCACTTTAATGGGGGCTTATCTTGATCATCTCCTCAGTCGTATTGAACTTCCATATGCTATTGCTACTGAACATTAGAATATTAATTACTTGTGATTATTCAGGGTGGAAGCTTTGGGATCTTTAAAATAATCGTAGTTTCAATTTAGTTATCTTGAAATTAAAGGGATACTCCACCCAAAAATGGAAATGTATCATTTACTCACCCTCAAGTTGTTGCAACCCTGTATGAGTTTCTTTCTTCTGCTGAACACAAAGGAAGATATGTTGAAGAACGATTGGAACTTTGGCACTATTTACTTCCATATTTTTTTTCTACAATGGAAGTCAAACAACTGCTTAGTTCCAATCGTTCTTCAAAATTTATTTCTTTGTGTTCAGCAGAAACATGAAGGTTTTTGTGAGCGAACACACGTTTTTCAGGAGAACGCCTAGGTTTTAGAAGCAAACGCAAAATTTTCTCTGGGATCATTAAAATTTTTGCGAGTGAACGCAAAGTTTCTCGGGGGAACGCAAAACATTTGTGAGAGAACAAAAGCATCGACGCCTTTTTTTCTTCCCATCACATTTTTTTCTTTCTTTTTTCAACACCAAGCCCTTTAGGAGCTCCATACTTTTAAATTACTCATGAGCATATACAAACAACTTTTATGATACTATTATGACACGTTTTGAAAGCCCATGACCTTATTGACTTTCGCTGTACATAAATAAGCAGGGTTTATGCGTCCTCTCTGTTAGGGTTTAGAACAACATGAGAGTTAATATATGAAAAATTAAAAAAAAGTTAACAACTGTACTTAAGATTGAACCTTTGAAAATATTCAACATTTCAACATTAACTGCCCATTAATGTCTATTAAGTCCAAGCTTGGCAAATTTATATAGTTACTGCACTGTAAAAAAATATTTTCAAGATTTGTTATCGCAACATATTTTCTTTTGTCAAATCAACTTTATAATAATTTATTTAGTCGAGATAACTTATTATTTTGAGTTTCTGATGATTAAATTAATCTCCTTGATTGTATTAACTCACTTTTTCCAGTTCAATCAACTTAAAATTTTAAGGCAACCCAGGTTACTTACTTTTTTAAGTTAAACCAACAATATTTTTTTTACAGTGTAGTAATCACAACATTTTTTTCTTTTGTAAAATCAACTTAAATAATTTATTTAGTTCAGATAACATATAATTTTGAGTTTCTGATGATTAAATTAATCTCCTTCATTGTATTAACTCACTTTTTCCAGTTCAATCAACTTAAAATTTTAAGGCAACCCAGGTTACTTACTTTTTTAAGTTAAACCAACAATATTTTTTTTTACAGTGTAGTAATCACAACATTTTTTCTTTTGTAAAATCAACTTAAATAATTTATTTAGTTCAGATAACATATAATTTTGAGTTTGTGATGATTAAATTAATCTCCTTCATTGTATTAACTCACTTTTTCCAGTTCAATGAACTTAAAATTTTAAGGCAACCCAGGTTACTTACTTTTTTAAGTTAAACCATCAATATTTTTTTACAGTGTGTATAAATACAAAGCATAATATAAAGAAACTGATACCTCCAAGCATCATCCCAGCCTGATAGCACTTTCTAAGACGACATGCGGGGCAATTCTTTCTCCTGATTTTATCAACAATGCAGTCATTTCGTCCCGCACACAGGTAGTTATGGTGACCTAGACAAGAGGGGAAAAAATAATTAAACTTATGAATGACTGTCAGGTTTTTTTTTTTTTTTTTTTAAGGAAGGCGATATGAAGAGTACAGCGGAAAAGGCACAGAGCAAATTGGTTTGAAGCAAGGCTGACAGGGCAGAGTGACATGGCCATGGTCAGACATAGTGGCTCTTACATATCTGTCCTCAGTGATAAGAATAAAAAGAAAGAACACTGTGAACATTAGTTCAAATGATAATTAACATCTTCTGGGACACTGCCATGGCTGACACTCTTTGAAAGAGGAAATAAAAACTCCTGTTTGCAACAACACTTTACAAATCTCAGAAAATATTAAACTCCCTGTGTTTACCGTTTATGCCAAGTACAGGCTACAGCCAGGGTTAGGTACTTCTACATCAGTGATACTCACAGACAGTTTCCATAAAATTTTTGGGATAATTTATGGGTAGGGTCAGGGATTTGCAGACAGGAATGTTGCTACAGGATCAACAAAATGTGTTTTACTTGGCAACAGTGATTGTGCCTTAAAGTTGCCAAAACTGGCATTTAAAACTCATGCACATGTTAAATGTTCAGTCTTGCAATTCAAGACTGAGATTGTCCTGGTCCCGATACAATCTGCTGTCAGTTGGTAGGCTAAGTAGCAAATTGTGCTCATGGCTGTGACATAACTAAAGCCTATTGGCTGGTCCCCGCTCAAACTTCCTGTTTAGGAGATACATCACCACAGGAGAGAAACTGCAGTCTGCAGACTTCGTGGGGTCTTCAATACTCTAAGATAGATATTACTATTTTGGGAAAATGATTACAATGTTGCTCACCCTCAACAGCTCTCTTGAAAAACACCTTGCAGCTTCCACAGGTAAGAACTCCATAGTGACAACCCGAAGCCTCGTCTCCACATATTACACACACTCTTTGAGATGGAACCCTGAGTAGAAGCAAGATACAATGTTATCTTGATGATATAACCCAAACAAATCCTAAATAACAGTGACAGTGGATTAAAAATGCATTACAAATAGTATAACCATATTTTCACAAGTATCCACATATTCCAAGAAGAGCAAGTACAGTATGTTCTAACCTTTGACCATCTGATTAATGATAATGATTCGCTCATTCAGTGTGATACTAGATGTGCTCAGTATTGAGCTGACAACACTTTGGTTCGGGCTCACACACACCAAAGTGGATCCCAAAGTTCTGATGTGCAAGAAGAATGTAGTTTTTAGGAGCAGAATTAAGCTCCATTGATTTAGATGCCTGATTGGAGGATAACTAAAATTTGATTCCATATTGTTTGGCCCAGGCTCATTAGAAAAACGTACCTGTCGCAACACTTTACCAAAACGCAAAATACGTTTCTTCCTGCACGTTTAGCAATTGTTTCGAATTTCGAATTAAAATGTGAGCGCTGCACTTCAAAAATAACATCGCTACACCTACACTAAATCCTAAACTAGACAGTGTTAACACAAGCAACTATGACATAAAACACAATCGCAACAATGGCATTATAGTTTGTTTTTGAACTCTTGACTTTGAGCTCTTTTATGTGACTCGTTTTTCACGGGATTCGTACCCGAGCTCACCGCAACAAGTAGGCTTATACAATTATGTATCAGCTGAACAACCAAGCAGGCTCAATATGAACCAAAACCGAGCATTATGGAGCTAATTATGCAAACTCCAAAATATATTCCTTTTCAAATTATACACTATAAAAAGTGTTTTGAGGTCATAACATAATTTACTGCCCCTGTAATCATAATTGTGTGTGAAAACGTTTAAAAGGGTTTGTTTTACTGGGTTTGTTCATTTCTGTTGGAAAACGGCAGATATGCATCTTGTAACCTTCTTCATGTTTGAATCCATTTTAAAGACTTTGGGGTAAAAAAGCACCCTGGGACATGCTGTTCCATCATGTGCCTTGCAATTAATAAAGTCAATTTATTAAATATAATGAAATATAACTAAATGCAAATTTCTACAAGTGACATTATCATCATTAAATTATTACATCATTATACATCATTTTTTGTGTGTAATTTTTTTGTGATCACTTTTTGTTTTTTAATCAAACACTTGCACCATTTCAATTCTTCAATTCATGCAACTACAGTATGTTGCTTAAACCCAATGCAGAATAGCGCACAGCAGCACACGCGTTGTTCTTACCCTGGGAAAGCAGAGTAGACTGTACGTGAGCGCGGGATGAAGGATGTATCTGGTGAAGAATATCCAGCGTGCTCTTCATTCACACTAGTGGACTGATACCAGAACGGAGAGTCCGCGGTGGACACCCATTTAGAAATGTCCGTTTTGGACATCATGGGAGCTGCGCTCATTCCATCGAAATTCAACACACCCCTGGCTAGAGAAGGTGATACTTTTCTTGCCGATGGCAAAACCAATGTAGGTTGATTCATGTCCAACTGAAAGTTAGAGGAACTCTCCACAACTTCCAGTCGGTCATCTTGAGATGAGAGGTTTAAAGCTGAAGACTCTTCAATAAACCCACACTCCTGTTTCCTTAGGGTAGAGTCGAAGCAGCTTTCCAAGGCACTGATGTTTAAGCCGACGTCGAAATCAGTGTTCGGTGGCTCCATAATGAGAGACTGTTCTTTCTCATCTTTGATAAACGCACTACCCAGAACATCTGTCTCCTTGGGCAGAAGCGCTTTTGCGCTCCACTGTCCGGTTTCAACTTTCAGAAATTCATCCATGTGATCAGTGTACGTTTTGGTACCGAGAGGCAAGTCAAGCAGAGAGAGTTGATCCAGAGTGTCGCTGCTTGATCCAGCCGCGCTGCTGCGTAAAGAACCCGCGTGTCCAAAATTACGCACGGAGACCCTGCCCTGCCCAAAACTCCCGTCCGTATATTTCTCTATTAAATCACTCACTTCCGTCATCATATCTGTAGAATCAACGTGAGAAGTGTTTTCGGTGTCCATTCTACTGTTATTTTTCGTGTCCATAATCACAAATGTGCCCGGCGAGATGCGTCCTCTCTGTTTGGTTGGAAGTTGTGATTTGTGGAGTATAACCGTCTCTATGTTTTCCTCCTTGTGGTGAGAGGCTGTACAAAAGCGTTCCAGCGACTTATTCCTAAATATAAAAACAACACTCAGTCTGAAATAAATGCATTATTAATTATAAGGTTTATTTCTATAATATCTATAATATTAAATAAATGCTTTTCTTGATTTAGAAAACATAATACTATATGTAATTAAACTATATTGCCTATATATGTTCGCTAGGTGCCCTTGAACTGTGCTGCCTTTTATTTATTAACAATTTTTGAGTAAAGACAGTAAATCGAATCTGAAGTTAATTACTTACCTTACAAGTCAATAAAATAAAATCGAATAGTCTCAGGTCAGGTGAAAGTTTGATGGGCGAAGACACCGAAATATCATGGTAGGGACCTGGAAGTCATGGATGAGGTAATGAAACAAAGTGCTGAAATATTATCTAACATGTTCCAGATACAGAATGTGTTCAGCACGAATGGGAAGAAGGAAGATGTCCTTCTAATTTATCAATGCAGTCAGACACATTGTTGACAAGCAATTTGTATCCAGACTGAATATAAAATGTGTACTAAAGTATACTTTAGTCCGTGATGTCTGAACTTCAGAAGCAAAAAAAAAAAAAAAAAAAACTGACTAAGAAAATAGACTGGTTTTATATTGTAAATCATCTTTGTTTGAGGTCACTGATTAATGTGATGTGAACATCCTGTACTTGTGTGCCTGCAGAAGGCCGGTTAAGAGCTCTCTTTGATGCTCATGTCCACACAACAAAGCACACTCAAGCATTATGTAGCATTTTCCACTCTAATGATGCGAGGAGTCAAGTTTAATTATCTTTTCAAAGTGTCATTTGGATAATATTTGCTTTTTTTATTTTTTTATTTTTTTACCTTTGGCTGATAAAAACAATGTTCTGTGACGTTCTGGTATTTGATACTTGATTGAGCAAATAATTAACAAGTGTCAAACGCATACCCATCAACTTTTGTTCAGATCCTTATTTATAGAATATTGCAGTATTTATTATAAATTATCCATCTGTGCACATCTTTACTTTTTTTTAAATTAATGCACACTCATAATCTTTCTTGCAGCAAAATCTCTTCTCTGATGACATTTTACTGGCAACCTTTCACTCACAGGAGATTGACCAATAGCAAACCACAACCATCCAATCATTTCCCAATAGACAAAATAATGTCCCGCCCTAAATTTTTTTCTTTTTCGAGAAACCATTTCACTAGGATACACGTCACAACTTCCGTTTCATGCTGACTTTAAGTATAAGCAATAGTGATAATTGCTTTTGTAAACCACTATAATCATGTTCCATAAGTTTTGAACAGATTTTTTTCAGCTGATATCAGTTGCATAACCTTGGCTGTATGATATCACCCACGTCACAATTGAAGCACAATCATATACTGTAGCTGTCAGACACAATAACTGAAACTTTCAGCAGATTTCTAATAGAAACGGCCCAATCTAGATAAAAAATGTTCTCAGAATTGTACTCAAAGCCCTTTCCTCACACACTTATATCAAGAGTTCTTGGTTGATAGGTCAGAGTGACCAAGCCGGTTCTATTCTTCCCTTTCCTGCATCTTCTAGGCATTATGTTTGATCACCTTGGCAACCATGCTTCAGTGAGCTGTGACAGTCCTTTGATTACGCAAACTCTGCCTTAAAAACACCAAAATTTGATTTTGTGACACCATAATTAGAATAGTTAGAGTATAATAATGTTTAACATGCATCTCTGGAATACGCGGTGGCGCAGTGGAGAAGACGCATGCTTTTGGTCTGAGAGACCCGGGTTTGAATCCACTGTGAGACACCAATGTGTACCTGAGCAAGTTGCTCCATAGGCGTGCGACCTCTGACATATATAGCAATTGTAAGTCGCTTTGGATAAAAGCGTAAGCTAAATGGATAATTGTAATAACTTCATTCTGATTCGTACAGTGATTGGCTTATATTTTTGCATAGTGACTGTCAAATAGTTGTCCCTGGCTATCATTCTACTATTGATATGCTAATTGTCATTGAAATCAGAATTTCTATTTTTCTGGTCATTACACACAAATATTTTACTGCTAAATGCTATGATTGGCTGAGCGAAATCAAATATTCCAGAATATTCATACGTTGCTGGAATATTTCGAGAATTTGATTTTAACTTTGATCAACCTTTTTGCATAATGATAATGAAATAATTGTCCCTCGCTAAATATATATATATATGAAGAGTTCAGATGCAAAAGCCTCTAAGTGCCATTTGAAATTTTCTTCTAGAATGATCATTTTTATCAAGCTTGTATATTTAAGTTCAATGATTTCACTTAAATGGCAATGGTAATTACCTATTAATTGTAATTTAAGTGAAATTACTGAACTTAAATATACAAGTTTGATAAAAATCATCATTAAAGAAGAAAATTTCAAATGGCATTTAGAGGCTTTTGCATCTGAACTCTTCATATATAAATGCTAGTTTTATTATAAGTCAAATAAACATTTCATGCCCTTTTGTTTACTTATTTGGTCATACAAAAAAAAATGTCAATTCAATGCTGTGATTTGTCACACCATGTGATTTGTGTTGGCCCATATTGATAGGATAGCATCTTGCAGTTGGTGGAGAATTGTGGGATGCACATCCAGGGCACAAAGAAACAATGATGCAGGTAGGCTTTGCCATTTAAACGATGCCCAATTAGCACTAAGGGGCCTAAAGTGTGCCAAGAAAACATTCCCCACACCATTACACCACCACCAGCAGCCTGCACAGTCGTAACAAGGCATGATGGATCCATGTTCTCATTCTGTTTACGCCAAATTCTGACTCTACCATCTGAATGTCTCAACAGAAATCGAGACTCATCAGACCAGGCAACAGTCTTCAGCTGTCCAATTTTGGTGAGCTCTTGCAAATTGTAGCCTCTTTTTCCAATTTGTAGTGGAGATGAGTGGTACCCGGTGGGGTCTTCTGCTGTTGTAGCCCATCTGCCTCAAGACTCAATGTTGTGGCTTCACAAATGCTTTGCCGCATACCTCGGTTGTAACGAGTGGTTATTTCAGTCAAACTTGCTCTTCTATCAGCTTGAATCAGTCGGCCCATTCTCCTCTGACCTCTAGCATCAACAAGGCATTTTCGCCCACAGGACTGCCGCATACTGGATGTTTTTCCCTTTTTCACACCATTCTTTGTAAACCCTAGAAATGGTTGTGCGTGAAAATCCCAGTAACTGAGCAGATTGTGAAATACTCAGACCGACCCGTCTGGGCCATTCTATAGCATTGGTTCAAAGTTAGAGTTGGAAACATCTTGAAAAGAAAAAATGTCTTTATAAAATATAATTTTTTTAAAGCAAGCCTATGCATTTTATCATACATATTTCAAAGTTAAGGATTTATTATTTTGATATAGCTTGCATTTGAACTAACACTATAACAGTTGATTAGTTTATTTTTGACAAACATACTATGTAACATATGTATAATATGTTATACAAGATTCATATTAAACTGGATGTTTTATCCAGCTGATGTGGGCGTTTTCGTGGCTTGCCTCAACATTTGTGTTTGAATAGCGTGCGTGGGTATGGTCACATTAACACATCATACGCAATAATTTGATGAAAGGAAAAAGACTGACATCTCTCTCTTTTCATACAGATCACATAAACTGAGAATAGTTGAACTGAAACAGTGAACTGAAACAGTGAAGAACTCACTTTTCCACCCTCTAACCAGCCGTCAACACACAAACATTTAGAAATTTGTTGCTATTAAAACAGCAGTTGAGAGCTCAAAGCTAGCGATCACCACAGCACTCACGCTATAGAAACCACCAGCACTGGGAGAGTCTTCTAGAAGAACACAGACACATTCGCTAGTTGTAAACAACAGAACTCTTCAGAGACATCAAACGATCGGCTCTGAAGCGAAAGGCAACTAGCTCGTGCATCCACTTCGTTATTTATACCCATAATGTCATCACCCACGCCAATTCCATTAGCTCGTTCAATAGTACTCGAAGACGATTGGCTCCCTAACGTGATCCCCATTCAGTCGACGTCGACTACGGCTATGTTTACACGGAAACGATTCTGAAGAGAAAACGCAAAAGTTGTGTTGCGTTGCATCATCACTTTTTATTCTGCGTTTAGACGAGCGTTTTGTGTGGGAAATCCGCGTGCAAATGCTGACGCAAAAGTGTGTGAAATTCAATGTAGTATGTACTTCAGGCGGCTAGGAGTGCATACTTCAACAACACCAAGTCCACGCGCCTGTGTACAATCTTCACTGTCAAAGACTTTTGCGTTTCTACCGTTTACACGGGAACGCGGCAGTGGAGCGTTTTTAAGATTTCCACTCTGGAGGGTGGTTTCACTTTTTTGCGTTTTTAAGGCTATGTTTACACGGAAACGATTCTGAAGAGAAAACGCAAAAGTGGCATTGCGTCATCTTTTTTTATTCTGCGTTTAGACGAGCGTTTTGTGTGGGAAATCCGCGTGCAAATGGTGACGCAAAAGTGTGTGAAATTCAATGTAGTATGCACTTCAGGCGGCTAGGAGTGCATACCACAACAACACCAAGTCCACGCGCCTGCGTACAACTTTCACTGTCGAGCAGACTTTTGCGTTTTTACCGTTTACACGGGAACGCGGTGGTGGAGCGTTTTTAAGATTTCCACTCTGGAGGGTGGTTTCACTTTTTTGCATTTTTAAGGCTATGTTTACACGGAAACGATTCTGAAGAGAAAACACAAAAGTGGCGTTGCGTCATCTTTTTTTATTCTGCGTTTAGACGCGCGTTTTGTGTGGGAAATCCGTGTGCAAATGGAGACGCAAAAGTGTGTGAAATTCAACGGTGGAGCGTTTTTAAGATTTCCACTCTGGAGGGTGGTTTCACTTTTTTGCGTTTTTGAGCCTCAAAAACGCCGTTGCTGTGTAAACGAAAGGCACATCCGATAAAATATTTTTACGTTTTCACCCGCGAGCGTTCTCCTGTAAACAGGGCCTAAGCCTCAAAAACGCTGTCACTGTGTAAATGAAAGGCACATCCGCTAAAATATTTTTACGTTTTCACTCGCGAGCCTTCTCGAGGAAACAGGGCCTAAGCCTCAAAAACGGCGTCACCGTGTAAACGAAAGGCACATCCGATAAAATATTTTTACGTTTTCACCCGCGAACGTTCTCGTGTAAACAGGGCCTACGTCTTCCAAAATGATATGCAATAACTAGAGGTACACTTGATTCTGACTGGTCAATAATTGGTGACACATTTTTTTTTCAATGGTCCAATTTAGACATTCTAACTACAACTAGCAGTCATTAAAATATTAGACAGTCTGCTTATACTAACACTTAATTTTAATGGTTCTCAACAGGCATTTTTCTGACTATAAGTAGCTTTTCAAGTACATGTCTGCTTATTCTACTAACCCTAACCTAACAGTCTACTAATACTCTATGTGATTGACACAACACTATCTCACGACCAATTCGTACGAATTCGACGCATGATTAAAAAGTGTCTAATTCGTACTAATTCGTACGACCTCACTCGTACTAATTCGTACGATTTGTCTAAACCCACGTGATGGTTAGGTTTAGGGGCGGGGTCAGGGGTAGGTCATTCGTACGAATTCATACGAATTGGCCAATTCGTAAAATATGTACGATTTAACAAAATCGTATTAATTCGTACGAGTGAGGTCGTATGAATTGTTACGAATTAGCCACTTTTTAATCATGCGTCGAATTCGTACGACTTGGTCGTGAGATCGGGTTGGATTGACACGTAGTTGTGAAGTTACTTTAAGTCTAAAGTCGATTATCGAAAAATAAAATGTAGCCAAATAATTGAATAAAAAAAATGTAAAATCCAATCAATATTTTCATTATTTATGTTTGGGTTAAGTAGCAGTGTAATAATAAGCTGGATCATGTACAATGTCTGTAATGGAAAAACAATTAAAAAAAATATGCAAAACATTTATGCTCCATGTTGGGATATGGTTTAATGGATATAGCTAAACAGGCTGTTACTGAGGTCAGAGCAGTGGTAGTCAAGTCAACCAATGCTGAAAAAAGCTTTTCACCCCAGCACTCTATTTGTGACTCATTTCCAGGCAGAGTAGCACCTGGTATATTAAATCTGTATGGACAACACTCTGCCGCAGGTGGTGAGAAGAAAAGTGTCTCCTGAGAGGTCAGGTTGAACTTCGGAAGAAACATCCCCTACCTGTTACTATGAGACAGGTTTAATGCCATGTTAGATGTCTATTACAGATACCTTTATGATGAATATAGAATTGTTTTGTGTGGAAACTATACCTGCACCTCTGAACTGAACAGGGAAGACCACACTCTAAAAAAATGCTGGGTTGTTGTTACAACCCAACTTTGGTTTTACTTTTAAATCACATTTTTAACGTTTTAACGTTTCGATTTGTCCATATTTGACCCAAAATGAAGTTAAAACAATCTGATCTTTTAATTTTTGTTACTTTTTAAATGACCGCTTGTTGCACAAATAGTAAAGTTCTGAGATTGCTTCTGATTGCTTTTAAGCCCGGAACACACCAAGCCGACGCCGACGAACTAGCGCTGATGAAAGCCGACTGTGTTGTCGCCTTTCGTCTGCTCTCGTCGGGGTAAAAAGCTGCACAAACACACATAGAGAACTACAGGCGACTGTCAGCTATAATGTGTGTTCTGCGCCTGCGTGTAATGAGCCAACTTTCTATATATTAGTAGAAAGTTATATATATATTAGTCTATATTCGTCATTCAAAAAGGAAAACCGACGCTGACGGCTGCAAATACACCGTAAACAAAGGAGTGCGTGCTTACCATTTTGAATATCAATCCTGCTAATTGCTTACTTTATTCCACGCTGCTCATGTTAATATTGAAATATTCGCCAAGGAACACTCAGGTAAGATGACGCAACATAGGAACAGCCTTCTATCTTTACCGTTTTGACTTCTTTGCTTGCTGTTTTGCTGTTATTCTCGTGCACTGACTATTTCACTAAGCTGAACAGCCAATCAAAGTTCTCTCTTTCACCCAACGGCCCGATGCCGATTCAACATGTCGAATCAGGCGAAACAAAGCTGACAAGGACTATTTTCAGCCGACAACATGGAACCCTCCGGAACACACCGAGGAAACTTGGGAAACGTTTGGTGTGTTCCGGGCTTTAGAGGGAAAGGCTGCCCACAAAGGCAGTTTTTTTTTCGTTCTTCGCTTAGGTGTGAAACGAATTTTATAGTTAATAGTTATAGTGACCAGCGATACATTGTTAGTGAACATTCCACCGCCGCCCAGCATTTAGAATCTAGATGAATATGTAAATATGTGCTCATAGCAACATGAATATGTTTGCACAAGCTGTGCAATTCGGCACTCCAGTAAAGTCACGTCACGTTTATATAACACTTTATACAATAGATTTCTTACTGTGCGTTCCCATTCGCGTCAAATTCGCGTCTACCGAGTCTAGTTTGACGCTTGACCACTTTGTGTTAATTTGCGCGTCAAGAGTGAAACTGACGCGCATATATGGAGCTATTAATATGACAAAATGATTTGAATTTGTAAATTTGAATTATTTGCAAGTGTAATCTAACAAAGTTGAATTTTAGGTGCTATTTAAAATAGTTCTGAATTTGAATTTTTTGTAACGAATATTGAACATTTGAAATTTATTAAACTGACGGGATTTTATTGCTGAATTTTATAGACATGTATTTTCAAATAGCTAGTTTTAAAAAAAAAATACAGATTCAAGTTTTCAAGATGAAGAAATTCGGAACTTCGTTCGCTCCGTCAGTGGTACTTCCGCCTGTCCCGTGCCCAGTTTGATGACCTGTTGTCCCGCATCGGAGAGAGGATCACCCTCGCCCTCATCCATCTAATCTGTCATTTGTTTTGATGATAAATAGAGCCAGCCTCCAAAAGTTATTAACCTGTCCTGTGATTTTTTTCTCTCTCACGTCCAGACACGAACTTATGCACAAGTCTGTTGGTTGCCTTTACATCATAATAATATTTCATATAATTTAGATATGGGGTAAATAACATTCAATACAAAATGAACATGTCTCGTATATTGAAATGAAGTTTTAAGTGATACAATATTTGCTTTGTTGTGCAATAGAACCACACCAGGCATTTATTCATGTTACAAAATAATTTATTGAAGCATCCTTCACCACGTGAGCAAGCAGCAGGCTCCTGATTGGTTTACACGGCACAAATTGACGCCGAAGTTCATTTTTTTTTTAACTCGAGTGGCAGACGCGAATTTGCGTCAATCGCGTGAATGCACAAAAAGCACTAACTAAATCATTTGTTCGCAACGTGCCAGATGCTCAATTCACGATATTCGCGCGAATGAGGCGTATTCGTGTCTACCGTGCTGTGCTCTACGCCTCATTTGCGCCGCAGGAATTTTTTACGCGTGTTGAGCTGCGTTCACACTACACGCGCCTTTAGGCCAATTTATACTTCTGCGTCGCAGGTACGCCGTAGTGTACGCCGCTGGCTACGCACGTAGCGACGCCGTTGTGAGCATTTATACTTCTGCGTTCAGGTCTTGGTTGGCTCCGAAACGCTAGTTGGCGGCGGAGGGTTTCTATGTTCCACTGTGTTTAGATTCCTCACGGCTAGGTTACTACAAGCAATAGCGACTGAAAGAGAGCTGATCATGTTGGAGTTGGAGCTTATTAAGGTGAAAAAACAGTTCACTTTAGTGAAATTACTAAAACTGAAAGGCAGAAATGAGAGAAGACTTCGGAGGAGATGGTACGTGTGGAAATCATAGACAGTGGTGGAAATGCGTGAGAAGGTACGTGCGGAAATGCGTAGGAGGAAATGCGATGCTACCAACCCGACTAATCACCGATCTTGCGGTCCGCGTCGTCGCGACGTGTAATTAAATTTTTGAAGAGGTGCGCGTCAGGCGACGGCGAAGGGTACGCGGTATGGGACGCGTCTGTGCGTATGCTACGCCGTGCCTACTGCGCGACCCTACGCAGAAGTATAAATTGGCCTTTTGTCGCTGCAGGTCGCCAGTGACTGCGCTGGAGGGCGTTCCCACTACTGGTTGCCTAGTAATGTTTGTGAGTGACATTCACAGATGTTCTATGTTAGACAACAAATACGTTTTATTGCCACTACAAACAAATATTTTGGAAGGAAAAATCTAAATATAGGTATCAGTACATAAAATGCATAATATTAATTGAAGTTTTATTAACTAAGTTCGGGAGGAGCACGTTCAGATAATTGACACGAGTGGACAGCAATCAGCAATCAGCAGTTAATGATAAGAGGGTACAAATAGACTCAGCAGTCTTACCTCGATCCATTGACTGTTTGCAGCATCCCTCCTCCACCCCTTCTCCACACTCCTCTTTCTAAAAATCACTTGTATACGATACCAGACTACTTCCATAAAATGCAGATAAATATCAGTTGATATTTATTATTAATATCAGAGAGATATACAAATAAACGTTTCTCAAAATCCTGTTTAATTGGATATTTTATTTAATTCAATTACCTAAATTGTTTCAATCCAGTTACTATAAAAGTTACATTTACCTTATAAAAATCAGTATTTCAAAGCAAAAAAGGCACATGCATTATTCAGGTCAATTCACATTTATTTGTAAAGCACTTTTCACAATACATTATGTCAAAGCAGTTTTACAAAAAAAAAAAAAATGCCTGTGTCTACATTACAATTTTCATCAACGCTTTTAGAATTGCGCTAAAAGGCCCTTTACTTGCTAAAAAATATCAATCGGATTGCAGAAGGAATTTTGAAGTACAACAGGTTTTTTTTTTTTACTAAAACTTTGATCATATTAATCATTTAGAGACCTTAGAAATCTGTGTATCAAACATGATACAGTGCAAGTTTAAAACAAGATTTCAAACTAAAGTGGTATTATATTATTTATTTATTTATTTATTGGGGGGGGGGGGACGGGGGGGGACGGGGGGGGGGGCGGGTACACTTTTTGTCTTGTCACTTTTATTTTCAGACTGCAAGATCACAACTCATGAACTCACGGCAGAATATAATATACTTTGCTGTGATGTTGTAGATTAACATACACTGAAAAAGAGTTAAAACAATGCTCACTCAGAAATTGCTAGTGATAATTCCCAAATAAACAGCAAATACTGAAAGTATTTTCTTGTAAAAACTTTTTCAGTTATCTTTGTTTTATTTACAATGCCTAAAAAATATATATTTTTAACAGTGCCTTGTGGAGTCACAGTTCTGTTCTGTTTTATGGACTTTTGGTTTGCATCATTTTGTTTCACTGTTTCCTTTGTTCCCTATGTTTTCTGCTTGTTATATGTTGCCATGGTTTAGTCACTCAGTGTCCATTTTGATTGAAACACATTACCTAAACCAACCCGCGTCATCTTACTGACGCTTTTGCTTTAGCGTCAGTTAGATGACGCCGTAGGATCGTGTCATGTAACTGACACTAAAGGGCGCCTAAAGCGTTGAATATTGAAGGATGGTCAAAAGGTGTCACCTTGGGGTGAGAATGCGTTGTGTATATACGGTAATGTATCTATTGTGCGACAGAAAGTCCCAAGGTTATGACGCAATCTATAGCCTATTTTTACAAAAACGTCTTCTATGGGGCCGTAACTTATACAAAGTAATGGAGCATTTTATACATTGTCGTGTTTCTTTAGAAATAAATAATGGACAAATGAAGTCTTTTGACGCCTCAGATGTAAAGTTATTCGCTGTCAAATGACGCCAAAGTGACGCTTACAGCAGGTGAAGTTCTGCTACAATGGCGGCGCCCGCGAGCTTCCGGCTGATGGATAACACCCTTGGCTTTTGATGATGCACAAGGAAATTTGTCTGCTCCTTGACGCAATTGCGGTCAGAACGTAAAGTTGATTATGTGCTAATTTGATCTAATATTTATTTCATTTTTTTTAAATGTTGTATATTTGTGTAGCAAATGAGAATCGAAAACAAAGGTCTTGTTAATGTTTTTCAGTTTTGTTCAAGGTAATTAAAGCAACAGAATTTCAATAACGGAAGAATATGTAAAAATATGGTAATTGGATTCAAAAGCGCCCCTGCTTTTGGCACAAAGGGCATAATAATTATCATGGTAATAAACAGCTGGCTGACTTTTCCATTAGTTGACATGAAATGGTTAGATTCAGACTGCAAATTTCATATACCAAATTGGGTGTCCACCTTAGAGACATCACCATATTTATAATGAAATCATCAAAATATCATTTATTTGTTACTAGTGTAAAGCTTTATTAAATTATAATGGCATCTCATTCAATGCTTTCAGAATCTTTACTTTTTTATTTATTAAAATAAACCAAAAAAGTACAAACTTTGCTAAAGTGATTGTTTTAAACCAGTATTAACATAGACACATTATTAAAAACATATTATAGCCAAAGTATTTGTATCAATACTTTGTGCATTTTGCCCCATGCAGGTGATCTGGTGATCATTTTGTGTGGGCAGAGGCAAACCTACATTAAGTGGAGGCCCCAGGCAAAATTAACAAATGAGGCCCTTCTAAAATATGTTTTGTTAATATTTTTGTTACCTAGAGATATAATAATACTTACGAAAAGTAGTCAAAACACATGTGACAGAACTTTTTTTACTACAACAATAAAGTGCTTATTTTTTTAATGAACTAAAATTCAATCTTTCTAATAATATACAATCTTAAAGATACAGTACAATCATACAGTACACACAGTACACACACACACACACACACACACACACACACACTAGAAGTTAGTTACTCTCATTCAATTCTGATAAACTCACCTTTTTCTCCAGCAGGGAGGTCTTGATCTTTTGCCAGTTTGTAAATGCAACAACCTTGCAGAACAAATTTAGTTATTTTAATAGGACCTAATAATTAATAAGATTAATAACACTGAAAAAGAGTTAAAACAATGCTCACTCAGAAATTGCTAGTGATAATTCCCAAATAAACAGCAAATACTGAAAGTATTTTCTTGTAAAACCTTCTTCAGTTATCTTTGTTTTATTTACAATTTCTAATATTATATATATATATATATATATATATATATTTTTTTTAAGTGCCTTGTGGAGTCACAGTTCTGTTCTGTTTTTGGACTTTAGATTTGCATCATTTTGTTTCACTGTTTCCTTTGTTCCCTATGTTTTCTGCTTGTTATATGTTGCCATGGTTTAGTTACTCAGTGTTCATTTTGATTGAAACACATGACCTAAACCTACCCGCGTCATCTAACTGAAGCTTTTGCTTTAGCGTCAGTTAGATGACGCTGTTGCGTCATGTAATCGCGTCACCAATGAGGCCCTTCTAAAATATGTTTTGTTCATATTTTTGTTACCTAGAGATATAATAATACAACTTACAAAAAGTAGTCAAAACACATGTGACAGAACAATTTTTGTTTTTCTTTTTACTACAACAATAAAGTGCTAATTTTTTAATGAACTAAAATTCAATCTTTATAATAATATATACAATCTTAAAGATACAGTACAATCATACAGTATACACACACACACTAGAAGTTAGTTACGCTCATTCAATTCTGTTCAACTCACCTTTTTCTCCAGCAGGGAGGTCTTGATCATTTGCCAGTTTGTAAATGAAACAACCTTGCAGAACAAATTTAGTTATTATAATAGGTCTAGGACTTATTAATAAGGATAAGGAAGAGGAATTATTCTTTCAACAACTTAAACTGTCTAATAACATCATGTTTAGCCCGACTAACAAAGTGAGGCATTAGAATCTCTGTAGGTTCATTGCCTTAAAGTAACAAAGTGAAGTCAACGTATAAGCCTTTATACTATATGCATGCGTTGTGTGTGAACATAAAAGAGAGAATGCAAAAGAGGGAGCAAATGAGTTGAAAGCACAACTTACCACTTGTGTTAAAAAATGTTTATTTTTACATTCCCTTTTTTAAAATTATTAATATATTATTGACTCTGTAGTTACACTGACACCTTTTAACTGTCAGACTTAATTGTATAATTAATAATTAGGGTTAACAAAGCATGCTTGAGGGGGTTGCAACAAATAGTGTACCCTGATTTTAAAATATAAAATCATAACATGTTAAAATATGACACATTTATACATTCCTTAACATCAATACCACTATGCAAAACAAAGTAACTACACTTTTACTCTGGTCAAAACTTAGAAACATAAGGTCTCAGACTGTGTTTTGCTGTTACTGTCATATATTTGTATTTTGTAACAATGCATATTTAGAATATGACACAACCTGGCAACACAATGGCAAACAGCAGCATTATTAGCATTTTCAGAAGCAAAACAAAAAAAACTATCAACTATCTAATGACATTCATCATTGAGAAAAATGAAGAGTGCTCATGTTGAGAAAAGCTACAGTTTCTGTTGACTGGTCAGCCTGTCTCCCAGTCTCCTGACCAGGTCTGCCAGCTCCTCTGTCTGACGGGACTTCTCCTCCAGGAGCTCATAGCGCAAACTTGAGATGTCCTGCTTTATCTCCTTTAGTTCTCCTGTAAGACACAAAGTCAAGAGAAGGATAAAGACCTGCATTTCCCCATAGGTTCATATCCTTAATTAACAGCATAAATTCTGGGTTGGAATAATATGAAGGTGAGTAAATAAAACCTTTTTTTTTAAAAATAAACGGTAAGTTTAAAAGGGATAGTTTACCCAAAAAATGAAAATTACCCCATTATTTACTCACCCTCAAGCCATCCTAGGTGTATATGACATTCTTCTTTCAGACGAATACAATTGGAGTTATATTCAAAAATGTCCTGGCTCTTTTAAGCTTTATAATGGCAGTGAATGGCCGTTTAAGTTTTGAAGTCAAAGTGCATCCATCCATGATGAAAGTGCTCCACACAGCTCTGGGGTGCGTTTCCCGTACAACGATGTAACTCGCTGCTTCACCACCATAGTACGATGCATCCTTAGAGAAATCAACTAGCTAGTCGCGACTGTTTCCCGAAACCCATTGTCGCAAAGTATCTTTTAACCACGTTGGTTTTGCACGTGGTTGAGTAATAACTACTTTTAATGAAACTGTTTGAGATCCAATTAACGCTAGATTTGTTAATATAAATTACAGACATGACATCTGAGGACTATTTCTAATTGTTCTCAGTTATTTTGCTTTATTACCAGACTCAATATTTGGCTCGTTCTTACATAGTAGAACACGTTCGCACAAGCGCACTCTTCAAACTAAAAGACGTAAATAACATTTGTATGTATTCTATATAAAAGGCACCGGTTGTACTGAATGTCAGCTTGCTTATTTTGCTCAAGATAAGGATTTATTACATACAAATGTGATGCAATAAAGAAACGATGCTTCTAACCACAGGTCGAGAGCTGTCGTTCAAACAACACAACTTTGCGATGCTGCTTGCGAATGTTCGTTGGAACGAAGGTTTTGGGAAACACCGACTCGTTGAACTATGCTGATAACGACGGAACTTGGCTAACCATAGTTGGCTAACGATGCTTTCGGGAAACACACCACCGGGGTGATTAATAAATGCCTTCTGAAGTGAAGTGATGCGTGTGTGTAAGAAAAAATATGCATATTGAAAACTTTATCGACTAAAATAACTAGCTTCAGGCAGACGGCCTATGCAAGTACACTTCACTTGACGCGATGTATGACGTAAGATGAACTATACCTTTAAGAGCAAAGCTTAAGGTGTCCCTATTATGCTTTTTCGATATTACCTTTCATGTAGTGTGTAATATATTTTTTGTGTGTACATTTGTGAATGTAAAAGGACAGCAAAGATTCAAAGTTAAAGTGCATGATAAATTAAGTTATTGTCTCTCAATAGATTCTGAACTGCCTGAAAAGAGTCTTCGGTAATTCCAGTCTTACATTCTGCACGAGCCAACGTAGTTTTGTAACAAATTTGCGCATTGCTATCCTATGGTGTTCACAGGCTGCCCGGAACAACATCTACTTTGACCCGGCCTTGAACATTGTAGTTGTAGCTGAGGCCTGGAAGAGTTTGGTTTGTGTTACTGAGATGTCGAGAAGATTCGGTTTTTCAAATCTTCACATATTCTGGAAAATCCAGCGTTTCAATGTCATACTTGGAAACTTGGCGGCTTTCTTCTTCCATGAGGGGGTTTGGCGTCACAAAGGCTTTGTCAACCAATCAGTTGACAACTTTGAAACTGTAGTAACTAGAAGTGATTCCCATTTTCTGCATCAGACGTTCAGCCAGTGGCGTCTGAGGCTGTGACTATGATAAAACTGACATCAGAATAACTGTTCATGTCACTGTGTATGCAAGAGCTGAGCAGGCTTCCGGAGCTGAAATTCAAATATGGTAATAGATATTTGGTTTCCAACACACACTGTAAGCAGTAGACCAATCACAACAGACTTGGCCATTTGACCAATCAGAGTAGAGTAGGCTTTGAGAGAGGAGTTTAGAGAGATTAAATCCTTGATCCAACACTTTGAGAAAAGAAGTGTTGCTGAAATGTATATTATGAGAAGATGAACATGTTTTTGGATGCATACAAACATTGTAGGAGACTTCCAATACAAAATTAGGAACATTTGATACAGCATTAAAGGGGCAATTTTATGAGCAAATCAAAATAAACTCATTTCAAACTGAACTCAGACCCCAAATAACTAGGTATATTCAGTGATCAACATTCTCATTAAACACAGTGTTATCTGAGTGAGTTTGTGTGAATGTGTGCTGAATACAACAGAACAGAAATTACACATTGTACCTTCATTAACTTCATCGCCCTCTTTGTCAGTCTGTGCTTTGATCACATATCGTTTGATTAGCCGTTTCATGATCCTCTGTGGATACAAAAAAATAGCAAGAAATCTACATAGTTGTGGTGGATTCTTGTCTATCATATTGCTTACTTATTTTAGCAAGTATGTGTGTAATAATCAGGATAGTGTACAGGTATCACAATATAAACCCCTTCCAGCACGACTATCAGCTGACTGGTCAGAGTTGTGTGTATTACCTGGTAGCGACTTGATGTATGAGGTGAATTCTTCTCACTGGACTCATTTTGTTTACCCGACTTGGAGAAAAAAAAAATATTTTGTGAATATTTTACTAAAAACTATTTTGTTCTTTCAATAAATGAAAGCTTCTCATGATGTCTGACCATAAGAGGGCACCAAATACCAATCCAAATATACAATTTTCAATGAGAAGCTCTCAAAAACTCACATCAATTCAATTCAGTTTTTATCTCACCTCACTGAGCTCTGTGTCCTCCTTCAGGTCCTCCTTGTGTCTGTGGAGGGGTATTAGCAGGAGCTGTTTGAGTTTCATAGCCAGGCTGAGGACTGATTTTGGGCTGGGAATGAGGTTAAACGGCACAGGCAGAGTCCCTCCTTCCTCAAAGTAAGAGAACCACAGCTTAGCCCTGGCAAACTTCCACTCCACATCTGCATCGTTCTGTCACAAAGATATATGATATGGTTTCATTGGAAATGGCATACAATTTGATACATATACTATACATATTGAGTGGCCCATAATTAAGGGTGCAAGCACTGAAGGTGCTGAAGGTGCAATCCTATTGAGTTGGTACTGATTTTCTTCTTCCTCTTCCTTATTGTTCTGCTCTAAAAGTGTATGGGCGTGAGAGACCATAAATCGTAAAGACTCCAAAATTGGCAGGATGGTCCCAGTCGTGCACCGCTACTTAAGCGCACAGACACACAATTTGCCTTTTGGATCATAACTTTGGAAACAAGCGCTTGAAACAAATCTTTTTGCGCCAAAAGTCAAGCCGATTTCATGTCGAATTTTCCTAAAAACCTACTTTTTCGAACTCCTTTCTAAGGCTGTTGTTCTGATCTTCCCCAAAATAAGCACACAGCAGCTAGGGATGCATTGCAAAGTTATAAGTTAATTAATTGGTCAGACAATGTCCATTTTTACCAAGCTGCTGAACGCAATATCTAAACTTAGTGTGATTCGCCCAAAAATGAAATATCTGTAATTACTCACCCTCATGCAGTTCCAAACCCATAAAACTTTTGTTCATCTTCAGACAATATAAGACCTTTATGTGGACTAAACCGTTCAATTCATGTTGATTAGTTTTAAGATCAGTTAAAGCTACACTGTGTAACTCTTTTAGTTCTTTCAAAAAAAGATGAGCTCATTATTGTATATTTACTTTGTTCAAGTAATAAAGTATTCTCGTGAGTGTATAATATGCCATTGAAAATACATACGGGTAAGGGGTTCTGATGTCGGTCGCCATGTTGCCCCTCCATCTTGTAAGTTCATTAGCCAAAGAGGGACATATCCGTTAATTCAAGTTTCGCCTTTCACGTTTACGTTTGAGTTAACACTCATGGACGAGGTCGAAGCCATGTTAATCTTGGACTACATTGGCCACCGTAGGAGTTAAAACTAAATCGGAATTGAGAGGAACAGAAACTAATATTCACTGTATGGTCATATACCTTTTCACTGCTACATGGGGGTAAAAATTACAAAGTGTAGCTTTAATGAACTCTTTGAAGCGTCAAAGTGTCAGTTGCGTAGCTGTCTAAGGAGGAACAGAAAGCGCTCAGATTTCACTAAAAATATCTTCAATTGTGTTCCGAAATGAACAAAAGGCTTACAGGTTTGGAACAATATGAGGGTTAGTAATTACTAAATAATTTTTAATTTTTGTGAACTAGGCCTTAAACAAAACTTGACAGATAAAGAAAACAGGACAAGCCAAGGACTCGCACCAAGTTTCATAAAATTCCACCAATAGGGGGTGCTACAACTAAAAAAACATTATAGATCCAAAGTTGAAAATGGCTATTTGTCCTTGGTTGACGTCCTAACTTATCCTCAAGTATGACTACTAAAAATCTAAGGCCTTGTCCACACAGACACGGGTATTTTTATAACGGTGACTTTTTTTTACACGGTTCGGCTGTTCGTCCACATGGAAACGTGGTATCAGGTCACTGAAATCGAACATTTTTGAAAACCCCTGCCAGGGAGAGGATATTCAGAAACACAGTTGTTGTTGTTGTGTAGACAGTAAAACCGGGGTTTTTGCCTTGTGACGTCAGAGTGTGCGCCGTTATCCGCTGTGTTTGTCATCAGATTGTGCGCCGTTATGCACCAAACGGAACCGGTAATAACTTTTTGTTAGGCTTCTGATTGGCCAACATGGCTTTACGGTTAGAGTTATATCGCCACTTGCTGGTGTGGCATGCTCTTTTTTTTTTGCGTTTTCATGTAGACAGATTTTTTTTTTAAAACCGAGCATGTGTGGACAGGAGGACAAGGCCTATGTCGCTTTGGAAAAAAGCATCTGTTGAATGCATATACAGTATGTAACTCACAGTAATGAATGTAGGAAGACTCAAATTATTTTCTAAGATATAGAACTTCCCCATGTGATCACTAGCCCCAGTTTCCCTTGCATACGTAAGAACTAAATGAAAGAGAACTGGAATTTTTTGTATAGCATCTGTAAATGCACTGATAAAACCATAGAATGCTAAAACTGTATGAACAAAATGAACTAATCTTTTTTTTTCGAGTCATTTGGTTCATAAAATGAACCAAATGACTCGGAAAAAGATTCGTTCATTTTGATGAACGAGTTCGAACAGGAGAGTCACGAACGCGCATCACAGAACAGAGCAAGGCGAGCATTTGTGCTTATAAAACTTAAAAGTTATTTATTTTTGAAATGACCGATCGTTTCACTAGATGAGACCCTTATTCATCGTCTAGTATTGTTTAAAGCCCTTTGAAGCTGCACTGAAACTCTCATTTGGACCTTGAACCATTTGGTGTCCAGTGAAGTCCTTTATACTGTATGGAGAAAATCCTGGAATATTTTCATCAAAAACCTTAATTTCTTTTCGACTGAAGAAAGAAAGACATGGACGTCTTGGGGTGAGTACATTATTAGTACTTTTTTTTTTTTTTTTAAGTGAACTACTCCTTTAAGTGTGTGTTGCCATATTAGTAGCTAATGTTCAAATAATGAGATCCCCAGATTGGCAATAAAATGCATCAAAAATAACTTCCTCTGTTTCCTGTTGCCTTATCAGACCTCCCTGGCGCAATAAATCTTATTATTAAGGACATTCTTTCTTTGCAGCAGCAGCTTTATTTGTTGTACATGTTCCATTCAATGCACCAATTTATATTTCACTGTTGGATGCTACTGTATAACATTGTGAACAGCCAGTTTTGACAAATTGTTTACACAAACAGGCTGTAATTTATTAAACAAATGATTGTTGATTGATGAGAAAAAAGTTCTACTGTGACCAAAGAGGACTTCCCATTGTATTTCAACAAATGTAACAGCAATATAAAGGATCTGTAGTCTGAAATTTGCATCTCATTTGAAAAGGAATATGAATGGGAAATGATGGGGTCTGGACATTTAGCCTTGGCCTCTACTATCCTTTCCTAACGTCTGGTCATTTCACAAATCTCATTTCATAATATGATTACCTCAATTTCCTGAAAGGAGTTGTTGATCATGGCGATGAGCATGTTGAGCAAGACTATAACCATGGTAACGTTGTAGACTCCATAGAGTACATAGCCAATATTCTCGATGAATTTGTGCCCGTTGTTGATGATGACAGATTTGACCTCAGAAAGTCCAAAAATAGCCCAGAACAAAGTTTTAAAGCTCTCCTCAACACTGGAGAAGAAGAAAGAGAAGAAACAGACAACTTCCTTTAGGTCTGGGGGTATGTTATATATTAGTGTTTTATTCTTCAATGTCCGTTAAAAAATCAATAAATATGAATGTTTGAGTCCATATACTTCTTTTTTCACAAAATAGTTATGTATAGTTACATTTACTCATGACATTGGGTTGGTGCAACTTGCAAATATGTTCTAAAAAGCTACTGTATTTACTAAATGGCACAAGTCAAATTTTGATTTCACATTTTTTAATGAATAAATTTTGAATTTTGGTGAATTACTTGTCTATTTTATATTGACCTGAGGCTTTTTAAACATCAAGAGCCTGAAGATGTCCACATGGACATGGTCATGGTGTGGTAGTCATGATAATTGAGTTTGCCAAACGCCTACTTCCAGTATGTCCATGTGCACTGCTGCCAAAGGCTCTGGGCATTTTGTAATTACATAACGAATAAAGACATGGATGTGATACGATTACAAAGGAAGAGAATAAACAATCAAAGGAATTAATGTGAATCAACCAGTTATGTTCATTGCTTACGTTGTGAAGGCACCGTTTTGCTTTGCTCCACGATAGTACGAGTAGAGGTTAAACATTCCAATCATGAAGGCCACAAACACCATTATGAAGATCACCATGAATTTAAATATGTCTTTCACAGTCCTGCCCAGAGAGATCTGCAAAGGCCCAAAGCTCTCATTTGCCGGCAGGATGTACGCAATCCGAGAGAAGCTCAGAACCACCGCTATGGCATAAAGGCCCTCGGAGATCAGCTGAGGGTCTGAAGGAACCCAGTGGACACGAGCTGAAATATATAAAAAGGAAACTTGTAAGGGCGGAGAATCTGGGGCCGTATTCACAAAGAATTTTATCTTACCACTAGGAGTACTCCTAAATCAAATGTTTTAGAAAGGAGTTTTCTCTTCACAACGCCATTCAGACCTACTCTTAGTAAGGAAAAATTATACCTCCTAGATGACAGGGCCATCTTGCGGAACATAACAAAGATGCAACAAATCATGGAATTATGACATCTAAAAATGTGTGTTTCCTACACTATAATAAAAGTAATGTCATCAAAATGCATATATAATGACATGTTTGTGCAGGCCCCAGTGAAGTGTAATTCTAAAAAGGCAGAGAGAGAGAGAAAAGTCGGGTTACACTTTATTTCGATAGTCACTTTAGACGTTCTACTGACTATAAGTAACTTTTAAACTACATGTCAACTAACTGTCATTAGAGTATTAGTAGGCTGTAGTAGACTCTCAGTAGACTGTTAGGTTAGGGTTAGGGTTCAGGATTGCGTTTCCCGTACAATGACGTAGTTCGCTGATTCACTACCATAGTACGATGCATCGTTGGAAAAATCAAGTAGCTAGTCACGGCTGTTTCCCGAAACCCACTGTCGCAAAGTATCGTTCAACCACGTTGGTTTCGCACGTGCTGGAGTAATAACTACCTTTAATGAAACTGTTTGAGATCCACTTAACGCTAGATTTGTTTTATATAAATTACAGACATGTCATCTGAGGACTATTTCTAATTGTTCTCAATATTTGGCTCGTTCTTACATAGTATGCACGTTCGCACATGCGCACTCTTCAAACACGTTACTTCAAATCTTTTGACAAACTAAAAGACGTAAATTCCATTTGTATGTATTCTAAATATAAGACACCGGTTGTACTGAATGTCAGCTTGCTTATTTTGCTCAATATAAGGATTTATTACCTCCAAATGTCATGCAATATAGAAACGATACCTCTAACCATAGGTCGAGAGCTGTCGTTCAAACCACACAACTTCGCGATGCTGTTTGCGAATGTTCGTTGGAACGATGGTTTCGGGAAACACCGACTCGTTGAACTATGCTGATAACGACGGAACTTGCGACCATAGTTGGCTAACGATGCTTTCGGGAAACGCACCCCAGGTTAGGAGAACAAGTTGACTTGTGGTTGCTAAGTTACTTATAGTCAGTAGAATATCTGTTGGGGGACCAACAAAATAAAGTGTTTGCAGATATTATGCTGACAGTCTACTGATACTATAATGATAGTTTATTTGACATGTAGTGGTTTGACAAGTTCGTGTATTAAATGAAATCAAGGTAGCCTAATACCCTAATGAAAACCGCCAATGGCCTAATAATGAAAAAACGCCACTTGCAACACTTGCTTGGTTAATTGACATCCTATTATCCTAAATAGTCTACTCATAGCAAGGAAGTGTTGCTCCTGAAGTAATGTAATAGTTGGATGACGGTGGATTATGAACTCGCCAAAAAGGAAAAGAAATCCCAACTGGACGCAGGATCAGTTACTGCTGCTGGCCCAGTTGGTGCTAGAAAAAAAAAACATAAAAAAGGGAAATTCGGCACTGGGATATCAAGCAAAACTTAGCTTGAGACATGGGAGAGGTTTTGTTTGCAGATCGATGCAGCATTCCCGCTTGTGTCGCGGACCCCGGAGCTACTTTTAGCCATAAAATAATTTGTGAATACGGCCCCTGGTCTTTTCTACAGGTTTTTAAAATGGTCAAGCTGAAGGAATTTAAAATGGAAAGTCATTGGTGGAAAAAGTGTGAGCTGCTACATTTGTGTTCCCATTTGTCTTCATTTGGGATAGTTCCCCCAAAAATGTAAATTCTGTCAACAACCCAGCCTTATGTGTTCAGCAGAAGAAAGAAATTCATACAAGTTTGGAACCACTTGAGGGTGAGTAAATGATAACAGAATTTTCATTTTTGGATGAACTATCCCTTTAACTCTTTCCCCAATCCCCACCAGAAGTTTTTATTTTGTTTTTGCCAGTCAAGTTGCCAGTCAGCGCCAGTATTTTTGATCATTTTCACAAAAAATTCATGGCCCCCAAAATATTTTGTTAAATATGTGAACATAAAATATATGAAAAGAAAGAACAGAGATTCTGCTTTAAAAAAAATTGTTACCTGCAATTTTTATCAACACTAAAAAGTGGGTAAGTTTCAATCACGTTTTTGCAAAAGACTTCGGAAGGTATCAAAATATAGATGGAGTAGATCAAGTCCATCAACAAAGCTTCAAAAGCTTCAAACTCTTCAAAGGCCAACATTTCATTCATTTACGTGAGGCAGTTTTGATGCAGGTTAAGTTTGATTATTGCATTGGCCTACAGTACATGTCCATGAGCAATGCTTGTTCTGTACTATTTAAGAAGATGCTTAATAGCGCCCCATACCATACAAGAATTATTATTGACAATGCTACATCTCACTTTACTGTGATGACAAAACGGCGCTATACTACGCACATGGCACCCTTTATCGTTAATATTCACGCGAACCCAAGGCGTCATAAATCCTTTAGCGTAATATGACACTACCCTACACCTAACCATCACAGCACGTGTTATATTAACGATAACGGGTGCCATGTGCGTAGTATAGCGCCGTTTTGTCATATAGCGTTCTATATGACACTAAAGGATGAGAATGCATTGGTAGTATTGTGTATTTTAAGTTATTTTTTTAGCAAATAGACCACCACATCATTATCATTTTTACCACCACCTCATTTTCATATTGGTAGATAATATATCAGTTGGAAATACAAAAATGTAAATAAATAAATGCATAAAAAAGCATATTACATGTATTTACTAGATAGATGCTATTATCCAATATTATGTATGATCAACATTCCATAAAGCAAAAATCTCTTTGCATTGTTGAGGTAATGTTGTTGAAATCATAATCATTAATTATTTATTTGGTAGTTTTGACCCCCCCATAGACCACATTCTTGTGATAATGTCAAAACAAAGCAAAGCTATTTTTTAAGGGCTGCTATGGCAACAATGTGAAATAGTGCAAAATGTTTTTGTTTTTTTAACATTCAAGTATGAAAACCTTTTCTAGTAGACAACAAAACCAAAATCAAGACTCTGAAAAGGGGCATAAATGGTCCCCTTTAAATGGATGAAGCATTATTTCTTCAGTGAAGCTTGACAGCAGTACTCACCAAGACGATAGTATTCTATCTCAAGGGGCAAGGTAATGTTTGACAGATCTGTGTAGCGCTTGTCGACGTAACTCTGTGCAACATTTGCATGCCAAAATGCCATAAATCTAGCGATGAAGGAAGTCACAAAAATGGCCAACATTCCAAAGTCCAGCAAGTTCCAAGGCTCCAGCAGATATTCCCGAGGACCCTGATACCATATCTCTTTACATTCAGCCCAAATCATTCCTTTAATGGGAAGAAAAAAAGAGGTAAGTTTTATTTAAAAAATGTTCAAGCACCCAGTCATTTCGTGTCTGATATTTTTAAGCAAACGGTTTGAGTCTGAAGTGAAAGTTTTTTGTTTGTTTTTTTCAAAATGAACAGATCATTTTTACAAATATATATCTAATATATTTTGATAAGGCAGATGTGACAGCTGTTGGACGGTTTGAAGAGTCGTGTCCCTTCTGATTCGTTGTGTGCTTGCAGTCATTTGGGATCCATTTTAGTACATCACTGTGGGAACTTTCCTTAAGCTTGATGTCTAATGTGTAATCATTTCCTCACCCGTCATTCCAAACCCATTTACACTGGTCATATAGACTACTTTTATAATGCTTTTTTGGAACTTAAACACCAACTTTCATACAGAAAATGAGCAGTATGAACATTCTGCAAAAGCTCTCCTTTTGTTTTCCAAAATATAAAGGTTGGAACATCATGTGAGATTATGAAATGATGTGATTTAGAATAAATGTTTAATTTGTTGTGTAACACAAAGAGATGTCCGACCTACGACCCAGGATATGATCAGCATTTCCATCCAAGTAAAAGGTGTGATCTTCATGCGGAACAATTGGGAGGGGTGGTCGTGGATGGTCATATTTGGTAAGAGAGTTGTCCCTTCAAAACGGTCAGCAGCGTTCATGATGAGAAGGCCAAGAAAGATTGTGAAAGAAGCTGCATGTGCCACAAATTTTAGGAAAGGACCACGTATGATCTTCCCCATCTAGAGTTAAAAACATTGCACAAAACAAGTACAAATTAGCATTGTTGAATGATTGTTATGTAGCAGAATGCAATGCCTTGGCTTTGCTTACTGTTACTGCAGTCTGACCTTGCTTGAGGGTGCTATCCAGTACAGTAAGGCCAGGATGGGAAGTCCAACCACCACCCCCAAAACCACAAGTAACTTGACAGCTGTGGTCTGCTGCCTGAGCCCAGACAGATTCTCATACCATATGGACAAAAGCTGCTGTTGGCAGTTTGGATGGGCTACAAACTGTGTGGGAGGCATAAGAGCAGGCAGAGCAAACAGATATGTTAATATTACTGCACTATCATCCACTGTGTATTTTCAACACTGAATGGTACTTAGATGAATCAATCTGCCGAATAACTATATCTGAAAACATTGTGTGCATTATTAATGTTTGTTAAGAGAGAAACCCACCTTTTTCAGCTCATATTTGATGGCCAGTTTTAATCGAACTAGATTAGGTCGGCCACTCTTGTCAAAGTGGCCACCTGTCTCTGTGTCTCCATTTAAAATGGCTTCCACCTCCTCTGTATTCCGACACAGATCCAGAAGTCCAACTACAAAATCCTTACATTGCATGGACAGCATCTTATAATCATTCTGTGGATGGAAATTAGCATAGATCTGTTGAAAATATACACACACAAGTATGATAAAAAAAAAAATTACACCATTTTGAGCCTGAACATACCTTAAAATAAAAATTCAAGTAAATTTCTGTGAAGCCTCACAAATGACATGTGGACAAAAAAAATATATATATATTATTGCCATGAATTAATAATGCATTCCCATGACTTGAATTTCTTCCATTGTTTTAGCAAATCATGGCCACATTATACTAATTTTCATTTTGATTTAACTTAACTAAGGGGACAAATATTACAACGTGGCCACAACTTAGTAAAAGAGGGAACGTGTTCTTACTTCGTGGCCATCATTTAAAAGAGGTAATGAATTATTAAACGTGGCCATGATTTGTTAAAACGAGGGAACAAATTAATAAAACAAGGAAATGTATTATTAATTTGAGGCCACAATAACATCCCGTCCATTTTATTATACCCAAAATGGCTTGAACCCCTTTTTGCCTTCAGAACTGCCTTAATTCTCTGTGGCACAGATTTAACAAGGTGCTGGAAACATTCCTGAGATTTTGCTCCATATTGACACGATAGCATCAAAGTTACTGCATATTTATCAGCTGCACATCCATGATGTTCATCTCCCGTCCCACGACTCCCACCAAATCCCAAAGGTGCTCTATTGGATTGAGATAAGGTGAATGTGGAGGCCATTTGAGTAGTGAACTCATTATCATGTTCAAGAAACCATTTTCAGATGATTTGAGCTTTGTGACATGGCACGTTATCCTGCTGCAAGTAGCTATCAGAAGATGGGACACTGTGGTTATAAAGAGATGGACATGTTCAGCAACAATACTCAGGTAGGCTGTAACTTTTAAACGATGCTTAATTGGTACTAAGGGGCCACTTTTTACAAAGTGTGGCAAGAAAATATCCTCACACCACCAACAGCCTGGGTGAGTGCCACTCACTTAACCCTCTGATGGTCCTCGGTCACTTCTGACCGAATAATTTTCTGTTTTGAATTTTAAAAAATCACAGCTTCATCGGAAGTGTATGATACTTGGTGACTTTTCTGGCATTTGGTATGTGAATACAAACAAAAAAATGAGGTCATGATCCAAGCATGCTAAGTGGTCATTAAAAAAATAGTCACACTCGTGGTCTTCGGTCAAAAATGACCGACCCTTAGGAAATGAATGGGAAATTTAGAAAAACACAAAAATTCTCTGAATTGGCTGCGATTCTAAAAGAAAGTACACCACAGTAAAGGGGTGACACTCTACAAAATCAAGAGTGCAAAAAATTCACACACACACATTTTTTTTTAATTTTTAAAAATCACAGCTTCATCTGAATGTTACGAAACTTGGTGACATTTCTGGCAGTATGGATGTGAACAAACAAATTTGATTGCTAAGCATGCTAAGTGGTCGTAAAAAAAATACTCACAATTTTGGTCTTCGGTCAAAAATGACCCCCATAGGAAATGAATGGGAAAAAATATAAGAAATAGTTTTTGAGATTGTTTCAAATATACATTCAAATCCATTCATATATATATATATAATTATTATTATTATTATTATGTTATATATAATATAATATATATTTTCCATGGCAAAAATAGACCATAAATGTTGCATAAATATTAATTAATTCAATCGAATTGTCTCAAAATAATAAATTAAAAAGAATAAATATTATAGAATAAAAATAAATTGCATTGGTTTATACTGGGATGGAGGAAGTTTCATTTTTAGGTGTCCGGTCACTTCTGACCGGGTAAGGCTCAGGACGTGACTCCTAAACGAAGACCATCAAAGGGTTAATTGACTTCATGAAAGATATTGTAGTGTTACAAAAAAATTTCTTGCCAGAAATATTGTTACAGCAAAGTTTGCCACCTATGATATCCTTAATACTTGGAAACTGAATGCAACTGGCATGTGATTCGTAGCAGATATGCTTTTCGTTTCTTTCTAGAGAGCAGGCTACCATCTGTTTAAGATGAATCTGCATACAAAACCTTACACCCATCAATAAGAATAAAAGCAAGAAGAGCAAATCCACCCACTCTATGGCAAAGGCTGCAAACTCACTAACTACCAGGCAGGACTGCACACCCACATCCATATGCACTGAGCATAAAAAAGTTAAAATAATTATATTGCTTAAACCTATTTGTTGCTTGTCTTTTTTCTAATGTACTTCCTGTCTGATATTGAATATACCTAATTAAATGTTTGGACACGCTCATTCTTCACTGTGTTGACAATATCACAAATATCCTATTCTTTTATGTCTCGTCATTTAAAGGGGACATGTGCTTTTTTTATTTTACCTTTGATTGATTTACCTTTTGTTGTGTTCTCGCCATTTTTCTAACGTCTGTTTCCTGAACAATGCATTTCAATCCGGAAATAACGGACAAACAGTTTTTACCATGATGAAGAGAAATGAGTTACAACTGAAATAAGAGAAGCATCAAATAAAAAATACACTTTCAAATGTCCTGCTTAAGTTGTGCTTGTGAAGGTGCTTTGAAACTGTCATTATCGGACTTTGGCTCAAAATGATAATGTAATTACAGCAGTATTGACCCCAGGAAGACTTGGGACTCGATAGTTATGGTAAGGGAAGTTACATTTCCAATGCATGCTCTAAGTAGACTAATCATCACAGATGGGGGCTGGCTGACCAATCAGAGAAGACTGGGTTTTTCAGAAGATCTCTTTTGAAGAAACCGAAACTAAAACAGACCGTTCAGACAGAGGGTGAAAACAGGTGCTGTAACAATATAAATTATAAGAAAAAGAATGAGGTTTTTGAACATTAAATCATGTTAACCTATTCTATTAGACCCACTGAACCTGTAAATGAGCATTGTGGAGCCATTTAAATATAATCATTTTAATGTAGAAAAAAAATGACACTAAAAAAATAAAAATTATATTTTTCATTATGAAATTAAAACCGCCAGTAGGTGGGGCAAATCACCGCCTTAATGAACGAGTCATAAAGACATTCATTTAACTGATTTGTCAAAATTCAAAACGACAGATTTATTCTGGAACTAAGCAACTGGGTCACTGAATCAGAAAACCCTGGATTCGTTCAGATACGCGCAACTCAACTCTTTTTCTGTGGCTTGTTTGGAATTATTGTCGTTGGAGAAATAGAGTATTGACAATATTATGTCTAAAACATCACAATATTCACTCTTTGTTTATTAAACTGTTGTATAAAATCATTATCACATTTGCAGTAGGACCATTATTCAGGAAATATTGTTTAATATCATGTTATAAATATAAATATTAAATCATACTAAGGAGGTTTTTTTCCACCATATCTTAAATTTTGGGTGCATTGTATTCATTCTGCTGGCATCTGATATCCCTTTCCAGTTATTATGCCTATTATTCCTTTTATGATTATGGTCAATTTTGAACGATGCTGGGAGATTCCTTTGTATTTAGCGTGCTCACCGCACTGTATGTTTATTCTGTGCTTGTGCTGCGTCACATCATCGCGCAGTTGCTTTAATTTTGTTCATCAATTGATGTTGCGATGATTTACATACAATTTTTATATAAAGTCATTCTCAAGTCATACAGTTTAAATCAAGTCTCGAGTCATTGGATCTCAAGTCAAAGTCAAGTTTTTTTTTTTTTTTTAATTTAGTCAAGCAACTCCTTTAATTTGTCATTCGAGTCAGACTTAAGTCATGTGACTCGTTTACTCCATATCTGAATTTTCATGCGATTTGGGGTATATATTTATTTAAATAAGGAATGTTTACAGTACACATGGTAAGCAGGTCTAATGATTAGCTCCATAAAAAGGTAAATATAACATATTTCAACAACATTATATGACCAATATCCATATTAAATGGTAATAGAAAGTTATGACAAACACTCATTGGTGGTTTAAAGTGAATTGAGTAAAAGTGTAATATTAATCGTTAATATTGTGTTATGTAGCTTGATGCTAATTGTTGCTCTAACCCAGCTGTTTCGCCAGTAGCTATCTATTTCTCTATCTATTGTGTTACAAAAATTCACATTATGGCCCAAGATTAAGCCTTTTTTTCTTTTTTTTTTGGAAAGATTTCAGGTAGGTGGATAAACAAATCTGGGATGAAACTGGTGTTGATACCAGCAGGGCTTCTAACAATGGGCAGTTCTCTGCACCAGACATTAGAGTGCAGGGGCACCATAAATTTAAATAAAGCAAGACCACACTAATTAATAAGTTGTTATACCACATTTATATATATTTGTATACATTTAAAAATATATTCTTAATATTTTTATTTTTATGTTTGAGCTTATATATCTCCAAATTATAATTTATAGTCTTGAACTGTAATCTCCAAAGTGTCATCTTTTTAAATATATATTGATTATGTATTTTGGTAAACAGGCAAGGCCGAGGGCCGTGGGAGAATGGCGCGAGGCCGGTGGCATGATTGATAATGAGTGACACCTGCCCGACACACCAGTCTCGTATCTCTAACGGTCCTCGGCCTCATCCTGCTCGCCGCATGTATCTATCCAGAATGACTTATGAGCAGCAACCTTTTTACTTTGGGTATGTCATTTATAATGCCCCACTTGCCAAAATGGGGGATGTCATATGAGGGTTTAATAATACAATATATATTTTCTCTTCCAACAACCTATTATGCCTACCTTAAACTCTTTTTCTATGTTGGCTAGTACACCCAGTTCATTGCTAAGCTCTAGAGCCGTCAGTACTGGGTCCTCACTGGACAGGGATAGGTAGGCAGGGCTAGCCAGCCCTTTGTAGGCATTGATTCTGGAACGTGAATGGCTAAAAGAATCATGCCTCTGGTGATAAAGGCAGCTGTTGCATTTGCAGAAGTAGTCATGTGGCCGTACAATGCGGGCACCCTTCCTTAGCAGAATGTGCACAATCTCATATTCGTGGCAATGAGAGGCTAGTGTAATGGGTGTAATATCATGGGAAAACCGAGTACCATCCTCATCATAGGCAAAGAAGTCGTCGTGTGTCTCTGTCTGGAGGGGGCTGCTCGTGAGTTTGGTTGTGTCTGCAAAGGCTTGGTGGGCCAAAATGGCCTCCACAATACGAATATATCCTTTACTTATGGCTAAAAGCAAAGCGTCACCTATCCTGGCCAGGTTCTCTTTTTTCAGCAACAGTTCTGTCACTTCTAGATGCTCATTGGCAACTGCAAGCTGCAATGCATTCTGGCCCATGTAGTCCACACAGTTGACATTAATTTCCGGAAGTTCTTCCAGCATCCTACGGATGACAGGAATGTTTCCATACTCAGCTGCCTCTAGGAAACGCTCTTCAATTGAGGTCAGACTACTGTAACGGGCGTTAAACATGTAGGCCGGTCTTCGCATAGCCATGCGCCGGCTCTTAGCCAATGAGTGCCTTTGAATGTCATCATTGCTCCACCTATTCCAACAGAGAGAAAAGAAAATGTTAATGTTTAAAACAAAGTAGTGGTAAGTAACCAGTGTAAACATAGTGACATTTTGGTGAGGAAAAAAGGGTCCATTATCTACTGTCAGACAGTGTAGCAAAGTATGACGCACAGCTCACATAAGTCACTTTCAAACCAATTCACGAGTTCACGCTTACAAATCGGTCGGATAGATTCAATTGGTAAACATATTTGGCGTGCTGTCCGGGGAGAGATCTCTGATCTTGGTACTTGGCTCAAACGCAGAGTATTCTATGTCATGTCATGTTATTTGTCATGCTATGTCATGTTATTTTAGTCAGATATGCCGATGCTACCGCGACACACATCAATTAGATGAGCAGCTGAGCGTCTATCAAGCCAACATGCCGCAATCTTTCGCAAATCAAAGTGAAAGTAAGTCGCAGACACTTAACACTACCATCTTCATTAAAAGTAAAGAAACAAAATGATCTTACCAGGGCTGTTGCACTCTCTCTTATTGCCGTCTTTGTTGATTTTGTAATTAGCCGATGATTAATAAAATTCAGCTCATATCTGTTGCTTTCGGTGACGTGCACTTTACTAAATCTGCATATAGCGTGTGAATTGAAGATCAGATTTATATCCGTTTTGCAAAAACACATTTATTAAATGACCAGGTGTAAATGGAATCGTTTTGATAAATCAAATAGCTATCCGATCTGAGAAAACGCATGAAGTGGCCAGTTGTAAACAGCCCCAACGAAAACGTGCAGTGTTGGGGGTGTGCCAGGACAGGTTTGGGAACTACTAGACAGGAGAGAGACATGGCTTGTCATGTTTTTTTATATGTGCTTACACCAAACATAATAAAAACAATAGCACATGGCCAGTGAACACAATCACATGCCATTTACTCAAAACATGACAAAACCAGCAACCAATGAAAGCTCTCACTGAAATAATCACAATATGCATGCTAAATCGAACACAATGAGCATATTGCCCGAGAAAGAATGAGCGACAAGACAGAAGGAGTGTCAGAATTCCAAGAATAAACAGACCGAAGAGACTGAACCCTAACACATAGTATTTGTGAATGTCCAGGTTACTAATGTAACCCCCATTCCCCAAAGGAGGTAACGAAGACGTTACGTTAGAACAACTGATTAATCGGGATCTTGTCTGAGAGCCCAATCACCTTTGAGTGGTAACAGAACCAGCCAATGCACATTGGTGAGTGACATTTGAATCACAATCTGCTTTACTAACGATCCGCTAGCTGCCCGCCCCATAAGCAGGCTGTCAAAAAACGCATCTTTGTAGGCAGCCTAGGCTCTGAGATCTGCACACAAAAACAAATAGGTACAACCACCACCCAAAATCTAAACAAAAAGTGTTCTAACCAATCACCGACAGGCCTGCACACAAAAGCTTCACAGCCTGAAATGGAAAAGAATGAGAGGTTCGCCGGGATTCAATGGGCGGGAGCGCTCAACCGTTATCCTCAGATCACCCTGCGTACCAAAGTGGCCCTCTGCTGAGCAGATGAACCAGATCGAGGGGTAGCTGTCAAGTCAAACTGGAGGAAATATAAATTAATCACAAATCTAAAAGAATAAAGCTAGTAATCTCTGCCAATCGGAGCGAGGGGAGGAATACGGAAAAAAGGTGTGTATAAGACGAGTCGGACACGAGCTCTGCCGAAAACTGAAAAGCAGGACACGGAGAAAGTGCACAAACTTTCAATACATCGTCAAATACCGAAGTGGCAGTCGGCGTAAGTGCTCATAACGTGACTATTTCAAGCTAAATTTAATTCCATGCAAAATATTAATGTTATTAAGTTACTGGTGAATAGATTTGTGTACTTTTGTTTGTATTTCGATTTAATTGCAGAAGAGAGTGACGATATTATTTCGTAAGTTCACGTGTGATTGAGCAGATTGTTAAAATAACGTAATTTATCTGATTTCATGTACAGACATTGTGATAAAGTGTCATGGTTAATTTTATGAATTGTGCATGTTGCAGATTATACTCAAAAAGTCTATTAAGCATATTAATAATATTATTTGAGAATGTTGCATATCAAATAAGATACAAAGAACTACACACGACAACAACACGCTTAATAAGCTTTATTAGCAATTAATTTACAAATTTAGTATTTTTATTTCTGTTAAAGGTTTTTCACCTTTCTTCTGTCTGCCAATTTGAACACTCATCATAATGGATGCAATAATAAGAAGAGTGGAATCCAGTTAAAGCAACACCAAGGAACTTTTCCTCTGCAGTCTCCCTACAGGTTGGAAGCGGAATTATCCATTACCACTGTCGTAAATAATTTAGCATACCACAGCCCCAGATAGCAAACTGACATTGGGTGCTTCTCAATATCCCTCCTTGTCTCCTCGCTCCTCTGTCCTCCCTCCTATGACCCGGAAACCGATCGAGCTCAGCCATCTTGAAGGACATCTCAATTCTCGAATTGCACCGTGAGGAGTCGAGGATCGAGGAGATAGGAGGCTTCCTGAGGAGTCATAAGCGAGGATACACAGGTGCATCCTACGCGGAACTGTTATATTGACTAAACGTGACGCACGTGTCAATTCTCCTCCCCCTTCACATCGGTCACAATCATTTTAATTTATACTTTACCTTTGCAGTTTATATAAACCACACATCTCATATATTTCAACAGTATAGCCCATCTTTATTATTATTTATTATGAATTTATTAAATAACCAAACTTCAAAAACATAAGGGCAGATCCTTTTAGCGCTGCTGATGACACTGTGGAGTGACGCTCGACTGATCAAGAATTCCAATGTATATAAAAAAGCTTTTATTCGATTCCTCTGTCCTCCTTTCCTTTTCTCGCTTCCTTCCCTCGCGTCCTACAGGGGGTGGAGCTGAGACGCAAGGAAAGGAAGCAAGGAAAGGAAACGAGGATGCACAAATAAGAAATGAGAAGCACCCATTGAATCAACGTGGAAATATGACATTGAAACAACGTTGATCCGACATTGTTTTGCTCATCGAATTAACGTTGAACCAACGTCAGGCGCGTCATTCTTTCAAAACTAACGGAAAATCAACTTGAAATCAACGCGTTGTTTCAACGTTATGAAAGCAAACCAATTTTCGATTTTCATTTAGCTTTGAAGAATGCCGCGTCTGACGTTGGTTCAACGTTAATTCGATGAGCAAAATCAACGTTGTTTCAATGTCATGAGAGACGTCGTTTCCACGTTGATTCAATGTCAGTTTGCTGTCTGGGGCCTACTGTTGCACGTGCACGCTCGCTGTTTATCCAGCACCGACTTTGGAATCAACAATGGCCACAGATAATTTCAAGAAGTGACGTGTACACAGTCCCTTCCAAAAGTATTGGAACGGTAAGGCAAAACAATTCTTTGTTTTCGTTGTTCACTGAAGATATTTGGGTTTAAGATCAAAAGATGAGTATGAGACAATAGTTCAGAATTTCAGCTTTTATTTCCTGGTAATCACATCTATAGATGGGTTAAACAACTCACAACATACCACTCTTTGTTTGAACCCACCCATTTTTCAAGTGAGCAAAAGTATTGGAACATGTGACTGACAGGTGTTTCTTGTTGCCCAGGTGTTGCCTATTAGGTTGATTGTCCAAACATTAAATAGCTCTGCATGACTAGTTTACGTTTTCATCCTTGTTTCAAACCTATAAAGACTGAATTTCCTGTTAAAGAGGATAAACCAACATGAAGACCAGAGAGCTGTCTATGGGAAAAAAGCAAGCCATTGTCAAGCTGAGAAAAGATCGATCAGAGTCATTGAACAAACATTAGGCATAGCAAGCACAACAATTTGGAATGTCCTGAAAAAGAAAGGACTGGTAGAAGAGGGGACAATAGCAGAGGGGACACACACGGGTGGAATGACATTTTAAAATACACAACGTCATACCCGTGTTTACTCTTTTAGGGAAATTGCTTTTTCTGATGTTGAAGCAATCTCAAGCAAGATCCCAATTTGCCAGTCTCTCTAACGTACTGTAAGGGAACTGCTGTCGTGTGAAAAGATCTAACTAAAGATTCTTCAAAAAGTATGTTTTCACAAGAAACAAAAATCATCATGTAAACCCTCTGATTGAGATATTCAACACAGCCTCAATGGAAACATGTTTGCTTCTTGCGCATTTGCTTTTCACAGTGAGGTGTGCTAAAAGCAGTTTCATCTGAAACAAATGAATGTGAATCTGGCAGCGTTTTATTATGTTGGCTGTTGAACATATCATGGTAGTTTGGAAATTTAATGTCCAGTGACGAGCTGTGGTTAATCAGTGAGGAGCTAAGGTTAATCGCGTGTGAAAAATAAATAGTATTAACAATTGTGAGATAAAAACACATTTTCTGAAGCACCCATGCCATTTTAGCTTGATCCTACAAATATGATCTTTACAATATGCTACAATATGATATTTTTTATTGTGACTCATGTTTCATACCAAAGCACTTCACTTTGCAAGTGCCATGTTGTACCAGGTGAGCTCGAGCAAGTTCAGAAAAGCCATACGGAGCTGGTTATGTTATGCAAATGACAAAATTAATTAGTTCACAAATCACAAACTATGGTAAAGGTGGTTTAAGATCATAATATAGTATTTGGTACCAGGAAGTAGAAACCACACAAAATAAGTTGTAATATGTTTACCGTACTAAAAGTCTATTAAAAAAATAAAAATTACCAGTGTATTACCACCACTAGTGGTAATTTTGGCTGAAAACAGCAGTTAATTGTATACAGTAGGTATGTTTGTGAAGTCATTATAGACCTTGTGCACCAGAGAAACGTGGGTGCCATCATCTTTAGAATATTGTCTTTTAACTTCCGTTTTTGCGGTCGCTCTGTATATCTCTATGGCATCGTCGAGGAGTAATTAGCTGGTGAAGTGAATTTACTTATTGTAGAGTTAACAAAAGTTATCATGAGCATTGTAATGTTTATCATAAAGCAGATGTCTTAACAAATGTTGACCGAGAATTTTTTACGAGCAGTTCATTCATACCTGTGCAAGATGTGAAAATACAAAAATACAAATGAGCGCAACGCTGAAAAGGGGCGGGGCTACATAAGGTCTATTATGTAGGTTGAGGCATATACAGTAATATGATTATAAATATTTTGTAGATTTAAAAATGTATTTAAAAAATGTATTGTGCCATTGAATAGTTTAATATAGTTGTCTACATTTGTTAGTAGCTAACTGTAGTGTATTTTAACTACTTTGAATTATAGTAAGAAGCCTGTTAGCTTGGCCACTATCATGCTATAATTTTTTTTTTTTTTATTAATTATGAATAAAATGATTCCGAGGCTGAGTGTTCAGATTCAGGATGAAGAAGTTTCATGAAATCAAAAAAAATATTTGGACATCTGGTGGTTGATAAAATGGATCATGTTCACATGTGATGAACTACACCTTTGATTACTCTGATAGGACAAACAAAAAAAAAAAACTTTGGGACCAGTTGGTTTAATGTCTCTCCAATTTATTTATTTTTTTTAAATAGTAACAATAGTTCAGATAAAACCTCTAGCAGCATATTTGCAGATTACTTGGTTGACGATATTTTAGTATTGCAGTGAAATTCTTAAATGTTAGTGTCCAAACACTGTGACTGTAGATGAGATGTTTATAATCTCTTTTTCAGATTATACATGTTAAGATCTAAGATGCTTATTCGTTAATAAAAAAAAAACATTTTAAATGTGAATTATGAGATTTACCAAATTACAGAGTTGTTTAAAAGTAGTTTACGTATGTCAGACAAAGAATAGAGGATGTGCCTGAATGTTTGCATTTAAATTGCTTAATTTAATAATAAGTATTATGATTAAAATCAATTTGTTTGTTTCCATAGCAATAACAGCGTTGAATCAGAGATTGATGAGTCCTCCTACACTAATGCTGTCTTTGTTATTCAAGAAGATAAATCAGATAAATCAGTGTCAATGTTCTCTTCTTCACACTTAAATGTATTATACGTTTTCCCTTTAAAATTCAATACAAGCATACGACTTCATCTTTGTATTTTGAATGACATTAATCTAAAAAATAAAAAATAAATAAATAAAGACTGGCCAGACCCAGATGAATATATTGACCCCAGATGAAATATTGACCCCAGATGAAAGTCAAGAAAAAAAAAAACATTTGTGTAATGAACCTTTTACTCAAAATGCTTCAAAATCAGGTCACATCATAATCTAGTTTGTCAAGCTAGGCAGACGCAGACACGGTTATTGCCCTAATTCACCTTACGTTAGGTCCAAATATTTAATTTGACAGAAAATAGACATAGGCCTAAGTGACAAAGAACAGAGTTATCTTTATGTCATTTCTTTATAAACGTAGGCTATTTTAAGATCAATCCTTCAGGGGCATTTAACATGTCAGTTTGTCAGAGAGGGTGGCAATCATTTATCTTGACTTAGGCTACAGCTAGAGCATTAAATAAATACTGACATATACACTCACACATAGACAAACACATACATGCTCAGTCACTCAAAAAAAATTAGGAAAACAATTAGCTTAATTAAGAAAACTTTTCCTAACTTAGTTAATGTTGCAACATTTATAGCCTATCTCCAAAATGTCCAATAAACAGAACTCACCTCTTGTAAAAGCGTGGTAAAGGATTCTTTTCAAAGTCGGTGTTCATCCGTTGATGAACAGAAGTGTGATCAGTGGACATCTGTTTGCTGTCTTCATGAATCACTGGCGCACGAAAGAGCCGCTCACTAGGAATAGTAGATGTGATCATCCAGAGAGCAGAATTCTCCGCAACTTTTTTTTTTTTTTTAAAGAAGCGAATTGGGTTGATTCGTAAAAGTATCCGCAGATTCCTGGGAAGCTTATTCTGTCAAGTGTGTTCAACAAATCGAATGTGTGATGATGTCACGGCTACATTATTACGAGTCGTTCAAAGAAACCTTTTTCAATTTTATTTGGTGATTTTTTTGAATAAATTATTATAAGATTTTAGACAATGTATGCCTATGCTGGGAAAACTGCGAAAAAAATATATGTAGGCTATATATTTAAAAAAGTACTTTTGATAAATTAAAATGAGCACTTATGAGACGTTATGAAGAATCCATATACAGCTGACTTGAAAACAACTGTTTTATTCTAAGTGGAACGAGTCGCCCCCTTATGGGCGCTGACATGTTGATGCTATTGTGTTGGCTATAGGCTAAACATTTACTTTACAAAGTTTGATCATTAAAGTACGCAACATGAAAAACAAATAGTACAGACAAACTTAACAATCGAACCTGCATCGACAGCATGGATTAGCAGGTTACTATTGTACTGAATGTCTGTGTAGGCCATACAGAGAAAAATGTAGACACAAAGTTAAAATAGGCTAATTGTGTTTAGAAAGGTTTTTATGTTTAAAAATCATTACCTAGACCAAATTTTGTGAATGTAGCACAACTCATGGTAACAGGGTTGACATTGCTTTCGAAAGGATGAAAATGATTTAATGTAGGCCTAGGCTAGGCTATAACTTTGTCAGTGTTAATGTCAATGTATTCTTTACACTGCATATACATTATTATACAGAATTTGTACAAATCAAAGCAGACATGTCGCAAATTGAGCTTTTTTATTTTATTGACCAGATTCAAAAATTTGGCATTCCAATTTTCAAGATTTTTCTTTTAGAATTTTAAAACTTTCAAAAATCCTTTGTAAACGTTATTTTTTATGGATGCAGGCTATACATTAATGAATGTCTTATTATTCTTTATTGTTTTACCTTGTTTTCCTGACAGTAGCCTGTGATACAATTGCATCATTCGGAATGGGGCATAGTGAATAATCACTATACTTTTATGAAGTATGAAGCAGTAGCAGTATGAACTTAAAATTCACAACAACAGCACTCTTGTTACCAAATAAACATGAATAGGCCTAAACATTTTTTTCTAACGTTGTTGTTGTTGTTGTGTGTATACGTGTGTGGGACCTTATTTCCACATTTAATAAAATGTGTGGAAAATACAAGTAGCCTAACATAAGTAACACAAGTAACATAATAAATTTAAAAAATATATATTTCCATCACAAATGCAGAAAAGTGACAACAAAAGTACCTTACATAAATGAAGAACTATCAAAAATGCAGAACATAATTTCAACACAAAAAAAATCAATTTGTTCTCTGGACTCTTCGTTGTTCTTGTTTCAAAAAGATAAATTAGAAATCTAGAGAAATTAGAGCAAATGGTAAAAATGAACTTGACCACGTGTGTTAAAAATATACTGTATTGGTGAATAGATTTTAAGACATCCAGCCATGGGCCTGTTAACAGACAACTCCACCGAGAGACCGATCTGCGTGTCTGCAGACCCGCCTATCCCAGCCATTTTGTTTCTGCTGCGCCTCTTCGCCATGGCGGAGATGGACGATGGTGATGAGCCGGGTTTAGCGCACACTCACAGCAGTTCTTCAGGATCCAAATCAGGGGGAGATAAGATGTTCTCCCTCAAGAAGTGGAATGCTGTGGCAATGTGGAGTTGGGACGTGGAATGCGACACATGCGCTATTTGTCGGGTTCAAGTAATGGGTGAGTGTTTCGCTAGCTAACAGGCTAACGTTACCTGAGGTAACTGTTAGCATGTATGTGACTGTTAGCTGGTTAACCTCACAGACCATGAATGTAGTTAGCGTTCGTCTGACACACTAACAGTTAATTAAAACTGCTGCCTAACGTTAACGTTACACAGACAACATTTGTGGAAATCATAAGTGGACGTTTAAAATTAAATGCTGACTCAAACACTGGGAACTCGTATTCTGGTCAAAAATGTTACGATCAAATGCACCTAGTTCTATAAAAAAAAAAAAAACAAGAAATCAGAGAATCGAAACTTTCTGCAACATTTGCTCATCGATCGTTCGAATGACCAGTGAACCTGTAACTTACGTTATGCTGTCTAAAAAACGTTAATCAATTCTTTGAATCGTCGCCGTTTATGATGTTACAAGAATTGCCAAACCTAATGTGCTATGCTAACAATATTATGCTGTAACCTGCTGAATAAAATCTTTAAGAATATTGAAGCGAACGGTTGAACACCTGCGATGCTCAGAAATGCTGCATCAAATGAATCTGCGCAGACGTCAAAAACGAACAATGTCCAGAAGACTGCGTTGAATGTGCAAAATGCACTTGTCATTGCATTGAACATTCAAATGCGTTTATTATGTATATTCAATACACCAACATGCAATCTAGGTAGGTAGGTCAGGCTTTGAGACTATCTAAGACAGACTATAATTGTACCCAACTTCAAACTGTGTCTTCTTCAGAAACCTGATTTAGATTTAAACTTATTTCTGTCCTAAATTAATATAAAGAACTAGGTATGTTTATGAACGGTGTGTATTTTAAAATGTATTTCAGATGCATGCTTGAGGTGCCAGGCAGAAAACAAACAAGAGGACTGCGTTGGTGAGTCAACTGTAACATCACTGCTGGCATACTGATTACCTTTCTAATTAATAAATTGCATTAAGCCCTTAGAAGCAGATGGCACCACAGTCCTTTGCCATTACAGTTTGCCCTTCACTAATATTTTCTGTCATATTGTATCTCTTCATTTCTCTAAATTTTAATGCACAATAATACTAAAAATGACCTTGTCATTTGATTGTATTAGAAACATTTGACTTACAAAACGGATAACTTACAGAGTACTTATAAGTGGCAATCCAACTAAAGCAACCAGGGGTTAAGTACCTTGATCAAGTGCACAATCCATAGTATTCATTTGCGTCATCAAACGCGCCCTGCCTCTACACTGGTAGGTTAGACAACTGGTATAATCAAAGGACAGTCTCACACTATGATATTTATAGCAGCAAAGACATAAAGAGGTACTTCACCTAGAACTGAAAATTGTCATCATATATTCACCCTCACATTTTTCTTCTGTGGAACTCAAATAGATATTTTTAAGAATATCTTTTGATTTTAAATAAAAGTCAGTGGGGTCCAAAGCATCACCGTCTCTTATTCTGTCTTTCTCTCAGTGGTATGGGGAGAGTGCAACCACTCCTTCCACAACTGTTGCATGTCCCTCTGGGTCAAGCAGAACAATAGATGCCCACTATGCCAACAGGACTGGGTGGTACAGAGGATCGGCAAGTGAGGATTGGAGCTTTGTACACACATTTCCTCCGTCCACTTTGGCACTTTCTCCCCTTAGGGAGACAAGACTGAATATCAGATCATCTCCAGCCGCTGAATGTGTAGGAATACCTATCTGCATGTATTTGACTGTCAAAGTGAAACCATGGATATTGGCAGAAATCCAGGTGACACTGGTTAGCTTTACCCTTCTGTCACCTCACGCAGCATTAACAAGAACCAGCCAGAAGAGCTCCGGGAAACAGCAGATTCACTTGGGTGTTTGTGGCATCATGTGTGACATTCTAACTGAAGTTGTACTATGAATGCGTGTTTTAAGTGTGCTAGAAATAAATTACAAAAAGAATTTAATGTTTTATTGGTGTTATACTGATTACTGGGTGAGGGTTTTTTTTTAAATCATGCAAGTATTTCTGGTGAGAATTTACGTTTTATATATTGATGGTTGTTTAAATTATTATTCATTATTAGTGTACAGGTCTCTAAAAATCCCTCAATGGGCAGATTTAAAGCAATGGTTCTTGTCATCAATAAACTTCAATATTTATAAAGATGGCTTGCAGGCAAATTTTACTTTTACATGGGAACTTGCTAAGAGAGAAATCTTTCTATGAAATGTTTTACCGCACAAAACTGGGAGAAAAAAAAACAAATGTCTATTCAACACTGAAAAAACGGTGAGAAAGCATTTTGTAAGTCTTCTGCAAGTACATTTCTTCTTGCTCCATCCTCAGCTAATTCTAGTGAAACAATTAGCTCAGGATTTGAGTGCTAATGATTAGTCCGGAACCCATAAGGACAATTTCCAAGACAAAGATTTAGTTACTAGAAATGTGACGCCAGTGGTACTGTAAACTGTTTGTACTGATATCACCCCTGGTGCATTCTGGGGTTAAGGGCTTTTCTCTACAGTGCAATCGAGACTAAATATTATGCACTAAATTGTATTTGGTAGTTGACATGACATGTTAAGCAGCCAGTGTGACAAGTGTCCTGTATTGCAAGTAAAAAAAGTTGCAAGTACTGTAAGGCTGCATCATTATTGCAATATGTCAGCTGACTGCCAGACAACCTATTAATGCTAACATGGCTGCCCCAGTGCACAAAGCTTGATTAAAGCAGCCAAGAGGACAGATCTTACTATACTGTTTACACCTGATGAAGGCTTATTTTCATTTTATTGTCAAAATGAGCTCTAAAACTGTCCTATGTATGATTCTAAAGTCTTCAGACTCAAAGAACTTAAAACAATTGAGATCTATGAGCTTATAACAGTATCAATAAAATGTAATTGGAGTTAAGCTGAGGCAAGCATCACTAATATGGCTCATACTTGGGGTTCAGAATTTGAATAGACCTTGGAAAAAAAGCTATAATTTTACTATAATCTGGCAGATAATCATGCATCATTAACCCTTGAACGCTATCAACCTGCTTGGTATTCTTTAATCAATTCATTATAAACAACACAAGAAAAAAAAAAAAAAAGAAACGTTAAAAGAATGCCTGTTTTCCCAATTTTTTATTTTTTTTTTGTAAAACATTGTATAGGGTCTCTAACTACCCAAGTATATAACAATAATGAATCTTAGATGACTGAATAAATCTAATTCACCTTTATTCCAATAGGTGACAATGTCTAATACCCAATGATGAAGTGACGTTTCACTCGTAGTCGCTGCAGGCAGAAAACAAAAGAATAGCATCAGCACAACTTGAAGTGTTTATTAGTGTCACTGTCACTTAATTGTGGATCTGGTAAAGAAGCTGTTAGCGATCAAAATATTAAGTTTGAAGATGTTGAAAATTATCGGTTTGAGACTGAGATTGAATGAATATGAGCCAGATGCTGAATGCACTGGGAAATTAGCTCTGGCGAGGACAGTGATGATGGTATAAATCAAACATCTGCTCGAACCGAACCTTTCCACGCTCTAAAAAGTAAAGTTCTGTAATTGTTACTCTAATATCAGGGGAGTTTTATATTATTGTGAAAGTAGAGATAAAAAATATATATAAATTTTGGGCAAAATTTTGAGAACCACTTGCTTAAAAACTGGATAGCAACACCCTATTGCATTAAAGCAGTAAATTTTGCATGGGCAAGCACTCATATTTTTGTTTAGAAACCCATCAAGTTTTATTTATTTTCTCGAACTTGAAGTTGACAGAGGACTGAGCACATCAGGCAACAATTGCATTGTCTATCCCTTAGCATTGTGGCTAAACATAGTACAAAGCCTCTTAAGTTGGGTACGGCATAAGTTCCTTCCGTGAGCAGTATCCACGTATTAGCATGCAAAGACACTTACTTAAGAGAAAACCCCTATTGAGGTTTTTAATTCTGACTAAGCAACTACATTAGTGGCTCAAGACTCTGACTTGAGACGCTGAAGCCCCATTCTTTTTGACTCATCTGCATATCACAGCTTGCCACTGTGCTGCCTATATTTGATGTCCTTATTCGTTGTTGGCTGCAGCATCACATAGTTGACCCTTCACCTCGCCGCAGCCATGTCTGACATGGGGGGACTGGGCAACTTAGTGGCCAACACAGCCTACCTGAAAGCCCAGAGTCAAGACGACAAGGAGATGAGGAAACGAAGGCGTACCCTAATTCTTCCCCAACTTGAAAACTGTACGAGGGTGTGTGCAGGTATTCCCAAGGACTTTGAGGACATCTGCGAGAGGCAGCCCATGGGGAAAACATGCTTCCGACAGTTCCTCTTAGCCTCCAATCCAGAATATCTTGCCGCTGCAGAGTTCCTGGAGGAGCTGAATGACTGGAATTTAGCAGAGGCAGGTGCTAAAGAAAAAGCCAGGCAGAATATCATTAACAAATTCTGCAAAACTGACTCCAAAAGTTTCCTGTCTTATCTGACAGAGGACATGGCGGAGAAGTGTAAAGCCGTCTCTGAGAAGGACTTTGAGGAAGTGATGATGGGACAGGTGAAAGAAGCCACGCAAGAGTTTCTGAGAGGAAATCCTTTCAATGAGTATCAGACTAGCCCGTTCTTTGAGAGATTTGTTCAGTGGAAGGAATTCGAGAAGCAGCCCATCTCTGATAAATACTTCTATGAGTTCAGGACTTTGGGGAAGGGGGGCTTTGGAGAGGTGAGTGTTTGCACCTCTTACCCTGTCACAAACCTAATGTTGAAATATATTACATGTTTTAGAAGTTCTCTGTTTTAGCTGTGGATTCTTGGTTTGGGTAACAGCTTGAATAATTTGATAGTTATTGTTCAGTTCAACTCTAGTTACAGTTATCATGTCTCATGAATGTTTATTATAAAACTAAATTGTCTGCTAATATCATTTTGTTAACTTTTAGAGGTTATGTGAGACATTTTATGTCATTACATATTTCAACAGTGAAATATTTCATTTCAGAGTTAAGCAGGATATTAAATGAGAAACAAATGTTGAAGAGTGCATGATTTTGTTCATTAGGAATGGATTAGATCATGTCCAGTAGCCTGTTTAGTGATGTCAACAGAAAAGGCAATTGATTTCAAACAAACAGTAATATATTACATTTTCAATAACAACCTATCACCTACATGAAATCAATCAATTCCTGATGAACAAATTCAATTCATGCCCTACATTTTTCCTTGTTCAAGAAGAAGTTGCATTTGGAAATATGTCACAGTATCCCAACTTCTGCCTCATGCTCAGGATTCAATATGTTCAATATGTTCAATATGCAGATACAGCAAAGTAAGCCATTCATAGGTTGATTTCACTTAATATTTAATTAATGTGGTACAATCAAACATTGCTATATTAGTTTCAGAAGCTGGCATGTCCACTTACCTGTAGAGTGAGTTTGGGGTGGAACTAGTTATTTCAATTAATGCAAGATGGGGAGAGTGTTCTGGAAATTCATTCGAATTACAGGCAATATTATGCAGATTGCTTCACCATTAAGACAAACCTAAAGAGACAATACACAAGGTGAAGATCCTTTGATTCATTGTGTAATATATTGGCTGAATCCCAAATGCCAACTGTAATAAAATCCCCTGGAAATAATACTCCTGATACCTTTGACATAATATTCAGTGCACATAATAAAATAATTCCTTCATCTGAATAGATTTGCAGGTGTGTATTCTTACTGCTGCCCCATATTCTGTGTTTTTCCATAATAAACAACAGCATTTTTTTCTCTTCTAATGTTTTTTTTTAAATCTCTCTCTGTACAGGTGTGTGCTGTTCAGGTCAAAAACACGGGTCAGATGTATGCCTGCAAGAAGCTGGACAAGAAACGCCTGAAGAAAAAAGGTGGGGAAAAGATGGCTCTACTGGAGAAACAAATCTTGGAGAAGGTGAACAGTCTGTTTTTGGTGAACCTGGCCTATGCATTTGACACAAAGACACACCTGTGTCTTGTCATGACTCTGATGAATGGAGGAGATCTGAAGTACCACATTTACCACATTGGGGAGAATGGCATTGAGATGGAGCGAATCATTCACTACACAGCTCAAATCACCACTGGTATCCTACACCTACATGCTATGGATATTGTGTACCGTGATATGAAGCCAGAAAACGTCCTACTGGACAGTCAGGGCCAGTGCAGGTTGTCAGACCTGGGCCTAGCTGTGGAACTACCAAACGGGAAAACTATCTCTCAAAAGGTAAGGACGGGAAGATAATACAAGCGTTTATGAAGAAAATATTATATCCTTGGAAAATGTGGGAGATATAATTGTAGACAAGTGGTTAATCTGAGCTGGTAGATGAAAAGCTTGAAGACTGAACTTTAAAGTATACGTGGGCACCTGAAAAGGTAACTGCTGAACACCTGAGTCCTAAAAAGTCCCAATACTACCCCCAAAAATAAATGTGTGGTTACAGCTTTGCAAAGTACTTATTGATACTATAACACTTAAGCATGGCTAGCCAACCCTGCTCCTAGAGACTTCCTTCCTGTAGAATTTAGTCCTAACCCTGCTTTAATAGCCCTTCCTGTCATTTTCAGTAACCATGAACTCTTTGATTAACTGGATCAGGTTGTGTTTGATTGGGGTTGAAGCTGAACTCCCGGTGAGTTCTCCAGGAGCTGGGTTGGCTACAACTGCGCTAAAGCAATATTTTCCAACACTGTTCCTGGAGGCATACCATTATTGAGCAGCAATTTTGAGCAGAATATGAACCAACATCAGCTGGCATGGAAGACGGGCACACTAATGGCTCTTTCAGACTGCACGATTTTCAAAGTAGTCAGGTCGCTGCTCTTTTCACACTGCATGACTATCTTGGCCAGCATTCAGTCGCTGCTGTGTTCACACTGGACGATGGATCGGCGACAGAAGGTTTCACACTGCATGACTTTAGAAAAATCGCCGACGGACTCTGTCTAGCACGCTGCACGCAAACTACATTTCACAACAAACACGCGTGAGATATGAAAAGGAAACAACGCGCGACACCACACGTGCAAGACCGGAGTTCAACTTCTCACGTGAGACTTTTTTTTCGACCCGGTTGTGGTACAGCTGGTGAAACAGACACGAGTGCTCCTGCCAAATTTCTACTAATTTTTCTTCCATTTATTGTGTCCAAATAGACAGAGAAGAAGCTTTTTTTGTTGAAACAATGCCATATCATGTTGATATGTGATCTATAACTCCTCCCCGAACTCCCTGCTGCTCTGTATCTTGCTCTCTCACTGGCTGCCGGTGATCGCCGATGTAGTTTTCAGTCAAAACACTTTTCACACAGCAGGATTTTGAATCGCCGACAGGTCCAGATATTTAGCATGCCAAATATCTCACGGGCGTCGGCGACTCGTCGGTGATTCTCTCAGTTCGCGTCTTTGTTCATTCACACTGCGTGATTGTCACTCGCGTGAACGAGCGCCGATTTGCCTGTGATTTCGGGCATTTGTCGGCGATTTCTCAAAACCTGTCGGCGAGCCAAAATCGTGGCTAAAATCATGCAGTCTGAACTCGGCATAACAGGACACTAAAGACTGCAGCCACTAGCGTCATTCGCTAGCATGCCAGAGAAGTGAGGTTTACTTGTACAGCTCTAACTAGCTGGCCTCCGTTACACCAACAGTACACATTTTGGATGTACAGTACACATTTCACATCTCATTTATCTGACCCAGCTAAGAAGTCTCCACTAACAAACTTTGTAGCATTAGAGGTGCTTATAGAAAGAGTTTGTGTTAGCTGTATCCAAAAATAGCATGTCCACTGAGGTACTTACTTTGCGAGGTTCTGTGTAGTATGAATGTGTGTAGTATGAATGTAATCCGGACATACTACATGTGTCATGTTGTCATTGTGACCTTTCAGCATCAGAAAAGCTTTACTGCCATTCACAAATTTTCTCTCATGGGATAGTAAATTGTCCGTCAAAAACACCTTGCCAGAAGTACAAACTACTTGCCTACTGTGACAAACACTGTTTCTCATTTACATTTACATGTATTCATTTGGCTGACTCTTTTATCTAAAGCGAATTACAATTGCTATTTATGTCAGTGGTTGCACGCCTCTGGAGCAACTTGGGGTTAAAGAGATACTCCACTTTTTTTTTTGGAAATAGGCTCATTTTACAACTCCCTCAGAGTTAAATGTTGAGTTTTTACCTTTTTTGAATTCATTCAGCTGATCTCCGGTTCTTGCAGTACCACTGTTAGCATAGCTTAGCATACGTCATTGAAGTGCACAAGACCATTAGCATTTCTCAGAAAAAAATGACCAAAGTGTTTTGATATTTTTTTCTATTTAAAACTTGACTCTTCTGTAGTTACATCGTGCATTAAGATCGGTGAAAAATGTAAAGTTGCGATTTTCTAGGCTGATATGACTAGGAACTATACTCTCATTCACTGCCGTACCATGAGTGCAGCAGGCGCAATGTTATGATGCAGCACCTGAAAATAGTCCCCAGCTTCCAACATGACTGGGACTAAGTTTGTGCATCATGCCTGCTGCACTCATGGTACGGCAGTAGAGTTTCTTGATTATTACCCCTGCTGAAAAAAACAATAGAAACCATTACAGAATTCCTAATGGTTTTAATGGTTATAAAGGAAAATGTATTGGTTTTAATGGAAACTGTAATGGTCCTAGTAGGTCTCTATTGGTAATTTGCTTTCTTCTATTGGTGGCATGTTTTGTCTTTTTCTCTGTATTGGTTTTAATTGAAACTGTGATGGTCCTAGTAATTCTCTATTGGTAATTTGCTTTCTTCTATTGGTGGTATATGTTTTCTATTGGATACCATTAAGGACCAATAGAACACCTTTGAAAATTATAGGTTACATGTTGGTATCTACTGGACACCATTATGAACCATTAGGACTCCAATAAATTTAGTGTTTCCTTTGGTTTGATAATAATGATTTAATGTAGGCTACACATGATTAATAGGCTAGATACAGTTTTTAAAAACTGGTCATAACCATTGGTCAAAACATTGGTCCCATGTGATTTCAGGTTTAACAGCTCTTGTCGGGAGTGATCAGGTCAAAACCTGACCCACACACATAGGTTGTCCTAACCATTAAATATATTCAAATCATGACCAATACAAATTTGTAATGGAAACCATTAAATATGTTCAAATCATGACCAATACAAATTTGTAATGGAAACCATTAAATATGTTCAAATCATGACCAATACAAATTTGTAATGGAAACCATTAAATATGTTCAAATCATGACCAATACATGTTTGTAATGGAAACCATTACAAATCAGAACCAATACAAACTCTAAAGGAAACCATTAAATATATCATTACCAATACAAATGTGTAATGGAAACCAATACATCCTAATAGAATATGGCCCAAAACACACTACGTAATGGACACCATTTTGTAATGGTTTTAATGGTTAACGGCTGATGGTTTGTAATGGTTTTGTAGTGGAAACCATTACAATTTCTGTAATGGTTTCTATTGTTTTTTTCAGCAGGCACGCAGAAATGAGAGTATAGTTCCTAGTCATATCAGCCTAGAAAATCGCAACTTTACATTTCCTGTCTGTCTTAGTGCTAGATGTAACTATAGAAGAGTCAAGTTTTAAATAGGAAAAATATCTAAACACTTTGGTAATTTTTTTTGGAAAATGCTAATGGTCTTGTGCACTTCAATGATGTATGCTAAGCTATGCTAAAAGTGGTACTGCCAGAACCGGAGATCGACTGAATGGGCTCAAAAAGGTAAAACTCAACAGTTTAACTCTGAGGGAGTTGTAAAATGAGCCTATTTCCAAAAAAAAAAAGTGAAGTATGCCTTTTTAAGTGTCTTAAGTGTCTTGCTCAGGGACACATTGGTGTCTCACGGTGGCTTCAAACCCAGATATCTCACACCAAAGGCATTTGTCTTATAGACTGCGCCATCACCACCCATTTCTCATACTGTTTTTCATCTACTATATTGTAGTGAAGTATGCATTTTCTGATGCAGATGTAGAAATGGTATGCCTCCAGGAACAGGGTTGGGAAACACTGGCCTGAAGTGCTGCATTATTTAATTCCTGTCACAGTAAGTTTAGAATCGATGTAATTGGAATAGATAACTTTTGAATTAATAGAGTACTACCATTCAGTTTTGTGCCTTATACATCACACATAATTGAAAAGAAACCCATGAAATCCATCCAACCATTTTACAAACCACTTGTGTATCAAATAACTTGACTATTCAATATTCTGTTAAAGCTTTCATGATGACACAGGTAAAACTTTGATTGGCTCTAATAACTAAAACACTGAGTGGCAAAATGAGGCATTGGACTATTTCATTATTAAAAAATATTTTTCCCCGGGTACCATAAAACATTGAATAAGCCCCTGCTAATGCTAATCGCAGTATTGTATTACCCAAAGCTGGCATATGGCTTGGCAGAGCACACCCTTTCAAAGGGTTTGACATGAGATCCTTGGAGATCCTGGTTAAATGGAAAGAGACTGTTTTTGTGTCTGTAACTTGTTTCAGGAATCTCTTCTGAAATTGGATTTTTGTGAGAATGAAGAAAAGGTCAAAGAGTATGTACCATGATAGATGGCTTTAAATATGATTTGAAATGCTTTTTCAGGTGGCTTCAAGAAGGCTGAATGTTTTTTTTTCTCTCTCATAATCCCTCTTGTTGTCTTTTCCATCGTAGGCTGGCACCAAGGGGTATATGGCGCCAGAGATCCTGAAGCGTGAACCCTATCGTACGTCAGTGGACTGGTGGGCATTGGGCTGCAGCATCTATGAGATGGTGGCTGGCCGTTTGCCCTTTAGAGATCACAAAGAGAAGGTTACTAAAGAAGAGATAACAAGGAGAACTCTTGAAGACAAGTGCAAATTTGAACATGAAAATTTTGACGCCCCCTCCAAGGACATCATCAGTCTTTTTCTGAAAAAGAACACTGAAGAACGCCTCGGCTGCAAGTAAGTGGCAGCGTTTCTGTGTTTCATGGCAAGAGGACACACTGTTTCCACTCTAGGTCATTATTAGGACATGGTCAGTCCAACTGCCCTCCGTGTGCCAACAGAGGAGCAGAAGCTTTACTCTGTCAGCAAATTTAAGCCAGGGTGGCAGCAAATCGAAGAAACAGGCCGTTTATGTCAGCCTTTCGCATTGAGAGCAGTGGTTTTGGAGCCGCGGCACTGGGTTTGGATGGAGCAAAGCATGAATGTTAAAACAAAATAGCTCTGTCTTTTTTCATTCTGTGGGTGAAGACACAAAGATATTTAATATCAGCTTCATTGCTCATAGGTTTAAATGACATTTTAACATATAATACTATTCCCAATGTCAGTTGCTGAAACTATTTCAACCCACTAAAATTTGTATTTGAATCCTCTTATAGGAGCACTTTCATCCAAAAATGAAAAATGTGTCATTATTTTCTCACCCTAATGGCAGCCCAAATCCAATTTTTCCCATTGAACACATAAGGAGAATTGTTTTAAGAATCTTTATGCAGCTCCTGTCACATCTGTCAAAAATGGCCAAAAACCATAAAATCGAATAATAGAAGTAGTCAATATGACTCATGCCCTTTTGAGTCTTCTGAAGTAATTTCAATTTTGAGTGAACAGACTAAAATGTAAGTTATTATTCACTTGACAATCTTCAGCTCTCAAATCAAACATGGTGCCGACAGATGTGTCACACCAGATTTAATGTCAATGGGTTTAGAAACAAGGCCTGCAAAACCCATCCTTTTATGTCATCGACGTCCAACCTGCAGTATTGGCTCCACTTTTGATTTGATTTGCGACAGAGGGGAATATTGTCAGTATAAAATGACTTTGGTCTATTTATCACAATGCTTTTGCAAGGCTTCAAAATACTCGTATACTGGGACGGATAGGTGGCTCAGTGGTTTGTGCCTCCGCACCCACAACATAAGGTCTCGAGTTCAAGGCCTCTCTGTGTGGAGCTTGAGTAGACTTTAGCTTCATCTCTAATTAAACACACTTGCACCAGCTAATCAAGGTCTTCGGGATTACTAGAAACTTCCGGGGAGGTGTTTTGGAGATAGTTGGAGCTAATCAGGACATTGTCCCTCCAGGAGTTGAGTTAGTGCTTTAATATTTTGGCTAAGAAAACTGTTGGTAAACTTAATGCAGTAACCATAAATGTATCCATATATGACTTATTTTTGACTGTAAACTTGTTTTTTTGCCCACAGGGATGACCCTCGGAAACACGAGTTCTTCGAATCCATCAACATCCGTCGGCTGGAAGCGGGACTTATCACACCTCCATGGGTGCCCAAACCCAATGTTGTGTACGCTAAAGACACAGGTGATATCCGCGACTTCTCTGAGGTTAAGGGGATTGAATTTGATGCCAATGATGAAAAGTTTTTTAAGGAATGCAGCACAGGGGCAGTGCCAATTCCATGGCAACAGGAGATGATTGACAGTGGACTCTTTGATGAGCTTAATGACCCAGATAGGAAGAAATTGTCAGCGGGACTGAATGATCATGATGATGAGCAAAAATCCAAATCTTGCACTCTTCTGTGACAAAATAAGAATATATTGCACAACAAAATAAATGGTTTTATTAACTAATTTAACTACCTAAACACACACCCTTGTTTTTTTTTTATCTTTTCCTGTAAGCTCACAATTTTGAAGAAAAGAGCTTACAGTAAATGTACTTTTACGTTTTTTTTATTTATTTATTTTTTTGGTCATAATTATACATTTTATTATTATTTTGTAGTGTTATTTTCTTTTAATATCAAGTGCTTTTATTGAGCATTGGTTTAAAGGTTATGAATTGTGTGTTCTTCTGATGGTTGATGCATTGGCTAAATAATGTGACGTTGCTGCGCTGTTAATAGACATGTTAATATTTTTTTCTGCAATTGTTCATTTTTTTTAAAAAAAATTATGTTGGTAATATAATTTATAATAATTTTAAAAATCTAGTTTCTCTAGCTAAATATTTTTACAGTCACAGATCTCAGTGACTTATGCTTTACTGATCTTTACTGAACTTTAACATGTTTCCTGAGAACGTCTTAAACAGTTTGACATGAGACAAGCTTACTTGATATGCATAAATGCTCTGAAGAACGACTATGTTTTTTACCATGTCTATACTTTATTTTTTCCACGTATACGGCTAAAAAAGTCTAATCGAAAAGAAATACCTAATGGCTAAATGAAATTCTAATTGTGTTGAAAATATATACCTTAATGTCTTTAATGCCTGTGTAAATTGCTGTGTCAGTTATGATAAGGTCCCCTTAGCAATAAACCGGCCATTAAAAATAACATCAGAGCTCAGTGGAAACTTCTGCCACTGGCTTGGAGTGCCGACACACTTGTCAAACAGTCACCACTTCCAAACACACTTGAAGATGCAGAATCTACTGATTGGTATATGAACAGCAGAGGTCGCTGTTCACAATAAGATACTGCTGTATATTAGGCGGGAAAATGACTTGCACTGCATCCATGGTGAAGAAAGTTTATCCAATTCAAAGGACTATTGTTTTTATGTGTGCTGGTAAAAATTTTAGCTGTGTTCATAAGTAGATTTTCATAAATCCTGTTCTTGTCATGGGGATTATTAATGAAATATGATGAAGGATGGGGTCAGGCAAGGCATGGGAAAGAGGCTTGTGACAGGGTGCAGATATTTGCCCTTCTCCTCCATGTTCCTGGATGACACCTCAGCTGTGTGATAAACAAGCTGTCCCGAGGCGGGTGGAAATCTCTGGGTGTGGTCTGGCCAGACAGACTCAGACCCTCTGCGCTGCACCCTGCACCACATGCTCCAGTGTTTTGTCCCCGACTAACGGGAACCGACTGAAATAGCCAGTGGTTTCATTAGAAAAACAAGCCTCGTCTGTTTGCATTATGGGTTTACGTTATTAAATGTGAATATTTTTATGCTCCTTTGCTCTTAATCATGACACAGAATGTTCCATTATTGGAATGTGTGTCTGACCGTGTCTGGCTCTCTTTTATCCATGCACATGATTTTTTAAAGTCGGCATGAAATTTGATCTTCTTTTTATATGTAATATTGTAGTGTTTATTATAAATGATTTATCCGTGCACTTCAATATTTTTTTAAAAATTCATGTACCCTTGATATCTTTAATCAAATACATTACCCTTCCCTCCCCCATCGAAACGACCTCTCTCTCTTTTGGTCACGTGGAATGGCAAAAGGGTGTGGCCAGATCTGATGAGGGTGCGACTATCGGTGCACCACCTCTCAGAGAATCGCATTCAAATTGTTTGCAATGCCCAACCTCCAACGATCTAATCAATTATCGAAGGATGAAATCAAGTCCTGCCCTTCATTTTTTTTCTAATTTCAGAAGCCGTTTCACTTGGATATACATCACGACAAGGAAAAAATAACCATCTCAACTTTTATTTCACGCTGATTTTTTTTTTTTTTTAAATATCATAATCTCGTAATCTTTTATCAAAATAACTTCCCCTTCCTTTTGCTGTGACATCTCTTCAACTATGACGTGTTTACTGGCGTGAGTGTGAAATTCATGAGATCATCACAGCCATAGCAAACCACAATGATCCAATTAATTCCTGATAGACATGATCAAGTGCTGTCCTGCATTTTTTTACATTTTGACCACTGAAATAGAAAATGTCCCTCCATTTCAGAAATCTGGTCTCCTTGAAGTTGACTTGAAACAAAGTTGCAATAGTTCCTATTGTGAAGTATATTTGAGGGAAACAGCTTCTTGAACAAGAAATAATGTAGGGTGGGACTTGACTTTGACCATCAGGAATTGAGTGCATCGTTGAATGTTGTGGTTTGTTATTCCTGTGATTTTATGTGAGTGACAGGTTGCCCCGCCCCAACGCATCACCAGAGAAGAGATGTCACTGCAAAAAGAAGAGGAAGTTATTTTGATTGAAGATTACAAGGCCATGTGATTAAAAAAAAAAATATATATGATGTGCACATAAATCATTCACAATAAATACTGCAATATTCCATACATTTTCTTGACTTTAAGTTCTTCATGGCTAAATTAGCAGCGTACGATGAACAGCCTCCTCTGTTGGTGAAAACAATCAATGGACGATTTCTCTGTGCTATATTTTCTATCCATTCATCATCAAAAATGTTTTTCTTATAGCATGTGAGGAGTGATGGGAACACGCTTATCCTTTTTCTACGTAGTCTCAGCCTCAAACGTCACGCCCACGGACAGTTGGCAGCACACTTGATGCAGGTAGCACACAAAATGATAAAAACTTTGGGAGTTTCGAAATCATAATCTGATTAATTGAATCAAATCGGGAAACGTGAGTCGTGTTCTTCAATGGTCTGCCTGAAAACAAAGTCATTGTGATGCCAAACCCCCTCATGGAAAAAGAAAGCTGTTGTCTCCAAAGTTGTGTTTACGGTAACACTTTATATTGCGACCCACAACAACTGCATACCTGTAAGTAAACTGAAATTACAGTGTATGTTTATGTAATTATAGTGTACTTCCATATAGGTATAAGGGAACAAGTTATGTTTTGGGTAATAAAGGGATACAACCAGAAATTATTATTTTTTTGGCTTAACGTTAAGTAGTTTAGTAAGAAAAGCCAATGAATTAAATTTTTATCATACTGTGCTTACATACAGCCATATATATATATATATATATACTGTATATAGCTGCGTATCCACCGCAAGGACTTTCCCCAGGAACTAGGAACCAGGGTCTAAATGGGTCTAAACCAAGTTCCGGTTAAAAATTCCCCCCCAGAAAGTCCCTGCTGGCGAGGTAGTACTTTTTCAGAGTTCGGGAACTTTCGGGATGGGACTTGTGCGCTGAACATGCTGATTGTTTTTTACCACTTGTTCTTTCTGCCTGATGGCGCGCGTTCGTCCCATCCATCTCACGGTCAATGTCCGCTGATAACAAACGTTTACTTTTATATCTAGCATTACAAGCTTTCTGAATACGCTTTGGGTGCTCATCTCTTTTCTGCCATTTTGTTAATTACCTCGTTAGTAAACCAATCGCAAACAAAAGCAGCACTAAACTAAAACAAACGCACAGACTGGGAGGAGCAGTCGCACAACCATATCTGGTTGTACCCCTTTATTATCCAAAACCCAGACAGCAAACTGACATTGAATCAACGTGGAAACGACGTCTCTCATGACATTGAAACAACGTTGATTTTGCTCATCGAATTAACGTTGAACCAACGTCAGACGCGGCATTCTTCAAAGCTAAATGAAAATCGAAAATTGGTTTGATTTCAAGTTGATTTTCCGTTAGTTTTGAAAGAATGACGCGTCTGACGTTGGTTCAACGTTAATTCGATGAGCAAAACAATGTCAGATCAACGTTGTTTCTATGTCATATTTCCACGTTGATTCAATGTCAGTTTGCTATCTGGGAACTTATTATATGGTTCCCTTATACCTACACGGAAGTACACTATAATTACAGAAATGTACACCGTACACCATTTTGGTTTACTTACGAAGTTGTTTGCGGGTCGTAATATAAAATGTTACCGTGTTTACTACTGTGAAAACAAACGCTTATCAGGATTGGATTTTCAAAAGTATGTGAAGGTCTCAGCACCATTGTTGCGGTAGACTTTCAGGACGTTCTTGAAATAATTGCAAGCCGGTTTTGTTATCGTGGATACATCGACTTTACATTTTCACACCGTTAAACATGACGCTGAACACAGCGAACTATGATTGGTTGCTTTACGTGGGTTCAGACATCCTCTTGGGTGGTCCTGGGCAAGCTGCTATGGAGTCTAAAACTTCTGCTGTCTGAAGGACTGGTTATGCAAGGCTAATTTCTACATTGCAGACAATAACAGCAGCTGAAGGACAATTGATCTTCACAGCTCAAATAACACATTTTTAATGTTAAATAATGAATAAGTACTTTAACAAAAATGTGACATGCACATCGTTGCTTTGCATCATAGACTTCCATTGTAAGGGCATTCCTCTAAATTATTTTGTACATACCAATATGCCATTCAGTTTGAAATAAATCCCGTTATTAGGCTGGCAAATACACAAGAATGCTTTATATGAATGAGATTCTCCTCTGGGCTTGACAACACATGTTACATTTCCAGAGGACTTTATGTGGTGTCATCACCTCTTACAAATGATCTTGTCTGTTCCAATACCAGTTGAAAGAGTGTTTAGAGCAATTGATCTTGCTTTTGAATGCAATAGGCATAATTGCTTAGAGATTTTTACTTGTGTTGGAGTAATTTGCAGTTCTTAAGTGTTTAGTGGTGGATATTAAGCCGTTTTATCCAAACCGCCATCTGAAGGCCCCCTCTTCGGGTATCTTCTTTTACATTGAAATTATTAGGTTCAGATTTCACCACAGCGGCACAGACAGTGCTCTCTAATCTCATTTAACAAGCTGACATATGGCAGTTAACAGAATACTCTCATGCAACCCTCCACTTCAGCCTTCTGCTTCACACTTTAACAGACTGCGGTCAGTCCTACAACATTTCAGAGAGGTTAATGTCATTTTGACAGTGTTTATGCACAGACGTACTGTACACTTAGTTTGAGACACTTCCATTTTATAATTATTTAATTCAGGACTAAAGCAAGCATCACTATCCATTGTTTTAGTTTTTAACTAGAAAGTCTTCTGACCTACGTATTATACTTATATAATTCATCTTGCACAAATGAATGGCATCTCAAATTGTACTGCTTGTTATGGACAGGAGTGCTATCACTTTTCTAAGATTATTTGGTAACACTTTATTTTACAGTGTCCTTGTTACATATGTTACACGTACTTACCATAATAATAACAGTAAAATTATGCATAATTACTTGCAACTAACCCTCAACCAAATCCTAATCCCACCCAAACCCTGTAGTACATGTAGTTGCTTATTACCCAGAACTTAAATATATAATTATTTAAGAATTAAGGTGTTGCGAATTAGCCTTGGCTATTATATGATACAGGCATCGGATTGTTCTTTATGTAATAATCTATGTTTTTTTTTGTATCTGTCCCTACGCATAAGTTCCGCATTTGACGTAAGGATGCTCGTCCATTTCCGGTTGTGTAGATTAAAGCGGAGGAAAACCGGAGAAAACGGGATTATGGCAGAGTCTTCAATATTTACTGTCCTCCCGTCTTTGAAACGAAACGTACATACGTTTAGATGTAATTTTATATATAGTTATGTTTATTTAATATAATTTTAAAAAGAAGCATAAACACAACAAGGGGTGTCTGTTTTATCTGTTTTTGTGACTAACGTTTCATTAGTATAACCATGGAGTATAAAATTCAATATAAATTCTCGGTATTGCATTGGACTCTATGATCGGCGGAAGTTATCGAGCATCCCTAATCCTTCACCGGAAATAACGCTGTGCATAGAGCCCATTCAAATAAACAGTAAATAAATAAATAATTACACTGTAACAATGACACCTTATAATAAAGTGTAACTGATGATTTTCACCTGACAAACAATAAAAAGTCTTACAATCTTGTAAACTGTACTTGTGGATGGACTCCTTTGACTTATTCCATTAGGCAACACTCTAGCAACCATACATGCACTGTAAAAAAAATAATCCTGTAAAAAAACGGTAAACTACCGGCAGATGTGGTTGCCAGCATCATACCGTAACTATACGGTGTGTTACTGTTTTTGTGTTAGAGCATATAGCTGTTAAATTAAAGTTTTATACTGTAGCTGACAATACAGTATTTAGCTGTAAAATTCAAAAACAGTAAGACACCATATTTTTACGGTATAATGCTGGCAACCAAAGCAGCTGCCAGTAGTTTACCGTTTTTTTTTTTTTTTTTTTACAGGATTATTTTTTAAAGTGTTCAAGTTCTGTTTCACGGTCTTGTTTTATTTCTAGTCTTGGTTTTCTTGGTCTCTGTTTTACCTGTGTCCAGATATTTATTCTATATAATATATATATATATATATATATATATATATATATAATTTCTAATTAGTCCACACATGTTCCCTGTTGTGTTGATGATCTCTTCTCTGTGTATTTCATAGATTTTCAACAAGAGTTAATGAATTATGAAGAAATGACAATGAGTTGTTCTTTATTTATGAATTAATAGTAAGCTACTGTAGATTAGTAAATGCTGCAAATTAATCATTGTTCATTGTTAGTTCATGATACATAATACATTAACCAATGTCAGTGAATGGAACCTTATTGTGAAGTCTTGCAGTAGCCTATATATGCATCTATGGACATCCGTGGTTTAAATATGTCTACCAAATTAATTTTAGCCATTTAAGCCTTTATCAAGTCAGGTATTTCCAATTGTTTGAATGGTACTACATCAACTTAGTTTATTTTTAGTTTTAACTTATGGCGCACCAACATGGACAGATCATATGCTCATATGTTTTTAATGCAGGCATGCACTGAGAGATTAGTTGCTAATTAAGGTTAATGAGGTCAGAATGGCATGCCCTATGAAATGTGCTAGAGGACAAGAGTGCTGAGATTCACACCAACGTGCAAATGGAAATCTTAGATGGTCCATGATTGCAGTTATAGGCTACATAACCAGGGTGACATCTGTGGCTGCCGCAGTGACAGCTGGAACTCCATGGAAGATCTCAGAACATGTTTTTCCCAGGCTGGACTGTCAGTGTGAAACTGCGATACTCTTACAAAGACTGTCTCTTGGTAATGAAAGTTGTTGATCAAGTCACCCAAAGAAAGCCGCCATCCTCCTTTCAAAACACACACCCAAACATACACTCTCAAACACACATTCACACCTACTTGTATAGACACTAAATATTTACACTCTCAGCACACACTCTCAAATGTGCAAAAACCATAAACACATGCACACTTTTAGCGCTTGTGCGGGCAGTTGGGGTGTGAAATCAAAGTGACAGTGACGGCAATTTGGAAGTCATGTTTGAGACATGCTCTGGCACCATTTCACAGGGTGGAACAGTGTAAAAAAAAATCTTGCTCACGAATCTTCATCTGATACCTTGACTTTCTCCATTTGTGTAAAAGTGGATAGTGGATCACTGATTATGACCTTATACATGTCAATGTGCTAAACAAACACTCATGACAAATATGATGTTCCATGGTGATGAACAGATAATTAAAAAAAACAATAATTCTAGTTTAAATTCTATGTGCCAATGTCATAGAGGTAATCTTATTGAAAAGATTCCATTCCATTCCACTAAAAAGTAAGTTTTTGATTTTTAAAGGTGATGCAATTTATCAACTATTTCAGTGATTTCTGCCAAGTAGGATATTATATGTATGGCACCTTTAAAGGAACACTCCGACTTTTTGGGACTTTAGCCTATTCACCTTACCCCCCAGAGTTAGATAAGTCCATACATACCTTTTTCATCTCCGTGCGTGCTATAAGTCTGTTTGACGCACCCACCGCTAGCCTAGCTTAGCACAAAGACTGGATGTGAATGGTTGCAGCTTTCATACTGATCCAAATGAGTGACAAAATAACGCAAACGTTTTCCTATTTACATGTTGTGGTTTGTATAGTCACAGAGTGTGCAAATATCAAGGCCATATGAGACACAGACATCTTTTGACCGTATAAATACTATATTTTCTGAAGGGGAAGCACTGCTACTTGGGCAGAGTGATAACAATCACCTGAGACGCACCGTGACGAGGAGCAGAGAGTTCGCTTCGCTCAGCGTTGGAATAAAGAGTCAGCAATTACTAACGTTAGTTAGAAAAGCATAGTTTATCATGTGTGTTTGCTTTATTGTATTTGCTGTGACAATAAACAGGGGAGACCAGGTAATACAGTACCATGTTTCATTGATTTCCAACCAAAAACGCACCCAGATTTATAAATATCACATGAATAAATAATTATTATTACAGGAATCAATATATTTTAAATGCAATTTATTAGCTGAACCAAATGTATTCAACAGTAGCCTATATAATATACAGTATTGCATTACTATAGGATAGAATAAGGGTAAAGTAATAGCACAAATTGTTTTTGCACAATGAACTCACAGCCTATCGTACCCTTTTGCACACTCAAGTTCGTTATTTCCATGGTTATTTCAAATTTAGGCTAGGCGCGCAGCGCCCAGGGTGCAAGTTCAACGCGGTGAACGCGCTCGTTTTTTTTTCCCAAGCGCGTCCGCACCGCATCAAGATAAAAACATATTCATACCCTAATCATATAATAGTCTCACTAACGTTACATTAGATCTGGCTAAAGGCACTGTTACAGTAGGTCATCTAAAAACATAACGGAACACTTACCTCAGCCGCAGGTGATCCACTTGTCCTGTCTGTGCTATCGATGGGATGGCCGTATCCTTCAGCACATTATGGTCCGTGTGGCAAATTCCATTTTTTCAAAATAGTCGTCCTCATTGAAATGTACCGAGCAAACATAATGTCCCTTGATAATCTTAGGTGTGTTTGGATAAATATCCAGAGTAAGTTAGCCATTTCTTCATCCAGTCAGCGTTTTTAGTTGGAATTCTGTGAAACATGGTTACCTCCCCTGTTTACAGTCGCAGCTATTTACAATAGAGCGAAAACCCATGACTCTAAACTACGCTTTTACTATTTATAAATTGCTGACTCTATTACCCAAACACCGAGCGAACTCTCCGCTCCTCACCACGGCGTGTCTCCGGTGATGCGGTTATTACGCCGTCAAAGTAGCAGTGCTTCGCCTTCAGAGAATAGTTCCCAGGTTTTATACGGTTAAAAGATGTCTGTGTCTCATTTGACTTTGTTATTTGTACATTATGTGACTATACAAATCACAACATGTAAATAGGAAAACGTTTGCGTTATTTTGCCACTCATTTGGATCAGTATGAAAGCTGCAACCAGTCACATCGAGTCTTTGTGCTAAGCTAGGCTAGCGGTGGGTGCGTCAAACAGACTTATAGCACGCACGGAGATGAAAAAGGTATGTATGGACTTATCTAACTCTGGGGGGTAAGGTGAATAGGCTAAAGTCCCAAAAAGTCGGAGTGTTCCTTTAAAGGCCCAATGAAATTAAAAGTTTCTAAACTTTTAGTATGAATATGTTAGCCTTGAGGTTATGAATAAGCTGGTGTGTTCGAAAACAATGTCAAATTTCACATTTAGGAGATACAAGAGCCCGTTCTCATCCCAAGGCGTCATATATGACGCTTTTGCCAAAGCGTAGACATACAACGCACATGGCACCCTTTAGCGTCAAATGAGATGCAGATATATATGGGGCAGAAGGCACCTCCTAGTGGTCTAACCCTAACCCTACTCCATACCTAAACCTACCATAACCGAAGCGTCTCATTTGACGCTAAAGGGTGCCATGTGCGTTGGATGTCTACGCTTTGGCAAAAGTGTCGTATATGACACCTTTGGATGAGAATGCGTTGGATATAAGCATTTAAAACTTGCTGGACTTTAGCTTCTCATCTCATCTTCCATCCAATCAAATTCTCTCTAGAATTTAAAGCGTCCCGCCCCCTATTCTATAAATACAAATTGGTCAAAGCGACCATTGACATGGTGCAAGGAGATGTGGTTGGAGATGTGTGTTTGGTTGCTCAAACGCTCAACTGTATGTTGGTTAAGAATGAGATGGCTAGAATTTATTCACACCTCTACTATTGAATCCAACGTATCATCAGCACTCGGATTCGCTTCCATGGTGCTGTCAAGTACAACTTGCAGTCTGTGAGGTAAACTAAACGCTAGTGGCTATTTAAAAGGGGGGGAAGCCATTCAATATATCCCTCTTTAGCTTCCTGTTTCACTGGTTATTACGTCAACGCATCATGCAAAGCTGCGCGTTCCAAAGCATTGCAGCATCACCTCTTTTCTGAAATGGTTTGATAAAGAATTTTGTCTCTCTCCCTCCTTTCCGAGAGCTTACTCTGCTCTGAATGATCAGATGGCCCAGTCTGTTGTAATAGGTCTACCTCTTACAGCACATGTCAGAAACAAAACACATGTTACCTTACTTGAATTTCAGTTATACGAACAGTAACAATGGTGTCGGTTTATCCATATCAGTTTGAGCCCAAGACCTCTTCCTTGGAAGTGCAAGCAAAGTGGATTGGTTTTGAGCAGAAAACAGCATCTTCTCGAAGTGTCGACAACATGAACCTGAACATGTAGCCATTAATATCTGTTCTTGTTGCTTAACCATTCCATGCCATGCCAATCTAGACCAAGCTCAAGTGGAACTATAACTGGAGCCATCCCTACGGTGGAAAAGCGGCTAATAAATCCATTTGTTAGTTTCATGGACGTTAACTGAGTTCCACACATATGAGTTCCAAACATATGGCCTGAATGGAGCATATGCCAGAATCCACCACAGACACAGAGCCTGGGGCCTGCTGCGATGCCAGCTCCAGAGAGGACACCTGAGCCAATCATTACCCTGGAGCCCAACAAAATATCTGACCAGATGCGCAAGCTGGCAACATTGCACATCCCAATGGGTGTGGTCATTTACATTCATTCATTTATCTGACGCTTTTATCCAAAGCGACTTACAATTGCTATATATGTCAGAGGTCGCACGCCTCTGAATCAATAGGGGTTAAGTGTCTTGCTCAGGGACACATTGGTGTCTCGCAGTGGATTCGAGCCCGGGTCTCTCACACCAAAGGCATGTGTCTTATCCACTGTGCCATCACCACCCCTCATGGCTCATGGCCTACGAGTGCATGGGGGAACACTCTCGCTGCTGAGGGTGAGATATGCCTGGCCTAAGTATTATTTGATGAGGAAGTAGAAGAAGTTATCCCCATAATTAGAGATGCACCGAATATTCGGCCACCGAAAATTTTTGGCCGAAAATGGCAAAAAAGTGCATTTTCGGTTTTCGGCCGAAAGACTTTTATCACCGAAACAATACGGCCGAAATGTTGTGATGACGCAAACAGAAACCGCGACCTGCACGTGCTTGTCTGAAGCAACATGTCTGCGGTGCGGACGTATTTCAGTGAATCTGAACCCGCGAGGAGACGGAAGCCTTGTTTATCCAACTATATCTGCTCTAAACAATGCGTGCCGCCATTACCACGACTCCGGATGCGAGCGGGTCAAGTATAAACTGTGGAGACTCGCGCTGTCTGTGGAGACTCGCGCTGCGGAGACAGGCGAAAGTATGCGCGAGTCTCCACAGGCAGCGCGCGCACCTCTCCAAACGGTCGAGGCGTTTATACTGGACCCGCTCGCCGTTGTACTATTCCTTGAAACGACAGGAGACGAATCAAGTACCTGTCCTCTAACCATTAGGAATGAGAAGAAGAAAGATAAACACATGACAATGTTTATTTTTAGTATACCACCACCAATACAAAAATAATCATGTAAAACCCAGTAAACCCTGAGATTATTACTTGACATTACAAAAAAAAAATATATGGGAACATGTATGTATAGAACTAAATTAATGCTCTCTTAAATATTTTCTACATTTACTAAACATGTATAATTAAGTTTCACGTACATTTGTATTAATCATGGACCTTTGTTCATTTAAAAAGGCTTTTTATGCTATTGTATGCTACATTTTTAAAATGTAAGAAACTAATTTAGACGTGCAAACTGGGTGCTGGTGTGATGAGAAGAAGTTCGCGCTCGGCTTTGTTTTTATAAGAGAACATTTAATTTTAAAACCTTTCTGCACGCCAGTAGATTATTATTTAATGTACACATGAGTGGGGTCAAAAACATTTTAGTTTGAATTTTATTTTATACTGTGCATTGTGCTAAATAAATATTTGCATAATTTGTAATTGATTTATTCTTTAATTTTATATTAATTTATGCAATTGCAATGCTTTGATTTTAGTAACTTTTACAGTCATAGCCATACATGCAATGATACTAATAATTGGCATAATTTCTTTCGGTGTTTCGGTTTTCGGTTTTCGGCCTTGGTTTCCTCTTTTTCGGTTTTCGGTTTCGGCCAAGAATTTTCATTTCGGTGCATCCCTACCCATAATCTCCATCTCCGCTGGTCTTGCCCAGCTCCAAGTATCCTTAGTCTCTTCTGGTCCCTCTCAGCTCCGAATCTCATTCATCTCCACTGGTCCTGCCCAGCTCCAAGTCTCTTCCTCAGTTTTCCAGCACACTGGCTCCACCTCAGCCACTCGTCACAGCAGCTCCACCTTGGCCTATTGGACCAGACAGTGTCGCCCGGTCTCTGTGTATCCTTGGGTCCGCTTTGGTCTCCAGCTCTCCTGGCTCAAAGGTTGTCAGACCTCTGACTCCACTATGGCTCCTCCCACCATCGGTTCCACCATGGGCCTTCGTCCTGGCTGTACTCTTGTTGTCATTTGGATCCACCCTGGAGCCTGAGCCCAACGGAATTTCTGACCACATATGTGAGCTGGCAGCATCGCCCGTCCTAGTGGGTGTGCTCTGTATTATTTGATGAGGAAGTAGAAGAAGTTATCCCCATAATCTCCGCTGGTTTAGCCCAGCCCCAAGTCTCCTTCATCTCTGATGGTCCAGCCCAGCTCCAATTCTCTTCCTCAGTTTTCCAGCACACTCGCTCCACCTCAGCCACTCATTACAGCAGCTCCACCTTGGCCTCCAGGACTTACGGTGTGGATCAGTCTCTGTGTCTCCTCAGGTCCGCTTAGATCTCCAGCTCTCCTGGCTCAATGGTTGTCAGACCTCTAACTCCACTATGGCTCCTCCCACCACAGGCCTTCATCCTGGCTGTACCAGAGCCCGTCTAACTTAGAGCCTTGGCACTTCCTATTAGCCCCGTTGTGTATTATCTTGGTTACAGTTCCATTAGAATTCCACTGGAGGTGATTACGGGCGAGTGCAGAATGAATGGGAGTCTATGGGGCTAAACGGCTAAATGTGTCTCTTTCACCTGCTTGTCGTTAAATCAAAATAGATTTTATTGTTGATTCCGCAAGTTCAATATAGATTATAGGCCAAACGTTGAATGAACGAGTACTTATGTCCTTTTGATTTCTTACAGGTTAGGCTGTTGTTGGCCGGAACACACTAGCATTCTGCTATTGTGCTTGACTTCTATCACATTTTTGAACGGATTTTTAGAACAGATAGGAACTTAAAAATGTAATTTTCAGCTGAGTGTATTTTCTTAGCCCTCCCTTTTGAATGCAACTTTCAAATTACTTGACAAAAAATTACATCATGAGAAAAGTGGATTTCTGGGGGTGAAACCCCATTGACTCCCATTCATTCTGCACTCGACCGCGAGCGCCCCCGCATGGACAGAGACGCGTTACTGCAGCCAGTCCAGAACCCGGAAGTAACCAGCCAGTGCCAATTCTCTTCAATTAGACATTCTCTGGCTGTATGTTGTCATTTGGATCCTCTGCTATGGTGTCTCCTTCTGCCAGTCCAACCTTGGTCACATTCCTCTCCAGCTCTATGTCTACCTCTACAGCTCTAGCCTCCACTCTCCCTTGCAGAACCCAATTTCACCAAGTGCATCATGTTTGTTGATCATCTTTGTTGATCCTGGAACAACATTCCAATCAACCCCTCAGATTTGAGGACCAAATTCACAGTTTATGCTTACAACCAGGGTTAGGTGTTTCTACATCAGTGTTATTCACCTATCATTTCCAACTGATTTTAGGGATGACTTATGGGTAGGTTTAGGCGTAGATATATGGTTATGATTACAGTTTCAGACAGGAATGTTGTTCTAGGATCAACTAAATATGTTGACCCAGGAATGAGTCTAACTTGGCAAAATAAGGATGTGCACCCTCCCTCCTCTATTGGATTTTGTTAGTTGTTTATGGCATGATTTTCTATGAACGTTAATTGAGTTCCATACCTGTTCCCTGTTGTGTTGATTATCCTCCCATGTGTATATAAGCCTTCAGTTTATCTCCTAGCTTTGTGGTTTATCTCCTTGGTACTCCAAACGATCTCCTGCCTTTATTATTAAGGACTATTTAAAGTATTCCTTCTTCTTGTGTGTTGCCTGCCACACTTCGTGTGAGGTTATCTTGAGGTTATTTCTTTTGATATGTGAACGAACCAACCTTGCAATGTAGCCTAATAGTATTGTCAATGACAACAGCTTTCTATATGTTGGGTTATAAAGAATATTTAGATGAATTATAGATGTATATAAATGGAAAAAGTCTCTTTTGATCGTTCACAGGTATGGTTGTCATGGTTCTTCATATGCTGAGCATTGCATTTATTTTTCTGTGTTTAGTAGGGCCCATTACTTGAATTCTTAACATTTCCACAAATAAGTGAATTCCATAGAGGAGGCCAAAGGAAACACAAACCTCAAACACTGGCATGTTTCTCTCTCATTCTCCCTTTCTCTCTCCTAATGTGCACATTTGTCCTTCCCCAGTGTTGCAATAAAGAAATAAATGTAGCTTATTGAATTCAGTTCTATCCATAGACCCACTGACCACCACAACCGCCATTGTCATCTTACAATTGAAGCAAAACAAAGTCAACAAGATCCTCTCTTATTCAGACTTTTTTTCTGATCAGTGAATAAACTTTTGATTTACTGCTGTTTACTGTAAGCAGGTCCAAGTATGAAGAATTATTTGATGAGTTTTATAGGAACAGTCATCTAGAAAACAGATGCTCTCATTGTTTCTGTGGTCAGACTGTTTACATCAGTTAAAAATATTCCAGGATGGTTAAGTAAACTTTGACATTATCTGTGACCAGAAGTGCTGTAATTTAAACCTGGAGAATATTTTATAAGTATTTCTGTCTCTGTCTATTTTTTTGTCTCTTTTTAGATTGTTTTTTCTTCTCATGCCTGTACAGAATTTTTCTATACACTGGCTTATTGTTGGATTCTCAGTTGTTATACAACTAAATGCAATTTATGTGCATGACTGTGAACTTTACAGGACAAATGTACAAATGATCAAGTCATTCAGCCGAACACATCGAAAGATGACCGGGAATAAGATTTTACCTAGGGAAAAAAAGTGCGCCTCATTTTAGTGAATGTGCATTTGTAGTGTTAAAATCTTAAATAGTCTTTTGGATTACTTGTTATTATTAAGTACGCTTAGAACTTTATTCATCTGTCTTTGTTCTTTTTGCCTGCATTCACATCTGTGACAGTTGTCAAGTAACATACTACAGTTAAAAGTATAATCAAGCTCACATGGGCTTTAGTCAACACATCAAAATAAGGCTACTCCTTTAAAGAACAACACAAGATTCATATATAATGATTTTAAATGTGTCTTAAAGCTACACTGTGTGATTTTTAACCCCATCTAGCGGTGAAAAGGTATATGACCATACAGTGAATATTAGTTTCTGTTCCTCTCAATTCCGATTTCGTTTTAAATCCTACGGTGGCCAATGTAGTCCAAGATTAACATGGCTTCCAGTTCGACCTCGTCCATGAGTGTTAACTCAAACGTAAATGCGAAAGGCGAAGCTTGAATTAACGGGTATGTCCCTCTTTGGCTAATGTACTTTCAAGATGGAGGGGCAACATGGCGACTGACATTACCCGTATGTATTTTCAATGGCATATTATACACTCACAAGAATATTTTATTACTTGAACAAAGTAAATATACATTAATGAGCACATATATTTTTGAAAGAACTATGTGTTTTTTAGCTAAGAATAAACTAAAAGTGTTACACAGTGTAGCTTTAAAGTAAAGCTTTTAGTGTTATTACAAAGTGCACATTTTAAAACTGTAAGTGTGTTGTGTGCGTACTCCCAGGAGTTTATATGTGAATAAAGGCTTAAATTCAATCAGTTCATCATTTAATGTGATCATGTGTCTCTAGAAAAATTGGACTAAACTGTTCAATTCAAATGAATAGTTTTACAATCTTTTTAAGAACTTTTTGAAGCGTTAAATTGTCGGTAGTGTTGCTGTCAAAGGGACAGAAAGTTCTCAGATTTCTCATCAAAAAGATCTTCATTTGTGTTCCAACGATGAACGAAAGTCTTATGGGCTGGGAACGACATGAGGGTGAGTAATTAATGAAAGAATTAAAATTTTTGGGTGAACTATCCCTTTAAGTGTCCAATTACATTACATTCACTTCACACTTAAGGTATGGAAAGTACTCTTTTTAAAAGTATGCTAAAGTGTACTTCTTTTATCACAAGGGTTTATTACTCAGTACTGAATAAATAAATGGATACGAGCTTTTCTTAGGGGCAAGTGGGTCCCACTGAAGTGCTCTATGGTATAACATACTCAATGGAGCTATGGGAGGCCTTCATAAACATTTTGTCCTGCATAGGCCCCAAGATTTTAAGTGATCACCCTGATGGGAATATATTCCGCAAACCTCGAACAATAATTACACGCTGCTGCACGCTGTCAGACCGAACATCGAGATATCATTACATGTGCAAATTTTCTTAAAACAAACTGCAATTTCCTGCTTATGTGGTCTAGAGGTTTGGCTCAGGCATCTCTGCATTAGTGTTAGGAAGTGAGGGAGTGAAAAGAGAGGGAACAGATGGAAAGAGAAAAATGGACATGGTAATTAAACTTGATTTAAAAATAGTGAAAGTAAAAAGATAAATCCTGTATTCATGAAGAAGAATAGAAAATCAATTAATTCATCCGAGACAATATAACACTACAGCCAGGTGTGTCTTCAGTCTTCAGGTGTGGAAAATGAGGTATCAGATTCAAAGTTGATCATGAATCACTTATTACATTCCCTCTCAGTGATGTCATTTAGTGAGCTGGCACAGTTGGAAACATCCCAAAGACATTAGTATCGCTGCTGTCATCTGTCTCTCTATCTGTCCATTCTCTCCATGTGATATATTGTTTTGGTCATTATTCGATTTTATGCCGTATAATATATCTCTTCTGCCATTCTCTCAAATCGTTCTCCTCCTCTCTACCACTTACTGCTCTAACACACATTAAATAATAACTTTTTATTTGGCCACACTTTATGTTTGGTGTTATGTTCTTGTATCAATACAATATTATTAGGTATAATGCACTTCTATAATACACATTTAATGTATACATGTTGAAAATCACATTTGCTGCTATTTACGTGGAATAAGGGTACGGTAAATATATATATGTACATATATATATGTGTGTGTGTGTGTGTGTGTGTGAATACTGCATTGTATCTAATGATTAATTAAAATGTAACTACATACAGTAGTTGTTAAAGATACTTAATATAAAGTGGGACATACCATACTAAAGCGCACACGTAAAGTACTTGATTATAATGTTAACTAGGTGTTCGATATTACATTTTAAAATTAATACATATTTAAAAATGAAATTCCAACTGCATCAAATGTGTAATTACAATTTACAAATATATTGAAATATACAACATACATGTGTAAAACGACATTAAAGGATATTTTAGTTTACCATAATGATTGTCAGTACATCTAGAAGTAGGTATTGCTATATGAAGACAATAATTAAGAAATGACATATAAAGATGTTCTCAAGTGGGTGAAAAAGCACTCTAAACTTTAATATGATTGAATATTAAGTTGAGGTATTGGGATTAAGGGATGTAGAATAAGGTTATGCATTAATAGGCATTAATATGAGCTTTAAAAGTACAGCCAATATCCTAGTAATATGTGTGCTAATAATCAACTTGTTAATAGCGAGAATTGAACCCTAAATCAAAGTATTGCCAAAATTATTTACATAACAATTACTAATTACTCTTTTTAAAAGCATGCTAAAGTGTAGCTTAAAATTATTTTTTACCCCCATGACTTTATTTTGAATATATTTATGAGATATTTATGAGTCTCTATGTTGTTGTTTCTTTCGAACAATGGAAGTCAACTATTTGGTTACCAACATTCTTAAAAATATATATATTTTTTTTAATAAGTAAAACTGGTTTGGAATCACATGATATGACGGTGGGTAAATGATCCCTTTAAGTTTTTGATATTATGATATTTAAGTCAATAGATAAGGGATATTGGATTTTCAATTTTTTTTATTTCCATAGAACAATTCAAGACAAGTTACATTCTTATACCAGCCTAAATTAAAAATAAACATGATTAGGAATACTGGATCCACATATTCCATCATTACAGCAGATACATTGGTACATTTCTTTTAGTTTCTTGCTCTTTATGAGAGCACCATGTGGTTTGCTGGTCCGGTATGCCGTCCGCATGTCCAGACTCCCAAGTGCCTATTGAAAATGCCTTGGTGACGAGACCTATGTTTAGAACTCCTGTAAGTTAATATGTTAGTCATATTTTTAGATTTCTCTGACATGTGGTCATCATTGGCTTTGCACTTTCATTGCACTATAGCTTTCTGTCTGCTTTTCTGGCCCCTGTTTGACCTTTGGCATTCAAATGAAAAGTGGCCCATTGCAATTTAGTTGTTTTCATGTTATGATATATTTGAAGAGAAGTTTACCTAAACTGGAACAAAATGAAGAGAATACTGAAATAAATTACATTCAAATGAAATATCATGAAACAATGTTTTTTCACTTTCAAAAATGTTACATTTGAAAATCAAGTTCATTGATTAACGAGTAGTTTGTATGCACAAAGTTGTTTTTACTGTCTCTTATAACTCTTAAACAACACATACACACACTCTACCCAGATGTTGCCCTGGGTCTGTCTGAAAATCTGTCGGATTTTCCCAATTGAACAATTCCTCTGTGTCCACTTTTCCATTTTTCTAGATCACATCATGGGGAATACATTGCATTAATTGTTTGTTTCATATTAAATTACTGTTGGTCTACCCCTAACTAGAGAAACATATTTGCATGTTTAGTTTTATTTATTTAATAATTCATTTATTCATTCATTCATTAATTTTAGTAGTGATGTGCCACAAAGCTACACAAATGTCATTATACAAAGCTGTGTATACTGTAAAGTTCTGTACATGGCAGAAATTAAATATTCAGTGTTTCTACTGCTGACTGTTTTAACGTTATAGGATGCACATCTAGATGTTGAACATGCATGGACAGAAGAAAAAAAAATTGAGATGCTGTTCCTTAGTTAACGCTTATTTAAAGACAAAAAGCTCACAAGAGACACTGAAAAAATACAGTAAAAACTTGTTAATTGATTAAGTTCCTTTAGTATTTATGAAAAACTGTAATAGATCTAACCTTGTACTTAACAGTAAAAGTATTGTTCAATGTACTGTTTTTGGAAGTAATTTTTTTAACAGCATTACTAAAGAAAAGGACTATTGGATTTACCACTTGTAATTTTAGTTTTAACAATTTACAGGTTATTCTGTTAAAAAATAAATAAATAAATAAAAATCGGTATTTTTACAGAATTATTCTGGCAACAGCAGGTGCCAGGTTTTTCTTTTCTCTTTTTCAGTATATCCTGGGTAAAATTTCATTGTAATGTCAAATAGAAAGAAGAGAAATTCTTTCTTTTGACTTTCCTAAGGGGCTTCAAGGCATGTACATCACACTCTGGTTGCAAATGAGCTATCTTATCTTAAATACTCTCATTGTTTTGCCTATTTAGTTCTATAGAATGAATTAAAGATGAAACATGTTAAGTTGTTTTGGGTTAAAAGCTAAGAAAGATCACTTCACCTGGACTTTTTAGTTGTTTTGGCAAGTCCACAGCTGTCAGAAGATTTAATGGGAAATTATACAGTAGTTCTGTGGTTTGAAATGAATCCACCTAGAGATACGAATCTTTGACTCTATACATTTTTGGTATCTCAAACGAAACACTGTGGTGAACTGGCCTGAAATAGCACATCCTGCGGTGACACTCTAGAATACTGTTCCATCATTAATGCATAACTAGACAGAAACAAACGAGTATGCAACATTTAAATTCTAGTAAGAAGAACTGTTAACTAACAAGAAACTCTGTTTAAAGAAATTGATAAGTAGCGCTCAGTTGAATGAAGTTCAGTAGCTCACTCAATAACAAAAAAATTGTCATATCTCCCAGAGGTAAGAGCTATACTGGTTCATAATTAATGTGAATAATGCATAATGTATCTAATAATATAATGTAGTATATAATAAAGTGCTATTATATGCAGTGTTGGGAGTAACGCATTACAAAAGTAATACATTACAGTAACATATTACTTTTTGCTGTAACGCAGTAGTGTAAGGCCTTACTAATCAATTTTCAGTAATATTTTACTCGTTACATGTTCAGTGAGGCTTGTATTACAGTTGTATTACAGTGTATTGTCTGCTTTTACTTCTTAAAGGCAACAGACTGTGTGAAAGTTTTAAAGCAGTCTTTTAGTGCCAGTTCAGAGCGGTCGCGTCTGTAACATTGTTTTTTACTCATAAATGCGAACACGAAAACTAAAATAAAATGAATATTTTAAGTTCTATGGAGACTGGAGAGCCAACCCTTTCTTATCCGATTTGCGCAGTGTAATTAACAGAATTACAAAAAATATATTTTGCCTCCTATTTTTTTGTCACGCATGAATGTGTGTCTTTTCCCTAATATTAAAAATAAAACATAGACTGATATTTGTCTAATGTCTGGAGTCCTTTAAGGAAGTAGCCTATATACGTTTCAATACATGAATTTTCTGAGAATTTTTATTTCAAGTTTTGACTGCAAATGTCATGTCCATAATGCTGGACTTCCCCAATTTTAAATAATTTATCCTCAACTAGTTTTGTGGTGTAGGTCTACGTATTTTATAATGTTAACTTCAAATAATACTAATAGCCTAATTTAAAGATAAGGCAGCATTGGATATGGACGGTAAGGAGAATAACGCTGGAGTTGAAAGAGGTGTGTCGCGATTCTGTAGGTTCGTGGATGTGGCGAATCGCGATTTTGGTTTCATATTGCATATCGTTACAGCCCAAAAGTTAAGTTCTACTTAGTTATTTTGGTGAAAGTAACTCAAAAGTAATACATGAGTAATGTAACGCATTACAATTCTGGGACAGTAATATTGTAAGGTAATGAATTACTTTTAAATAACAGTAACAAGTAATACCTAATGTATTAGAGTTTGGAAGTAACTTGCACAACACTGATTATATGTGTGAATGTATGTCTTTGTGTATTATTATTGTATTATGTGGATCGAGTGGCCTATGATGGCGGTGGGGTTATGGTATGGGCATCGGACAACGAACGCAGGTGCATTTTATTGATGGCATTTTGAATGCAAAGAGATACTGTGACGAGTTCCTGAGGCCCATTGCTGCGCCATTCATCCCAGACCATCACCTCATGTTGCAGCATGATTAAGGAACACTCCAGAGTTGCAACTGTACACAGTTCCTGGAAGCTGAAAACATCCAAGTTCTTGCATGGCCACCATACTAACCGGACATGTCACCCATTGAGAATAGATGGGATGCTATGGATCGGCGTATACGACAGCTTGTTCCAATATCCAGCATTTCCGCACAGCCATTGAAGAGGAGTGGACCAACATTCCACAGGCCACAATCAACATCCTGATAAACTCTGTGTGAAGGAGATGTGCTGCACTGCATGAGGTAAATGGTGGTCACACCAGGTACTGACTGGTTTTCGGACCCCCAACTCCCAACATTTTAGAGTAGCCTTTTGTGGCCAGCCTAAGGCACACCTGTGCAATAATCATGCTGTTTAATCAGCATCTTGATATGCTATATTTGAGAGAAATTAGATCTTTGAGTTCAGTTTGTGAAAAATGTGGGTAAAATAAAAGTGTTGCTTGTATAATTTTGTTCAGTGTACATATATAGTATAAATAATATAAATAGTATGGAATTATGCTGTCTGAAACATAGCCAGGGAACGCCAGTGTTGAGGAAGTGGATGAGACGGAGGCTGTACATCACATGCTCCAGGCAACAGGCCCAAAGACCCAGGGGGAGTGAGAGAGAGCAGCCAAACTGTGGAGCAAGAAACAGATTCATAACTCAGCACTTATTTAGAGCGAGTCTCCTGTTTATACACGGCAGCAGCTACCCAGCAAATTTATAACATTTTAGTGTTTAAACAGAAAGCTATTTTGAAATGGTTGAGATTTATAGTACAGAAAGAATAGCTGTCAGCCAAAGAATAAAACTTTTAGATAGACTGTTATTCCAGCATTCTTTGAGCTGATTGTTAGGCTAATAAAGTCAGTGCTTGAGCACAAGCATGTCTTTTTTTGTTCCTTTTTTTTGCCTCTATTTCATAGCTACCAGATTGTATCCTTTATCGTAGGTACACCTTGCTAGTACAGGGTTAGACCTGCTTTTGTCCTCAGAACTGACTTAGGCATAGATTCAAGGTGCTGGAAACATTCCTCAGAGATTTTTGTCCATATTGACATCACGCAGTTGCTACAGATTTGTCAGCTGCCAGGGGTGCGTTTCCCGAAAGCATCGTTAGCCAACTATGGTCGCAAGTTCCGTCGATTTCAGCATAGTTCAACGAGTCGGTGTTTCCCGAAACCATCGCAAAGTTGTGTGGTTTGAACAACAGCTCTCGACCTCTGGTTGAGAGTCGTTTCTATATTGCATGACATTTGGACGTAATTAATCATTGTCTTGAGCAAAATAAGCAAGCTGACATTTAGTACAACCGGTGCCTTTTATTTAGAATACATATAAATGTAATTTCCGTCTTTTAGATTTTCAAAAGATTTAAAGTACCGATTTTGAAGAGTGCGCATGTGTGAACATGCACTACTATGTAAGAACGAGCCAAATATTGAGTCTGGTAATAAAGCAAAATAACTGAGAACAATTAGAAATAGTCCTCAGATGTCATGTCGGTAATTTATATATACCAATCTAGCGTTAATTGGATCTCAAACAGTTTAATTAAAAGTAGTTATTACTTCACACGTGCGAAACCAGCGTGGTTGAACGATACTTTGCGGCAGTTGGTTTCGGGAAACATTCGTGACTAGCTAGTTGATTTTTCCAACGATGCATCGTACTATGGTAGTGAAGCAGTGAACTACGTCGTTGTCTACGTCGGATCATTTGACTCTCTCGTTCATCAAAATGAATGAATCTTTGAGTCATTTCATTCATTTAAGTGGCTTTAAATGTTAGACTTCTAGCAGCCAAATTCCCTGAAAACATCTACTTACGCAATCTCGATTATATTTTGAATTAAGAAATAATTTATGTACAGCCAAAGATCATTTACAGGGAAAATAAATATTTAATTTACCTTCCAGGTCTTTGGTTCATATGTCGCACGCAACAAAACGGATCATTTGCGAACGACACATCACTATCCAGTGTCTCCATCTCCATGTCTCCAGTGTCTCCAGTGTTCTTTGTTCCACCCATCCATCTCACCCACGATCAGTCTCCATAACGGTAAGGAAGAACCATTCCACTCATCGCCTGCATACCGCTCTCCAAAATATCATTGTTCATATCCCTTACCTGCATTCTGTCTCTGCTCAGTGTTGTCAATAAACTCCTATGAACTTCATTATCCATTTCTTGAGTCTGCTTCCGTAACACATAATGTGAATCTCCTGTTCCTCCAAATCCCAATGGTGCTCTATTGAACTGAGATCTGGTGACTGGGGAGGCCATTTGAGTAGTGAACTCATTGTCATGTTCAAGAATTTTTTAGATGATTTGGGCTTTGTGACATACGCCTTATTCACGGCAGCGCCATCTTTGATTTTTAATGAGAATGAAAGCGAGGCTGTGAGGGATAGACTTGCATCTCTTCAATGGGCTGTATTGTTATTTAATGTGTTTTTGGATTGTTCTTCTCATGAAACACTGGAAAAATATCTTTCTAAGAAATGTCAGTTGACAAAAAACTCCCGACAATGTAAGCTGTGGAAAATTGTAAGTAATCTAGCCGCTTTATTCAGCTTTTTACAGCGGATGCCATTAGAAACACGGTAAGTCTATCCCTCATAGCCTCACTTTCATACCCGTCATGGCGCTGCTCTGAATAAGGTCTATGGCACATTATCCTGAAGATGGATTCAGCCTAAACCATTGATAAGGCAGGATGAATCTATGCTTTCATGTTTTTTTATGACAAATTCTGACCGTGAATGTCACAGCAGAAATCAAGACTCAACAGAGCACGCAATATTTTTCCAATATTGGCGAGTCTCTGCAAAAGGTAGTCTCAGTTTGCTGTTCTTAGCTGGCAGGAGTGGTACCCGATGTCTAGGTCATCTACTTCAAGATTCAACATGTTGTGCATTCAGAGATGCTCTTCTGCAGAGCTCGGTGGTAATTTAAGTTACTGTTGGATTTCTATCAGCTCAAACCAGTATAGCCATTCTCCTGGCATCGATAAGGCATTTTCATTCAAAGAACTGCAACTCACTGGATATTTTCATTTTCAGACCATTCTCTGTAAACCCTAGAGATGGTTATATATGAAAATCCCAGTAGATCAGCCGATTCTGAAATTCTCAGACCAGCCCATCTGGCATTAACAAAAATGCCATGTTCAAAGTCACTTAAATTACCCCATTCTGATGCTCAATTTGAATTTCAGCAGATCGTCTTTCCCATGTCTAAATCCCTAAATTCATTGTGTGATTGGCTGATTAGATTGTGAAGTGTATCTAATAAAGTGGTTGGTGAGTGTACATGCAACACAGATGAATTTATGGCTAGACCAATCCAAGCCTGTCTATGGTGCTTTGGTAATGTGGTAATTAGATGTTGGGTTCAGGAGTCCATAATTTTGCGGTCAGTTTGTCACCGAATCCACCACACCGCTTCCACAAGTCAAGGCTTGTGACATATGGTTACCCTTAAAAACATGGAGTAGTGTTTGCTGGCTTTCACATAAAGGTTTTTTTCAGCCTTCATTATTTTTAAAAAAAAAAAATTATTGTGTTTACATTAATGCATTTACAATGGAAGTATATGCAGCAGGAGATTGCATTGGAAACATTTGACAGAATCATTTCAACAACCAAAAAAAAGCACATTTAGAGGGATTGACTGATTTATTTGTAAGAAGTCAAGTCAAAAATAAGATATGAAAAGATATGTATGCATTGGATATGTTTTATATTCATGCATATTAGCACAGCTATATTTGTTTTGTAATAGGTTAGCATTTATGTGCATTGCACGGTAGTGATTTATGATTACGATAAAGACTACAGACATCCACAGTAACATAACAATAAGAAATACATTTAAAAAACGGATAGTCAAATTTAAACTAAATAGAGATAGTCAAACTCAAAAGGGGTTATTTGTGTTAAAAAAAAGCTGTATATAGTAAACTGGCAAAATAATGAAACCTTATTTTCTCAATCTGTGAGTGCAGTGAGTTTATATCAGTTGTGTATGGGATATAGTACTTCCTTCACAAATCAAATTTCTTGTCTGCTGAGGTCTGATTGGGATCATTCAGTAAAGTCAAAGTATGATAAGAGTACCTCTGCAGAAATGCATACAGTCAGACATGTTTGATCGCTGAAGTCGCCCATCAGAGACGATGCTATCATGTAAAGATGTCTATCCTGCCTTTTGAAAGCTCCAGGCACATCCGCACAGCACACAAAAGCACAGTTCGTGATAATATTTTCATTTCATTGTAATTAACATGCAATGTCTCCAAACCATTACATCCACGTCACACTAAAGTATGTTCTTTTAAAGTATATTATATCTGTAACAAGTTAAAAGTATGCTAAAGAGTACTACTTTTTCAGGATAGGGCCTGGAATTAGGAAAAGATCCAAGCAAGATTCAAAATCAGTTTGTCTGTGTGTAAAGCACCTTTACTACCAAATCTTTACATGTATAGCCTGTGGATATCCGAGGCTGACAAACAAATGTGAAATGTGAAACAGATTCAGAAAGTGTAAGTAAAGCCACAATCTCTGGAATATTTGTAATGATGTAACACTGGTTCTTTAAAACCTGGCTTAAATGGCGATGTTGACCTTGCTGTTGACCTTGCTATTGAACTTTCGATTGCTTAATCCTAGCTCTGTTAACATTTGAGGGTAAAAGGATGTTATGTTACTCAGTTTCTGTCAGGTACTTTTGAGCTTCCGTCCCCTTCTTCAAATCAGCGTCTCCTTTCTTTATCTCACTCTCTCTTTCTTTCTCATTTTAAGCCACTGCATTGTCTTATTGTCTCCTCCTTTGTGATTCTTCTTCTTTACTCTAGGAAGTCTGCGTTAGTTCCTGCAAAACAAACTCTTGCGCGCAGACACACCTTATCAGCCCTTTTATCTCTTCAATCTATTTCCTGAGCAGAGGATGAGGGCCTTCAATCCCTCGCTCTGTTTGCATTCAGTTGAGTGTGGCTATGAATGAAAAGAGCAGGCCTGAATCGGTCTTATTTTGAATGCTTGAACTCTTACTTGTGTGTTGCTTACAAATGACCTGTTCTTCTGTGAGCTGTGACATAATTACTTGCAGATTTCACTACATAACAGATATTCACGATGGAAGTCAAACCTGAGCTGAATAAAAGAGACTATTGAAACATTTAATGGTTTTGAGGTTTAGGGTGGGGGGACTCTCATTTTCATTCTATCATTCTTTCTGTTATTTGATGGAATGTTAGTCTGGAGGCAATGGAAAAACAAGTGCTTTATGACTGATAGGTACGATATGTACCAAAGTACACTTTCATGACTATGGGCTCTATCTTGCACCAGGCGCAAATGACTTTATGCACTGACGCATTTATCATTCCTATTTTGCATACGCGCAAAGCAGGCTTTTTTCCTCCACAGACGCACATCGGTAAACTAGGAAATGAACTTGCGCTCCCTTAGCGGGTCGGCACAAAAAGGAGGCGTGTGTCGGCGCAAACATTCCTTAGTGCTATTTTGCAGTTCCAGAAAATAATTGCGCCAATGACCAGAAAAAAACTAGTCTAAAGTCAGTGGCGCGTTGTGCGTACATTCAGATGCTATTTTAAGTGCGCATGCTTGGCCATAATACAGAGTGTGAACAACGCGCATGCACTGTAGATGATTCTCTCCTCTACACAGATGCATTTTACTTTTTGCAAATGATACATTTTTATAAGGAAAAATATATAAACATGAGGGAAATCATTGTTGTGTCCATGACGATGGGAAAAAAAATAGGCATAAAGCTTACACATTTACCCAAATTATTATATGCATGTTTAACCGAAGCTAATTTGGATGCGTTTGTCCCATGCGAGTCTGGTAAATGCGCCATTAAAATAGAATTGCGCCATGGAACAAGCGCACCTCGTTCATCATGCTCTTAAAGTGAATGTGATATGACGCTCTTATTGGTTTACTTCCGTTACGCCCAAACCACACCTAGTCTGAAGTCTGAAGCTACTTCAGACCAACCCCTTTTAGATTTGTGCCAGGCGCAAGAGGCATTTATCCCGCCGGTAAAATAGCAACAGTGCCGGGATCCGCCCACAAAGTTACTTACGCTTTGCGCTTTGACACTTGCGTTTCATTTCGTTAAAATAGGGCCCTTAGTTTCTGAACACAATTAAGTACAATTTTAATAATTTTATTTTGTGCTCATGCAAAAGTATTTCAAAGTATGATTAATCGCGATAAATCACATCTAACATAAAATTTTGTATTCATATAAGTTTGTGTGTATATATGTATATATGCATACATAAATAAACCTACCCTATCTCACGACCAATTCGTACAAATTCGTACGAGTGATTAAAAAGTGGCTAATTCGCACTAATTCGTACGACCTCACTCGTACGAATTCATACGATTTGTCTAAACCCACGTGATGGTTAGGTTTAGGGGCGGGGTCAGGGGTAGGTTATTCGTACGAATTCATACGAATTGGCCAATTCGTACGAATTCATACAAATTGGCCAATTCGTAAAATATGTGCAATTTAGCAAAATCTTACTATTTTAAAGTGAGGTCGTATGAATTGTTACGAATTAGCCACCTCGTAAAATTCGCACGAATTCCCGTGAGATCGGGTTGAAATAAACACAAGCTTTTATGTTAGATGTGATTTAAAATGATTCCTCGATTTGACAGCTTATTACAAGTTTCAATAGAAATGACAATAAAGTACATTTTGTCGAGCCCCCCTGCCACGCCTGGATACCAGCTTCAGCCCGGCCCTGATGGCCGCGGGTTCTGACCCATGTGCAAAGTTTCAAGAGTCTTCGAGCATGTTAAGGGCCCCAAAAGTGCCTGAATAGTCGATAGAACATTTTAAAAAAATCCATCCTAAGGAAAACAATAGGGCCTTCGCCCTTTCAGAGCTTGGGCCCTAATAATTATGAAATTTAAATATTACGCAAAAAAGCACTCTTAAACTCAACTAACTGCATTTTCATTTAATTATAAATTAAATGCAATGAAGCAATCAAAAACCATTACATTCAGTTAGCACTTTAGTATATTATTATAAAGTATATTATTTACATAATTCCTTTTTTGAAAGTCTGTTAAAATGTATATGGGCATTTTTTAAAGAAAACCATACAAGCTAGACTTCTAGCAAATTGTTGGCTCTCTAAAAATAAATGTAGCCTACAATGTTTTCATTTTCAGCTCATTTAGTTGTTTGTAATATGTACGTTTGGTTTATTGTTATTAATAGTTTATTTTTATAAACTTTTATTAAATAAGCCACTTAGCAGTGCATTTATTCTCTAGTGGCACCAGCAGTGGCTATGCTTGTCAAAACAAAGTATACGCTTTCAGTGGGAAGGATTTCATTGTTAAGTAGGGTTTTTTTTCCGACTCCGTTTAGAATTTTGATAAATATCCCCTTCATTGTCTTCTATAACAATACACAAAAGGCTGCATTTGATGTTCGCACTGAATGCCCTGCACCCCTGCCCACAGCGGCTAGTCTTTTGAGGCATGGGTTTCTTTTTCCAATGGTTTGGCAGGGCAGGCTGGATGCTTGCGCAGAGGAACAGAGAGGGGGTCTATGATGGGGTAAAAACTTGCAGCAGCCTTTGGGACAATTACAAGAGAAACAGCCGACGGCTCCTGTGTTTCATACCCCCCCCCCGAACTCCCGTGGCTCTGTGTCTGTTGGCCTGCAGTGAATGCCTGCTTTGTGTTCTCACACCTCACGTAATGAACTGGGGTATTATGGACCTGGTCTGAGGTGTCTGCACTCACGATAAAGCACACAAGATGTCAATTAGCCCTCTGAGCCAACCTTTCATTCATCCTTTATTTATTTTATTTGTTTTTGTTGGGCACAATTATTTCTGACATGATGTTTCATTGGCGTGAATTGTGATGTAAAGACATAAATTGCACATTGATTGGGCTGTTGACAGTGCCAGTCGCTCTGTCCTCGGGGAACTGGGTTGTGTCACATTTCATCTTTGGTTGTGGAATTGACGTGTTATTGTTCTGTCCAGTCTCAAAGTTTGGTAGCTGTTCTGTACCCATGCATTCTAAGTTAAATACAAATTGATCTCACTCTTCCTGGAAGAAACTTGGAATTCAGGAGGAGTTAAAATTTATTGGCACAGCGTCACCACGAAATGCAATGCTGGAGACCAATAAAATATATCTGTTTACTTATTATTAGAACATTATTTGTCCTTGTAAAATATGACCACAGTTTTGTTTTATCTGAAGTATCATCTGAAGAATAGAAAAAAAAACTGTTTTATTAAAACTGTATATTTGTACTGGCCTAATTTAAATATAATAAAGAATCGTGAGGTTTTAGGGTTTTTAGAGTCCATGATCAAATAAATTTGCTGATTTTTTTTTTAATGTTTTCTTTAATTTTTTTTAGCTAATGATTTGCAAAGGTATCATAATGTTATGACTTTACTTGTTGGGGCACATCATTATTAACTAGTAATTTAGTAATTGTAGTAATTTGTACATTAATTTGCACTAACAATGAAGTAATTAATCATGTATTAATGCATATTAGTGTACCTGTTATACACTAATATGCATTAATATAGTCGAATAAAGTTAAAAAAAAAAATTTCGCACAAAAAGTATTCTCGTCGCTTGATAAACTTACAGTTGAGCCACTTTCTGGGCCGTCAAGTTTCAATCCCTTAGCAAGCCTATGGAGGAGTGATCCAGCTCTCAAATTTAATCAAAAATATCTTCATTTGTGTTCCGAAGATGAACGAAGGTCTTACGAGGTTGGTACAGCATGGGGGTGAGTAATTAATGACTTAATTTTCACTTTTGGGTGAACTATCCCTTTAAGCCCTCTTGTTTGCCCTGTGTCTTTGTCGTGCATTGTATGTTTCTAGTGTTTACTGCTTCCTGCCATAGTTCTTGTTTCATACCTTGCCATGCCCTTGTTTTATGTTTTGATGGTAAAGTTTGCGTTTGGGTCCTCACCAGCTTGCCTCCAGGGGTTGATTTCAAAACAATAGTGAATTATCAGTGTTTTTTATAGGACTGTTACGTCTCCATTACTTCTTTATTTCACTCTGTCAAATCACTCAGCTGTCTCTGTAATCTTATCTCTGCAGATAAACTGTCTCATCCTCTCTCCCGGTGGTGCTTGTCAAAAACGTGTCTGACTGCAGGCCTGCTCTGCCTCTGCTGACTGATAGCACTCTGAAGGGATTTATGGGTCAAAGATGGTCATCAGAACTTGATATGATTCTGAATGCTATCAATGAGCAAAGCACTGTTTTGTGGACGTGTTTGTACATTGTACATTTCTTATCGTTCTCTCGTTCTCATTTTGTCACGATCTTTGGCCTCTAACTGTCATACAGTTGGTGGATGGACAGGATCTCCAGCTGAGGGGAGATCCTATCTTCTAATAAACCTCTAATACAATTTTCCTTCTTGGTAGCAAACCCCTTTCCTCATTTTGCTAACAAATGATTTATGTATTTATATTTAATTTTTTGGTCAGTCTAAATTAAATTTGTCTAAAAAATAAGCTTTTGACACATTTGTTAGTCATTTTAGACAAAAAAATGTAGGCTTCATTTTGAAGTTATGAAAAATGTCTTTGTGTTTGAGGTGGTGGATGCAGAGAATGTGTTTCATATGTTTATTTGGGTACATTTTTGTAGTATGTATGATTTAAATATTTACCTTTTTAGTATTGAATTAACATTTTAAGTGAAATGCATTTAAGTAGATGATTGGAAATTTAACAGGATCCATTTAGTTTCTGTCATGTGACAGTAAGAGAACATAAATGTCTTTCCATTGTTGCAAATAAAAAATAAAGATTAAAAGAAATAGTAAAGAAATACAAACATCAATTTAGCCTGTTTGACATGTTTATGAAAAAATCTGTTCGAAATTTGTATATTATATAATTTATATGAAAAACCTGTATTGTTAAAACCATATTTGTATAATTTGTATATATTGGCACTTTTATATAATGACAAAGCAACTTACAGCACAACTTAGTCAGATAGTCAAGCTAACAATGGGTTTCTCTGCACATTAGGCTGGGATAGAAGAAAACATCCCAGATCCGGCCCACATCTGATACGCGTTGAATCCACATGTACCAGATGTGGCCCGTATTTGAGCCGACACTGTGTTGCTGTCTTGAGATTTTAACTTTGAACAAAATCTCTATAGCAGGCAAGTATCTCTGAACTTTTCCATCTGTCCGCAGAGCTCTCAAAAGATTAAAGCCAGAAAAACCCCTGCCCAACAGTGCCATGCTCTGCAGGGTGTACCGAAGACCCTCAGTCGACCGTCAAGTTTTTTGGCTCGTAACTTGTGTCATGTTTCCAGATTGTACCTGGTAAAGAGGAGCCGTCTGTCAGCCTGGCACCAGGCAGCCTTGTGTAAACATCCCAACCTGGCACCCAGCAGTGAATGAGTTGTGAAAGCTGTCCTTCTTTCCAAACACACATCACAGGCATGTAGAGACACAGCAGAGTCCTAAAAACGTGCCACATCCACAGAAGCACTTGTGCTCACTACAATATAAAACATGCACAATGCACAATATGTATGCACATATTTTTAAAGAAACTTAAAATCTCCCTGTACAATATTGCTTATCCCTTAAAACTCATCTTTGATCTCCAAAATGACCTATTTAAATGTTTTTTCCTTGAAAAAAAAAAAATCATGCCTTAAAATAGCTTGAATGTAACCCTTGCCTCATTTAGTATACGTGGTTCTATGAATAAGCAAATTAGCCCCGTCTCCACTCAATCACCTAGCTCAGAGATTCACTCGTTGACGATCACACGTTGACGTGATTGGTTACATGCTAGTTTGTGACGTCAGAAACGCTAGCAATTTCAAACCGCTTTTTTGATTCTCTTTGGTTCACTGCAGAAAATACTCAGCATTGGTGTTGACATGAATTTGTACATGGTTTGTCTTAAAGCATATTAAAGGGGGGGTTGATTGCGATTTCACTTTTTTCATTTTAAATAGTGTGTAATGTTGCTGTTGGTGCATGAACAGTATCTGCAAAGTTGCAGCGCTGAAAGTTCAATGTAAGCAGAGATATTGTATTTTTAATGCCTACACTGTAAAAAATGATTTTTTTGGTTAAGTAAATACTAATGAAAAAACCCAATGTAATTTACTTGAAAAAGTTAGTTCAGGCAAGAATTTAAAAAACGAAGTAAATTCCATATCAGTACTTAATTCAAGCGAGTATAAATGAAAGTGTAAATATCAACTCAATAAAATTAAGTAAACATTACTCAACTTTTCTGATACTGGGGTTCCCATCATGCACTGGACCTTGAATAATTAATGATGCTAATTTGTCACTGGTTTCCAGCTGTATTTACACTGTTTTATCATTGATTGTTGTTGTCAGTATTAGTAAATTGCCATTTTGTGACATTTCGAGTAATTTTTTTGCTCAAAACGACACATTCAAACACAAAAACGATCCATCAAATGTTACCGCCATTGTGTATTGTCTACCAAGTATTGAGGTGCATTCACATAAGGCATAAAGTCTGACATGATGTATATATAAATTACTTAGATGATCTAAGTAAAGCACATACGATAAATGACTAATACATTTCAAGATTATTGTTTTAGTGAAATGTAATACAAAGGCAAAGGAAATCGGTATTAATCAACCTTTTACAAGCCGAGTTAAAATTACTTATTTTTTGTAAAGTTTACTTAATTCCATATTCCAAGTAAATTTAACTTAAAGATTTCTAATTAAAGCTACTGATGAATATGTTTAGGTTTTTACTTGGCAAATCTTTGTAAATTTACTAGCATTTTCTGAGTGAGATAGTTTGGCAAGGTTTTTTCAAGTAAATCCTACTCCAAATTTTTTACAGTGTACAAAAACGATTCGAATGGGACTACAATGGGTTTTAGACGTCACGAATATGCGAAAAAGGGCATGGCCATATTTCTGCGGTTCATCGAAAGTGTGTTATGTTCACCCAGCTGTCTGGTCTTCTGTGTCCGGGCTTCCAACAGACGTTGTAGTTCGTCAACAATGGAGACCATTGTTGTTTGATTATGTTCCTGAAAATGACATAGCTCTCTGTGCTACGCATTTTAAAAACAGCTTCCAGAATCTCCATGAATTCAATGCCGGATTCAACAAGAAACTAAAACATGTAAAACTACTAAAACATGAAGCAGTTCCGACTTTAAAACCAGAGGCAGCAGTTGTTGGGCCACAACCTGTAAGTAGGCTAAGACCTAATCATTTTAAATGTATTTGCATGTATAATTTCAGACTTAATGTTTTAGTTTATCAATTGCCAGCACTGGCTTTATAGCCACTAGTCTACTAGTTATGCTATTTTGTGTCTACGACAAATGGGTACAAACATTTTGGACCTGAATTTTGTACTAATGTTGTAAATGTATTTTTAATGTATATATACTTTATGGTGTTATTTTCCAATTTGATCAAGAACGTAAACCAGTGCCAATGCTGTTTGTGTATATAGTAGCCAGTCAGTTCGATGCTTTTAAGACAAGACAACTTAGTAAGGAAGACAACTTATACATTAAGACAAACATGTATAAGTTAAAAAAAAATTATAGGCAAATTATCATTCAGAAACGTTTTGTAAGAGCCGTTTATGGTGAGGTTCTGCTTGCTTCTCTGCAGTATTGACACCATTATGTACATTTGACATGAACAACCAACGCATTCTCATCCTTTAACGTCATATAGAGCGCTATATGACAAAACGGCGCTATACTACGCTAAAGGCACCCGTTATCGTTAATATAACACGTGCTGTGAGGGCTAAGTTTAGGTGTGGGGTAGGGTGTACGTGTCATATTCACGCTAAAGGATTTATAACGTCTTGGGTTCGCGTGTTATATTAACGATAACGGGTGCCATGTGCGTAGTATAGCGCCGTTTTGTCATATAGCGCTCTATATGACGTTAAAGGATGAGAACGGGCTGGAACAACACATGCAACTTCGCCCGTAAAGGTAATGGACGTGAATTTTCCGGACAACGTGCACTACAGTTTAGCCAATCACAACACACCGGCTTAAACTAACCAATCTGAGCCCACTGCCTGTTTCTGAGGGAGTGGTTTCTTAGACTCATGAGGTCAACCGGTCATGCAAATGACAGAGGAGAAAGCGGCTTACAATAAAGGTGAAATTTATGAAAAATAAGACTTTTTAAAAAAGAAAAACCATGTCATATTACACCCCATAAACACAATGATGCAAAGAAAAAAAGCAGTAAACCACCCCTTTAAAAAACACCACATAGACATATAAACAACATTAAAAGCTTGATTTTCACCACAGGGGGACATTCATATAAACTGAAACAAAAAATGAATTGTAACACTTTATTGTGCTGTCATTATTCATGTAGTTACTATATAAGTTAGGCATAATTACATGCAACTAACACTAAACCAAACCATAAACCAAACCGTTACCTACAGTAATGTACCCTACCCAACCCATAAACATGTAGTTACTTAATATTACTCAGTACTTGAATGTATAATTACTGTATAACAAAGACACATTAAAATAAAGTGTAACCAAAGTAAATCTAGAAACATTAATACAAACAGTGACAAACAGCAGAAACAAAATGTCATTGCAGGGAATCATTTAAATCAACAATTTAAACAGGTTCATTTCCAAGAACTGTCCAGACAATCCAGACTTCCCAGCCTTATATATGAGAAAGAATGTTTGCTCTGGGAGAGCGAGAAAAGCCACACAATTCTTAAAAAGCTGTGCTACTGTCACCGCTACTGAAAAAAAAAAAGTTAAACTAGGAGAGCTGCTACTTTAAGTTACTTTTTAGTTTTAAGAGAACAAAGAACAACAGTGTCTTGCCGGGCCCTGCCACCATATGCCAGAAATTATCATACAGATTTGCCTTTGTATCCATTTTTAACATGCAAGAGAAGAATCAAGTCTTTATTCAGGCCGGGGTTCCACTGTTTACTCTTCTACCTTCAGGGCCAGAGGACAGAAAAAGAGCGAGGGAGACTCTGGTTTGAGTAAATGAAGGGAAAGGTAGAGAACTGTAAGGTATAGAGTGAAGGAAAGGAGTGGAGGGAACCAAGAAAGGAGCTCTTTGAGTGACAGTAATTTAGAAACCTGTGCTTTTTATGAGCTTCCTGCTCTTAGAAAAACATACAGAGAGAGAAAAGGGGCCCGATTCAAAGAGCGCTCCTTGTGCAAAGGCTCTCATGGCAGTAAGCTGGATTGCATGTTTGTACGTGTCTTTACATTTTAGGAAAGTTTGCGAATGTACACTTGAGAATGTACTTTTGCATACATTGGCTTTATGTTTGTGACATTATACGTCAACATTTACTATGTCACTCCAAACCAGTATGACTTATTCCGTGCAACAAAAATATTACCTACGGTATTTTACTGAATATCTGAGCTGTTATTTTACATACACTGAATGTGAGTGGCGATTTTTATTTTCAAGCCACCTTGCTAGTTCGTCCCCCTTTTGCCTTCAGAACTGCCTTAATTCTTTGTGGCACAGATTCAACAAGGTGCTGGAATCATTCCTCAGAGATTTTGCTCCATATTGACATGAGAGCATCACGGAGTTCCTGCAGATTTGTCGACTGCGCATCCATGATGTTATAGGTCTGCCAGATTCCTGCACTACACTTCCCATCATGGTGTGAATCATTATCCTGCTGCATTATCCTGCTGCTGAAATTTATGAAAAATAAGACTTTTAAAAAAAGAAAAAACATGTCATATTACATCCCATAAACACAATCACATATATAAAACACATATAAAATAAAACAAAGCTCTAACTGTCATGATATACGTCTCCAGCATTATTCAAGTGACCTTGGAAACAACTACGACTGCGCAGCCAAGAATTCCTTGTTTTTAAATAAAGAGTTTTCTCAGTTTTGTGAAACATAAGGAGGAAGTAAATGCTTTAGTTTAGTGGTTTTCCACAATGCCTTCAATTGCATGAAACAACACGATCCACCTCCAAGGCTAACAGCTCGTCTGGTCAAGGAACGCTGTGTAAAAGTCGTAAGAATGACTAACGAGACGCTGCAGCGATCCAGCTCCTAATGGCTGCATTGATTGATTCGTATTTTCATGTTCGGTAAGGAGACACAGTTATGAGGTTGTTCCCCCATGGGCCTGAAGCTGAAAACCAGGAAGAGTTTGTGGATTTGAGGTTTTGAGAACCTCTCTGACCCACACTCCCGTGTTTCCAGGCCTTCGGTTTTTCTGAGCTCCGTGAAAGGAAACACTGGATAAATTATCAGTCGTTCTGAAGGAGACCTTGTTCGCAGAAAAAAGGGAGAAAAAGTTAACATGGTGATATTTCCACAAACATTGGAAACATTGTCTTGTGGAGATTTTTGTTGGCCTCCATGAGGAAAACAGCTTATAAACCGTACAAAATTATTAGGGGTAGTTTTAGGGTTATGGGATAAAATATACAGATGATAGAGAATGTACAATATAAAATGTATTATGTATATGTTATGTGTGAGCATTCAGAGGTGAGTGTTAGGCCAGTCGGTCCTCTTAGTTTGGACTGTCTCATTTGCTCTATGATTGATGGCATCATCGGTGTGTGTGTGTAATCTTACAGCATGCTCAGGGGCCCTGGTGGCAAACACATGTGCCATCTGACAAAAACAGAAGCCTCACACTCTTGCTACTGAAATCAAAATATGTACTGGCAGTTCTGAAGAAATATATTTGCCAATTCCACTGCATGCTGCAGTTGCTAAATGATTTTAAAACGTCGGGCTGAACTGTGCGGTTCACACTACATGACTTTTGAAAGTTGTTGAGCTGTTCACACCACACAACACAACATGATTGATCCACAACAGGAGGTAACGCACTACACGAGCTGACAACAACTCTTTCAGCCAACGATTCGATCTTGTCTACAAACCACGTTTTGTCACGAAAAATCACGCGATAATACGAACCGGAAATGACGCAAAACAGCACGTGCGTCAATACCCAGTGAAGAAGACGAAGAACACGACACGTGAATATGGACGTCAGACAGAAACTAGTACTTCAAACTGTTTGCGCGAAGATTTGCTCTGAGAAAAAAAAATGCACAAAAATAAAAAATAAGATTTACCCGGTGACCTCAACCCATGCCTTGCTCTGATTGGCTGGAGCTCAAGACATCACTGAGGTTGAGTCGCGTGACAGCTCTGGAAATCTAGCATGCTATATATTTTTGGGCTCAGCGAGGCGTCTGCGAGCGTCTTTGATGCGTTGTTGACTCTTTCATACTAACAGATTGCCAAGCGCTCATCGTCCGCTAATCCCCCGCGATTTGCACGCGATAACACCCTGACTTGTCGGCGAGCTCAACGATTCGCAAACCTGGCTTAAATCGGGCTTAAAATCCTGTAGTGTGAACTTGGCTTAAGGTGTTTTGGGTGGTTGCCAGGGCGTTGCTATGTCAAACACGCTAAAGTATTCTGAGTGGTTGAAAGGGGGGGTTGATCTCTGGTTATTATGGTGTTTCCAGTAGTTGCTAGGATGTTGCTTTTAGTGTATTTTAAAGTGGTTACTAAGGCCCTGTTTACTCTGGGTATTAAGATGTGTTTTGGTTGATCAGAACACAAGTAGACGAGGGAGACACAGTCCCGTTTACACCTGGTGTTTGAATCCGCCTCTTCACTTTTAACCACTTCTGTCCTGATTTCTTCAAGGGGAGGGTCTATGGGGGGGTAAACATAGGCTTGTTCAGATCTTTCGATCTAATGGACTTAAGCTTGTGCAATTTACATATGAACATGAAAGGAGACGACAGAAAAACAGAGCATCAGATTTCAATTCAGCTCGTGAGATGGTGAGAGAATATTGTGTGTGATACGTTTTCGTCTTCAAACCAAACAAAGCCGACAAAGTCATTGCTGCGCTTGCCATAATATGTACGCATTAAGTCAGTAGGCGGTCTTTTGTGGCTGTTCGGATGCATTTTACCACATCAACGTCTCTGGTACGAAAGCAATCCGGTCGAATGTGTTTTCGACTACCTCTGGAAGTGGTCGAAAGTAGACTCTAAAACTCTAAATGTTTTATTTACACCTGTGTTAAGTGTCATCTATGATCCAATCAACCAAAACGCATCTTAATAGCAGGTGTAAACAGTGCCAAAGTCATTGCAAGGCTGTTCTGGGTTGTTTCCAGGGCACTTTTACAGTATGTGATTTCTAAAGTGTATTGGGTTGTATGTAAAGGCGTTGCTATGCAATTTTTAGTGGTTGCTAGTGCGTTATGTAGTTTCTAAGGAAATATTCTGCATGGTTGGCAGGTGTGGAGGTTTAAGTTGGTTTAAGTTCATTGCTAAAGTGTTCTGGGTGGTTGCCAGGATGTTGCTATGTAGTATCTTAAGTGTTGTGGGGGGTTGCTTAGGTGTTTAAAGTAGAACTGCCCCCACTCTCTGAAATTCCATTCCCAAACACATTCGCGACCTTCAACCATTGCATGATTTCAAAACCCATCTTTTTTGCTTCTTGTTTCTCTGATCTGATTCTTGTCATGTTTATATGTTTATATGTTCAGTTTAATTATGTTACCTATTTAGTTTATCTGTCTTGTTTCTTTGTCTATTGTCATATTGTAAAGCGACCTTGAGTTGTAGAAAGGCACTATATAAAATAAACATATTATTGTTATTATAGTACTTTTTTTAATGCTCAAGTATTATACCAGAGTGTAGACATGCAGTGTCTGTCTCGTGGTTTAATACAGTTATTGCTCACTGGGTAGATCTTGTACTGACAGCATGAAGAGCCTTTAACACTGACACCTCTCCTGGCCTGTGATCCAGGTTAACAGCAACTCTCTGCTGTCTAAGGGGCTGTTTGTCATCCAGTAACTGAGTAGTACCCCTCTTCGCTGGGCCGCATGTCAAGATGTCTCCCCCCTGGGCCACCTGACGCTTCCATCCATCCACACGTTATTAATAGGCCTTGCATGGCTCGACAGAAGCGCTAACAATCCATCAGGGTGGGGTGTATGTGTGTGTGTGTGTGTGTGATAGTAGTGTGTTTGAAAACTATGGAGGGAGAGTTGGGATGTATTATGAGTTCAGGTGTGTGTGTGTGTTTGGAAGGGGTTGTTTATTTTAATCATTCTGTGAAGATACCCACCATCACATTGCATATGTCCTCTAATCATCCCAAGGCAACGGCCTGGACACACACAACACATTACTCACAATGCATTGTCTGTAAATGTAACCATAAGAAAAAGAAATCAGTCAAATTCTAATCATCTCAATTGTTTGTTATAAACTATGAAGACATCTATCCTGAAAACTGTGCTCAGATTTACAGAGATACTGAAGACTGCAATCACAAGATTTCAATATGAACAGATATTTCCACTGTTATTAATTATCCACATTCATTTTAATGTACTAAATTCTTACTGTATGTCAACAAAACACGACTTTACAATGTTACAAAAGATTTTGTAAATCAGCTTATAATAATGATTTCTGATGGATCATGTGACACTGAAGACTGGAGTAATGATGCTGAAAATTCAGCTTTGTCATCAAAGGAATAAAGTACATTTGAAAATTATATTAAAATAGAACAGTTATTTTAAATTGTAAAGTAACTGTAACTGTATTTTTGATCCAATAAATGGTGGAGACTTTCGAAAACATAAAAAAAAAAAATCTTACCAACCAAAGACACATTTCATGTTACAAGAACCCAAAAACAGAAAAAATTAGTTGTGTATACATACAAAAACTGACAGTGTGGACAGTGTTCTCGGTCTTCCCATATCTGCTGCTATTTTGGTCTTATAGGTCTCTCGTGTGTGATAGCAGCGGGGAATTGAAATGTGTGTGTGATAGACAAAACACGGATAGTGTGTGTGTGTGTGTGTGTGTGTGTGTGTGTTCTCTTGCGCCAGGTGCTGATGGCTGTTCCGTTCAGAGGGCAGGGATGAACCGCATGTGTTAGTTAACTGAGATGATTGGGCTGTTATTCATGTGGCCCCTGACAGCCGAGTACATGATTTATGCTGGAGTCTCAAAGCTGAATCAGCCCCCCTCTAATATGAAACGCTGATCAAAGGAGCTGATGGAAAGATAAGACGAGTAAGAGGGAGAGAAATAGAGAGAACGCTGCTTGCTTTTTCCACTCTAGTCAAAGAAAGCATCAGGTTGGCACTTAGTAATCAGAATGCCAGCATTTATGTTGATCCCTGTCACATTTATTCAGGTTCTATATGATTATTAAAGAGGAAAATCACTTAATATAAAATATAAAAGTTTCGATCTTGGATGCTGGTACGTCAGTACACAAAACTGTTCAAAAGTTTGGGGTCTGTGAATTTTTTGTTTGTTAAAAATATTTGTTTGATCAAAATACAGTAAAACAAATATTGTGAAATATGATTATAACCGTTTTAAATTTTTGAATATAGCCTATTTTAAAATGTAATTAATTCCAGTGATGGCAAAGCTGCATTTTCAGCATCATAACTCCAGTCTTCAGTGTCACATGATCCTTCAGAAATCAGTATAATACTTTGATTTTGTGATCATAAAACATTAGTGTCCCTATAATGTTTTTTCGAATATTACCTTTCATTTGCTGTGTAATATAGCTGTTTGTAAATGTATAATGTCTGTGAAGTTTTAAAAATCAAAGTTTTCAAAGAATAAAGTTGTTTTTACGGACTTTCCATCTTCTACCTTGACTTTATGCGTCCATGTCCCCCCGATTGCCTCATGGACAGTAAAAGATTGCCTGTGAGCTTCTCCTACAGTAATGTCTCTATTACGCGACAGAAAGTCCTGTGGTTATGACACAATCTTTAGCCTATTTTTTACAAAAACGGCTTCTACAGGGCAGTAACGTAAGATACAAAGTAATGGAGCATTTAATACATTGTCGTGTTTCTTTAGAAATAATTAATGGACAAATTACGTAGGTCTTTGGACGCCTCAGATGTAAAGTTATTTGCTGTCAGATGTTAAGTTATTTGCTGTCAAAGTGACACCAAAATGAATGGGAGTCAATGGGATGCTATAACAGCATGGGTGAAGTTCTGCTACAATGGCGGCTCCCGTGAGGCTTCAACTTCCGGCTGACGGATTACCCCCTTGGTAGCCTGTATACCTGTGGCATGATCTTTTGCAAAATGCAAAATACGTGTCATCGTGATCATTTCGCGACAATTTGAAAGTGAAATTTTCAGTGGCGCTAAAAGCATTTAGGTTTTTCCGGAACAGATGAACGTGAATATGGCCACGGTTCCGTCGTAGTTTGTAGGCTACGTCTCACTGCAGTTCTGAATTAAAATGTCCGGTGAGTGGTGTTAAAAGCTCATGCTCCATTTTAAAATAACATAAACCTACACTAAAGCCTAAATCTAAATGTGACACAAAAACGCAATCGTAACCATGCCAGTTTAGCTTGTTTTTGAACTCTTATCTTAGCTCATCTTTCACAGGTTCGAACCAAAGCTCTTCTCAAGACAAGTAGCCTACTGAGCTAATGAGCAAGCTTAGCAAAATTGTAAAACCGACGATATGGAGCTACTGATGCAAACTCCAAAATATATTCGTTTAAATGTCATGCACAATGGTAAAAAGGTGTTTTGAGGTCATAATTGCGCAAGGAGCTGCATGAAAACAAGTCTTTATTAATCTATAATCTGTCCCTATAATTTTGTGTGGGAAAACGATTAAAAGTGTAATTTTTATTGCCTCTAGAAACTGATATGTATTAGCCTACATATTTTGCGTTTTGCAAAAATGTTGCCTCAGGTACGTTTTTCCAATGAGCCATGTGTTGCATTACTTATGTAGCTTAATGTGGATAGGTACACCTTCATTAGTTGTCAGAATCGATTTTCAAATGTACACTGTAAAAAAATATTGTTGGTTTAACTTAAAAAAGTAAGTAACCTGGGTTGCCTTGAAATTTTAAGTTGATTGAACTGGAAAAAGTGAGTTAATACAATGAAGGAGATTAATTTAATCATCAGAAACTCAAAATAATAAGTTATCTCAACTAAATAAATTATTATAAAGTTGATTTGACAAAAGAAAATATGTTGTGATAACAAACCTTGAAAATGTTTTTTTTACAGTGCAATGCATCTTGGGTGCATATACAATGGCCCTTTAATACGGTCAAGGGATCTGATTGTTATCCAATCACAGCAAACAAATTAATGGAAGGTGAATGTGTAGCCTGTGATTTACACAAACAATAATCCCTTCTGGGATTGTCTATGCAGACTACTGAAACATGAACCACTTCAAAAATCACCCCAGAATGCTCCTTATCTCCTTTAAAATCATACCATAAAGATTTGTATACACCCCCTACACACATGTATTATTATATTCGTAAATACGTGGCACTTCCCATTGGATAGAGCTGGCCATCCACGTGTCCAGTTGCGGTCGAGTGGATTTCCATTACATTGCTCCCACTGGGAGGTTAAAAGCAGTTGTGTGTTTGCCCAGAAAGTTCAGCTTTGTAAAACAATGAGGTGAAGGCTGACTGCTCCAAACACTCACACTTGCTCTTATTTGTTCAGTCTGTTGTTTTCGGGTCACTTTCCCCTGAATTCTCTCTCTCTTTCTGACCTTTGAGGTCTTAGTTCAGTATTTAAATGACCCCACACCTTTCAGCAGCATTTGATTTATATTTTAAATCCCTGACTTCTTCTTTTAAATCCTTGACTTGAATTCTTGAATGTGACTATGATCAGTCATGTTGAGGCAAATTTATTCAAAATGAATCACCCTGTTTTTCATTTAAGCTTTTGGAGCATTCCGTTCTTTTAAATCAATTTAACATCCAGTAATGGCTTCATTATATGGACAGATTTGAAGGAAGAGGAGGTGAGTGGTATTTCTGATCCTTGGTTTATCTTCCACACAAGCTGCAGAACACTATTTATCTCCATCTTTCCCTCCTCCAGCTCCTAAATACACATCCCCCCCAAAAAAACCAATCCCTTATCAGCACATAAACCCTAAAAAGAGTGACAGACGCAGTGCAAACACAGTTAATATGAGGGCCAGACTTTCCCAGACAGTGATCAGCTCTGGTTTTCCTCCTATTTACCTTGAAGGGAGTCTTGCTGTTTGAACACCACTCACGTTTAGAGCAAGTTAATTGAATTGCAAAATTCTATTTGTAAAAATTCAAAAAATTTGCTTCTATTGACACCAAAAGAATCTCTGTTGGTATCTTACCACCCTTTAAAAGAACAGCTCACCCTAAAATGTCAATAATTACTCACCCTCATGTGGTTCCAAAACTGTATGATCTTCCGTAGAGCAGAGTAATCGTTCTTTGATTTTTTTTTTAAGTACTATCTACGGAAATAACATATTTTAAACGAATATGGTTAAGTGTGAACTGGATGTTTTTTTAACTGTTATTTGCATGTTACTTGCAGATGAAACTATGATACTTTAAATTAATATTAAATGTAATTTGAGTTTAGTGCTTTTTTATTCCGATTTTTTTTTATTTTATTTTGTATATGGTTAATTTGTTCTACTGAATGTACAAGCATGACAAGCATTTATGACAAGCATCTAAACTAAAATATATTTTAATGTCGTTTCTATTGAAATTATATGTAATGCATTGAAACATTTTTGTATCACACATTTGTAATAGTGTAATGATCAAATGCCAGTTAAAATTAGGTTATACTTTATTTTAAGGTGTTATTGTTACAGTGTGATTATATATATATATATATATATATATATATGTATGTGTATATATATATATATGTGTGTGTGTGTGTGTGTGTGTGTATACACACACACACACACACACACACACACACAAATTTTTTATGTTTTTAAAAGTAGTCTCTTCTGCTCACCAAGCTTGCAATTATTTGATACAAAATACAACAAAAAACAGTAATATTGTGAAATATTATTACAATTTAAAACAGTGGTTTTCTATGTGAATATATTGTGAAGTGTAATTTATTCCTGTGATCAAAGCTGAAGAGAGAATTTATTTTATATTTTGGGGGGAAAGAAATTAGAAAATACTTTTATTCATCAAGGAGGAGTTAAATTGATCAAAAGTTACAGTAAAGACATTTATAATGTTAGAAAAGATTATATTTTAAATAAATGCTGCTCTTGCTTTTGAACTTTCTGTTCATCATAGATTTTTGGGAAAAAATGGTACACGACTGTTTTCAATGTTGAAAATAATAATTTATGTTTTTTGAGCATAAAATCAGCATATTAGACTGATTTCTGAAGGATCATGTGACACTGCAAACTGATGGGTAATCAGCAACAGTAATGATGTTGAAAATTCAGCTTTCAAATTACATTTTAAAATATATTAAAATAGAAAACAGTCATTTTAAATTGTAATATTTCACAATATTACTGTTTGTCAATTTTTTTTTCATCAAATAAAGCAGCCTTGGTGAAGAGACTTCGTTTAAAAACACAAAAAATCTTACTGATCTAAAACTTTTGACCTGTAGTGTATATATATATATATATATATATATATATATATATATATATATTCAAGTACTCATTAATAATAATTATACTATAGAGTTAGTTAGGTAAAATTAATTATACATACTATAGAGTTAGGGTACAGGATTAGGATTTGGTTGAGAGTTAGTTGCATGTAATATGCACAATTTACTGTTGGTAAGTGGTAAGTACATGTAAAATATGTAACAAGGACACTGTAAAATAAAGTGTTAGCAAATCAAGCAATTTACATGTGCTTTAGTATGTAAGTATATTACAAAATTGGTTTATAGATACACTTAATTTGGATGGTCCCATTTGGATGGTCCGCGTTTTTTCCACCACAGTTTTAAGCATCCTGATCCTCCCTCAATGGGAACGAACCCCAGAATATTTTTGAATAGCGATTGCTGTGTTTTTAGTTGTTGTTTTTTTTTTTTTTTTTACACAAACCTGGCAACCCTGCCCTTTTCTCTTAACATTGCACCAATAACGCTCATTCGAGTATTGAGTATTATTAGACTGTTAGGGAAAGGGTTAGTAGAATAAGGGGTTAAGGTTAGTAGAATAAGTTGACATGTACTTGCAAATTTACTTCTGTTGTGGGTATACCATAAAAAAAATGTTACCCAAAATTCACATTTTATAAGTGTACTTTTATAAAATTGGACTCTCTTTATGTACATTTAAGTGGCCTTTTATTTCACTATTATTATATTAACAAATTAAATGTCTTTTTCATAAGTAAATACAGAGAAATTGGATGGGGGAAAAGGACGTTGCTATTGTTGTTTCAAAATAAATTTAGCCCACAATCCTTTCCTCTAACTCTCAGCCTCTAGCTTAGGAAACAAAAGTTTCTTGGTGTTCACCTGGAAGCATGTCATAGCATCCAGACTACACAATTTATACTGCAAGACAGTGTGACTAGCAGGCAATTACATAATGCTAGCTCAAACAGTGTTAGCATTGTGCTGTGTGTGTGTGTGTGTGTGTGTGTGTGTGGACTCCAGATGTGAGAGAGCAGCTCTCCTGTTACACTCAGTTTTAATCACTGTAATCCATCAGGCCTTGCCACACTCCTCCACGCGTTGTCTTACTCTAAGAGAAAGAGAGAGACATATAATCATATGGGACAGGGTGCAATTACAAAGACATTTCTATTGTCTTTGTATTTGTACTTGACACCTGAACAGCTGTGAAATCAAATCCCTGTTTTTCTGATGAGAATTGTGAAGTCATCGCTGACTTATATGAATACTGCCTTTTATTTTTGGGAATTGATGCAGTGGAGCTCCGATGACAGCATATTTGCTGGTACATGTGTTAATTAATAGTGTCTCTATCATGACAGAAGAGTGTAAACATGGGTGAATCTCAGAAAACCTGTATTCAGATCACATTTCAGCCTAAAATCAGAAGACTTTACTTTATATACTTTATGTTGTACTCTTTTTGATTTCTGCGAATTAAATTAATTGTGATCATGTGAATAATCTTTTTATTTGCTGTATAACATGATGAAAAATGAAAAAAAAAAATGTTTAAAAGAAATCCACATGAGGTCATGATATACACTTTTCCTTTTTTACAAAATATGACGTGGACAAGTTCTTGCCAGGTTTCATAAGATTTGTAGATGATGCGTTATGTTTTTGCTCTCTCATTTCTTTAATGAGACCATTACTTTCTGTTCACGTCATGGCCAATGTGTCCTTTTTAAAAAAAAAAAAAAATCACTGTGAACTCATTTTCAACTCCATTTGAGTCAGTTTTAAGGTTTTAAGGAGCTTTGAGAGATAATCGGTCCCCTCTGTTTCTCTTTACTCTTTCCATCCATTCCATCTTCCCCTGCACAACTGAATTTGACTGCTGGTGCACAATAACTATGGTAATCCCACCATTTATGTCAAAGCCTTAGAGTAAATATTCAGTTTATTTTAACTGACAAACAATTACGTTGAAGATTTAAATATGCCCACAGAGTACTGTTGTCACGATATGTGTTGCGAACACACATAAACACGAAATCCACACAATGGGAGTAGCATAAAACACATGTAAACATAGACGAGAGGTAGGCTACACAAGCTGAATCTGAAATCGCCCCCCTATACCCTCAAATAGGACGCTATTTGAGGGGACATCACTTTTGTAGTGATGTTCGAAACCATGGAAATTATTGAGTGCACTTATTCAATCCCACATTGCACTGGAATAATGAGTGTACAACTGTTGTATGCTCAACGGCAGTCTGAATTCACCCACTCGTCACTCCTTCAAGTGAACTGCAGTATTAGTGAGGGTTTAGGGAGCGTTTTCGGATCCAGCAGACTGTGATGAACAGAAAGAAAGGAAGTCAAGTTATAAGCCAGGATAATTAATGACACACACTTGAACTGAACAACAAATCAACATTCTAACTAACTAATGGGAAACAATGCAGACTGAAAAAAAAAAGTCCAGATGGTGGTTTCCCTTGTGAAAAATAAATTATAAAAATAATATACTTTAAAAGAATACAAAAAAAAAACACACTGTAAAAAAAAATATTGTTGGTTTAACTTAAAAGTTGCCTTAAAAATTGAAGTTCATTGAAATGGAAAATTTGAGTTAATACAATGAAGGAGATGGATTTAATCATCAGAAACTCGAAATATTATGTTATCTGAACTACATAAATTATCTAAGTTGATTTGACGAAAGAAAAAATGGTGTGACTACAAATCATGAAAATATTTTTTTACAGTGGTAAAAAAGTTGCTGCCTTAAATTTTGAAGTACAATCAACTTGGATGTGTAAGCAATTTCAACTTAATTTACATTAAACTGACTTAAAAAATTAGTTGAATCTTGTACAACTTTTAACAGTTGACAACCTATGGTTTTACATTGCTTTAACTTATTTTGTTGAGTTAAAGCAATGTAAAACCATATGTTGTCAATTTTTTAAAGTCAGTTTAATGTAAATTAAGTTGAAATTAATTATACATAAACATTGATTGTATATAATTATATTGTAGATTGTACATAATATAATAATGTTTATATATAATTATATAATTATAATAATTATATATATATATACATATATTCTACTCAGACATACCTACACTGTAAAAAAAAATATTTTCAAGATTTGTTATCATAACATTATTTTAATAGGTAGGCTACTATGCAGAGAGTCTACTAATATAGTTAGTTGACATAGAGTTAGTTGTAGTTACAAAGGTACTTATAGTTAGTAGATTGTCTAAAGTGAACCATCAAAAGTTTTATGGTTAAGTGTATAAAAATGAAATGTTCAGTAAGTCATGTCAAGTTATGTTTTTACATTACTTTATCTCATCATTGTATCTTTTTTATTTGGTAACGCTTCCTTTTACAGTCCAGTTAACCTGTTAACTGTCACCCCCCCTTTTTTGAATAGACATGAAAATGCACATTTCGAACTTAAATGGTTGTAATTCAAGAATGCTTTGGAATATAGACATATGATTGGTCTTGTTTTAAAGAAGACATTTGGCAGATTTTTGTAGAAGTGAAATAAATTAAGAAAGTGAAACAGAAAAAAAGTTATAGAAGTTTGAGTTTATGGAAATGTACAATGTAAAAATATTAATTATTCATATTTTACATAAAATATATATTTTCAAAACCTGGGCTACTCTAAAATGGCAGAAAGATCAAAGCCAAAAATCTGAACAAGTTGTGTTTAAAATTTTAGGTTGATATCTCAAAAAATTAGCTTTCTGTGAGATTTTGTTCGAGCGCAGTACCAAACTTTTTCACTAGGGCACAACCAGACTCCATTACTGCCCATATAAGGGCGCCTGCATTTCCATTCGTGTTTTGAGTGATATGAACCATTATTTTCACAATTTTCATACAATTTCTGAAGTAGAGATCCTTTTTCAGAAGTAGCATGGGAAGTTTGGCAGATTTTGATATGAATTGAACCTCTAAGAAACACATACAAAGAACACGCATGTAAGTCATAGCTAGCTGCCACGTCACAAGTGGTGAATTTATTATTTTTTTCTTGATATTTCAAACTTTTCAGACCTTTTTTTTCCAAAATAATTGAATGGATTCTATCTTTTGAACTTTTGGCATGAAAACAAACTGAGGTATCAACCATTTTTTCATGATTTTTCATGTTTACTGCTATTTTAAAATAAAGGTCTGAATACGCCTTATGAGTATGAAAATATTCTTGTTTTATATTGATAAATTATGGCTCCTCAGTAATATATTTTGAAAATCAGTCACCAAATATGGAAACTAGAGATTGTAAGCTTTCAAATGATATATAGTTTGTCAATATTATTTAAGGTATTTACTAAGATATTATTGTTTTAAAAATATAGTGGCAAACGTCCCACCTGTGGGACGGTGACAGTTAAGTGGTTTTAACCATGTAAATACTTATTGGTACCGCTTCCTTTTACAGTACAGTTACAGTGTACTTAGTACTTACCTAGAAAGTACTGGCTAATATAAGGTAAGTACATGGAACAGGGATAGGTTTAGGGGTAGGTTCAGGGTTAGTACTAGTTATTACCCAGTAATTGTAGTAACTAAAATAAGTAGGTACTGCTTCCTTTTACAGTCCAGTTACCCATAAAAAGGAAGCGGTACCTTTTATTTGAGATTCGTCTCCATTTTTTAAGTCAGTTTAATAAAGTTCAAGTTGAAATTACTTGTACAACCTGACGTCTTGGGACGTCGTTTGACCATACGTCAACATCCGGCTTTTTAGGGTACCCTTAATTGTCGGTTAGATGACGTTATCGGATCCTAACCCAACCCCAGACCTAAAATAACCCCGTCATAACCGACGTTAAAGGTAAAGCGTCAGTTGAATGACGGCCCGGGTTCGTCATGTAACCGACGTTTAAAGGTACCCTAAAAAGGCGAATGTTGACGTATGGTCAAAAGACGTCCCAAGACGTCAGTCATATGACTTCTTGGGATGAGACTGTGTTAGATTATACTTTAAAATGTAAGGTTAAAATAGGTCGGCTTTAAGCTGAAAGGAGGACATTTTTTACAGTACTTTTTATGTGCACTATAATGCACATTCAATACAATTAAACACACTTTTTTTTTTTACAAAGGTTTAAATTTTGTATCTAATGCAATAGCATTTAAACATTTGTACTCTGTCTAAATACTTTTTGGGGACACTATATCTTTGTATTGCTAGAACTCTTCTCAAGCTTATAATAAGTTGCAATGCAATGGAAAGGAGTGTGATTGCCTCCCCTCTCTTAATTCCAGCTGACGGCATTGTCCCCATACCTCTCTTATCATGGGTCAGGCCTTGCTCCACTCAGACACAGATATCTTACCCTGCCACGTGTCAAACAACCCGACACGCTCTCTCCACATCAACACTGTCCCAGCGGACAGTATGGGGCCTTGTGATTTCCGTCATATTTTAAGAAGCACCCGCACTTCCATTATGTCAGCGTTCCGAGAGAGTGTCCTTAATAATCTTTCTCTATTCACGTCCAACGTGGAGAAGAAAAGTGAACACCGATGATGCAGGACTTCCAACCACAGAATGTGCAGTCCAGTCCAGCGGAGTCACAGGACGCGGTGGCCGTTTTGATAAATAGTGACAGCCTAAGTGGTCTGAGCTCCATTAGCCTGAGTGAGAGAGATACCACCATGGCACGGCTACCCAAACAGGATATGGTGTCATGACATGATCTCACATCACTTTGATTCACAGTTGGGTGAGCTCTAATTAAGGCCTCCATCTGTCACCCGCAATTTGTAAAGTCTTTAGGCAAGTCGCCCTACTTCTCAAGTAGATCGGTCCTGGAGGCTTGCTTGTAGCGGGCTGTTTTTTAATGGCGCATTTCGTGACAGTCGGGAACACAGAGGTTTGCCTGAGTGCTCAGATAAGATTAAAAGGGTGGAAATGTTTCTGATAGGTGGCATGAAAACATGGAGAGTTCTGTTTCCTGATAACAATCTCATATCATTTCACATGCTGAGATGGAGAGAATATGTCACCTGAGAGGACCCTACACTTTCAAAATGTGTTTATTTTCTCTGTCAAGTTTCAAATATCATGTATTGATCAGTGAGGACAACACCAGGCTAATGGGTTTGATTCCCAGGGAATGCATGAACTGTTATGCAATCTCTGTTGCTTTTGAATTAAATTGTCTGAATACATGTAGAAATGTTCATTATTCCAAAATTGGGTTGGATTGGGGTCTGACGTGCAAACACTGAGGGTGATAAAAATCGTTCTGTCTGGTATGTATTTCCTTCTCAGGCTGGAGGGGTATCAGACTCACTCTGTGCTCTTTCAGACTAAGTGAGGCTTAGTATGCCAAATCCAAATCTGATAACTGCTCAAAATCTAACACCGCGGGTGAAAAGGTTTAAATGCCCACTGTAACCACATCAAACAGAAGGGACTCTAATCTGGCCTGTTTTATTTTGGCTTGAGAACTGAACTCGGCCTATGATAAATGAGTCTTGGAATGAAGGAGAACGGTGATTTGAAAAAATATATTTCTCTATATTAGTAGGCTATAAAACATTTTCTTGACATTCTTTAAATTTGAGCGATTTAAGGAAGCTTAAAAAACATTTAATTGGTTGGAAGTGTCATTTGTTGCCTGTCTATTTGTAGGTGTTGTATATTTTACAGCCACTAGGTGGTGGTAATAATAATCTTATTCTTTTAGAGGAATCTCAAGATATGGGATTTTCCAGTGTAAATAATGATGTTTAATAAAATACTACGTTTATTGAAATCTGTGACAGATTAGGTCTATTTGTTTTTTATATGTATATATAATTAAAGTTTCTTGTCTGGGCTTTGTTTTTCTTTCATTAAATTTGGAATGAACTTCTCTCCTTGACAGTGTAATATCCTGAGGTGTTGAGTATCATAGCAGCTATTTTGATAAATTCCTTTGCACCCTAATTTTCCACTGTTGCCATTGGTTTATTAGGCCATAATAATATCAGTGCCACATGGAGACATTTTATACCAGCTTTGGCTTTTTATGATTCTACTAATTCTGTGGTTGAAATCCCATATGCAAGGATTTATATTACCTATTTAAATATATTTGTAAGGAATGCAAAAGAAAATGTTTAGTCTAAAACAAACAATCTTCATTAGACATGGAGCTTTCAAAAAATCATAATGGTGTTTTCCACTAAAATCGCTATATAGCCACCGGTATTAATAATTAAAAAAAAGAAAGAAATGATAAAAAAGAAATAAATTCGGAAATGCCTAAATTGTATGAATGAAATAATTTTATTTGCAGTCGTAAAAATTACATGGTATTTTCGCTCGAACTACGATTGCCATGGTACATTTTTCCCAAGGGTAAATCTCCAGATTGAGCGTTTGTGTTTTGCCTTCTAAGTTGTAGGTGGGCGGAGCCACGATTGACGCAATATTTTCAGTAGTAAGTAGGTGGAGCTCATTCTCGGCGTCATTGGCTTTTCAGAACTGTGTGGGCGGAACCAGTCGAGTACGTCATGAATACCCCGCCCCCGTATTAAAAGGACACTGAGAGAGGACAGCGAAAGTTCAGTGTGAGCCACAGAGATGTGTGGAGAACAGAGAGAAGCTGCAGTCGGACTATACCTTTCACAGAAGTTTGGAGATAACCGAAGACACGGACAGATTTGTTGTTTCTCTTGTTGAGCTCATCTTGATGCCCTTATTTGTCCCAATAATGACGGTAATGACTGACGTGAAATAGTTGTTTTTTTTAAGTGATTGTGCACGCGCGCTTTTCATATTAACATACGAACTTGGACATTAAGCATCCTTTTTGTATGATAGACTTTGAAAGAGGATTTTTCAGAGAAGTTTAATTCAGAGGAATAACTATTTTTCAGCGTTTTATTTGGATGACATGAAATATTCATTGAAACATATTAATATAGGCTAAGCAGTGTCTATGGAGCTACATAATCACCCATAAAAAGGGAAAAAAAGAAGAAAGAATCTTCTTCTGGAACTGTATATGCCAGGAAAGTTTTTCTTGACTTATTTCATTCAAAAAAACAAAAAAAAGTGACTGAAAATCCAGCATGGGAGGCTCACCTTTAAAATTTGTGATTTCTCTGTGGTGTCAGCTGGTTATTGCTGCCTACAGTTTAGAGATTGGCTCTTATGACCCGGAGAGAGGAAGACCCGCTAAATGCGAGCTTATCACCATCCCTATGTGCCAGGGCATCGGGTACAACCTCACCCGGATGCCCAACTTCATGGGCCACGAAAATCAGAGGGAGGCTGCGATTAAACTGAATGAATTCGCCCCTCTGGTGGAATATGGCTGTGATGTGCATTTGAGATTTTTCCTCTGCTCCCTTTATGCCCCTATGTGTACCGACCAAGTGTCCACATCCATCCCCGCCTGCCGTCCGATGTGCGAACAGGCACGTCAGAAGTGCTCGCCCATCATGGAAAAGTTCAACTACGCTTGGCCAGATTCTTTGAACTGCTCTAAACTGCCCACCAGAAATGACCCCAACGCTCTGTGCATGGAAGCCCCGGAAAATGACACCAAAACTGAGACTAAGAAAGGAGAGGGCATGTTGCCTGTGCCGTCCAGACCCAGGCAGCCTGGCACTGGGAACGGGCGCTCAGGGGGCAGCACGGGAGTTTGTGAAAACCCGGAAAAGTTCCAGTACGTGGAAAAGAGCGAGACGTGCGCCCCACGCTGCTCGTCCGCCGTGGACGTGTTCTGGTCCAGACAGGATAAGGACTTTGCTTTTATTTGGATGGCGGTTTGGTCCACTCTGTGCTTTATATCCACAGCTTTCACAGTCCTAACCTTCCTCCTTGACCCACATCGCTTCCAGTACCCAGAGCGGCCCATCATCTTCCTCTCCATGTGCTACAACGTTTACTCAGTCGCCTTTATCATTCGATCTGTCGCCGGGGCAGAGAACATCGCGTGTGACCGTGAGAATGGCGAGTTGTACATCATCCAAGAAGGCCTGGAGAGTACGGGTTGCACCATAGTCTTCCTCATCCTCTACTATTTTGGCATGGCAAGCTCCATCTGGTGGGTCATCCTCACTCTCACTTGGTTCCTGGCGGCTGGTAAGAAATGGGGTCACGAGGCCATTGAGTCGCACAGCAGCTACTTTCACATGGCTGCTTGGGGCATACCTGCCCTGAAGACCATAGTCATCCTCACCATGCGGAAAGTGGCGGGCGACGAGCTCACCGGACTGTGCTATGTGGGCAGCATGGATGTGGGGGCGCTGACAGGCTTCGTCCTCGTGCCTCTGTCCTGTTATCTCATCATTGGGACGTCTTTCATCCTGACCGGCTTCGTGGCGCTCTTCCACATCCGCAAGGTGATGAAGACCGAAGGCACCAACACGGAAAAGCTGGAAAAGCTGATGGTGAAAATCGGCATCTACTCCATCCTGTACACGGTTCCTGCCACCTGCGTCATCATTTGCTACTTCTACGAGCGGCTCAACATGGACTACTGGAAATTCCGAGGGCTCCAAAGCAAGTGCACCACATTCCCGGGTCGGAGGAACGAGGACTGCTCTCTGGAGGCTTCGGTGCCCACCGTGGCCGTGTTCATGCTGAAGATCTTCATGTCGCTGGTGGTGGGCATCACCAGTGGCGTGTGGGTCTGGAGCTCCAAGACACTGCAGACTTGGCAGGGTCTGTGTAGCAGAAAGTTTACAGACAGGACTTGCAGGAAGCAGTGCAGCGGGAGCTGTAGCACTAGTCACTGCCACTACAAAGCACCTGCCGTCATACTGCACATGTCCAAGACTGATCCCTACTCGGACTGTCCCACGCACGTATGAGCACGCCGCTGAGACTGTGATGTCCTGTACTGTGGACTTTGTGAGAATAAGACATGCAGTGCAGCGAACTAAACGAACTTAAAACCCAACATTGCAGCTAAACAATGGATTAACAGTACTTTCTTAAAGGGAGAAGTTTTAGCAATAAGTAAGACAGCTAAACAGTTCTAAATATCTGCAATTGCTCTTGCATGGAGAAGTGCACAGTGTTCCCGTTTGAAAGCTGTTCGGTGACTTGTTAATATGTTTAATTTACTTGTTCAGGACACATTATTTATTGTATATAGAAATATATTTAATTTTTCTTGGTCTTGGTTTCTCACAAGATGGCATTGATCATTTGTTTAAAAGTGCCTTTTTGAGGAAGATAATAAAATGTTATATATTTTCAACATGACTGAAGTTTATTCTTTGAAGTAGGCATTTCAAGAGTTAACCGCTAGCCTAAATGCGTTTACTTGTACTTTTGTTTTAGTGTTGCAACACAAAGTGACACAATTTCATTCAAGTACTTGTGCTGTTTGCATCTATTTAGAGGTGGAAGTTAAAGAGAAGCGCCTTGGTGAGACTTTTCACATGGACTGTAACAAGAAAATGCGTCAAAGCAATGCAAATATTTTGATGAAGAAAGCTGGGTTTGCATCTGAAAGGTTGCCCCAGTTCAAATGCAAATCGATCCTTGAGGGACCCTTTCAGGAGCCTTCAAAAGAGTGGGCTACCCCCAAATAACACAAGGCTATGTGGCTTTGTACGCCCCTGACACGATTAAATCTGTCACTTTTAAGGGCCTATTGGTCAGAGTTGTGACTAAGCTTGGATCGGGAAGATTAAGCTTGTAGCTAAGGCCTCATTTTTGTTTATGAATCGCGTTATAGTCCATGTTTGCTGTTTTTTTTTTTTTTCCTTCCTCTCCTTTCAGCTGTTTGCTCTATTTTCTCTCTCTAATTCCCCTCCATATGACAGACGCAGTCGCTTTGGGCACGCTCTCCTTTGAGTGCGTTTATCAGAACAGAAATCCCTGGTGGTTTTCTCTCCTTCATCCTCAAAGGGAATCGTTGAGCAGAGCGACAGACAGTAGCCTGGATTTCTCTGTGCGAACGTTCACATCATCACCTTTAAACGCAGAGGTTGTTCTGGAATTATATTTCATTAATGAGGAGCAGCACATGCACACAAACACATCCAGATTCTCCTATTGTTGTGTGTCGCTTCTCTCTTCCCCCTCCACTCTTTGATGTGAGCCACTCATGCAAATAAAGGCACTTTTCTCCAACGCTTGATCCGGAGCATGCTGGGCTCTGATGGCTGCTTGAATTGTATTTTCTTCACTCTACCGATTTTGATGATTCATTTGTATGCCATTGCATATTTATTTCAGCTCATTTTCTTATTGGAGCTTTTAAATGTGTTTATTGGCTTACAAACTTAATGCATATGCCATGCCAATAGGCTATGCATTATGAATAAAAATCATATATATATATATATATATATATATATATATATTGTAGCAATTTTTCCTAATTCCTATATTGTAGGGTGTATGTTAAAGGAGTAGTTCACTTTAAAAAAAAAACTTTTGCTGATAGTTTACTCACCCCCATGTCATCCAAGATGTCCATGTCTTTCTTTCTTCAGACGAAAATAAATTAAGGTTTTAATGAAAACATTCCAGGATTTTCTCCATATAATGGACTTCAATGGGAACCAAACGGTTCAAGGTCCAAATTAATTGTTTCACAGCCCTATATATTTAAATCTATTACCCCCCGAGCGAGTCCTTTGTTTGCTTACAACCAAGGTTTCCCAAACACACTAAAATTAAGTTCAGCTGAAGTTCAAGCAAATATAAAGTGTCTCAGCATTTCCATATTTATTACATTTCTTCTACCTTATAAAAGATTTGAATAAAAACACAACAAATGTGACCGAACATTTACCTAAAAACAAAATTATTTACACTTTGCAAGAAAAAATAATCTTGTACATTACATATAGCTATGTTGATTTGTTTTCAAAAGTAATAATTATTCAGTTATTGTTCAATTGTCCAAAAAATGTCCCTGACAATCAATTATAAGTGGTAAATACACTGCTGCAATATTTTTCATGCAGTTGCTGACAGGTCGATATGAGTTATAGAAGCCACATTGTTTTGTTGTTTAAACTGACAGCTGCATGTGTCATTTACCCATCGTCATCACAACAAAGCGGCTCCTCTGAGAGAGCTTTGGCAAGTGCACACATCCTTTCAGCAACCGCTGTTTCAGAGCTGGTCGTTGAGGTCTGCTAGCGTTTTATGACAGAGTGTTTTGGTATTTTTCAGCTCAGGTTACCTCTCTGGAGGAGTGCTTTACCTCCATCACAATGTCAGTAAACTGCATCGGGTACGAGACTGTGTGTGTGTGTGTGTGTGTGTGTGTGTGTGTCTAAAGGCACCAATTAAAATGACTCAGGCCAGTGGCTTATGTCTGAAATGCACCTGCCCAACCACAAATGTGAGGTCAACACTGGTGTAAAACATGCATTCACTCACTTCCAATGGAAGCTTGTTTCCGCCAGAGAATAAGTAATAAAAAAGGAAATTGCTCATTTTTATCTCACAATTCTCACAAAACTCATTGCGAGGGGAAAAAAAAGTCAGAATTGTGAGATTAAAAAGACCTTTGTTAGACAAATACCTTTTATTTTTACTTTATATGTCACAATTCTGACTTTTTCCTCACAATTCCGAGTTTATATCTCACAATTATAAGAAAAGTAAGTAAAAATGGGAAACTCTCATAATTGTGAGATAGTAAGTTATAATGTTGGAATTGCAAGATAAAAACTTGCAATTCCTAGGAAACAATTTGTATTGGGACATATAAAGTCGATTCTTTTATTTTATTTCTATTTCTTAACTTCCTCTCCCACAAACGTTAAATAAGCTTTCATGATGTTAAAGCTTATCAAACAAATGGACATTATTAATCAGGGTATAGTGCCACATTATTTTCTGACAGGAATGAAAATCCATAAAACATCTTGCCAGAAGACTTTCAATAGAAACCATTTAGAAAGTATGTGATCTAGGACCATTTAGTAAAATCCAGGATGGCGTCTAACCTGACTAAGTTCTTCACTCTAAAATGTATTTATATATTTTATTATCTTATGCACCTTTAAAGAGTTAAAGTGTTCAAACACTTTGTAAGCCCACCGCGGGTCGGTTAGCCACACTCTCTTCTGTCCGGCTGAGTGGAGTGTGAGAGACCCTGTCCGGTCATGTGTTTGATTAAAAGAGGATCTTTATGAGGTGTTTACCCACCTCCACCCGAACCCAAGCCATGCTTATCAGTCCACAACCATCCACCCACCCCTCAGGAAAGAAGAAAGAGAGAGAGAGGGAGAGCAAAGAGAATAAAAGAAGCCCTCATTACACTCATCCACCCCCTCCACCCTCCCCTGCCCTCCAGAGGACTATCCCTTTTCTGTACTGTTTTGATGTGTAAATGAGCACATTGAAAACCTGCTGGCCTAAAAGAGAAGCTTTCCATGAAAATGCGCCAGTCGCTTCGCAGAGGGGTTCACACATAGCGAGTCTGCCTCGCTCAGCACTGACGCTCCTCTTTTACTAATATGAACGTATACAAACAAGTATGAGAACATGTAAAGTATGTAAACGAAACATTGGAATGTAGGAAAATCACTATACTGACCTCATGAATAAGTAGACTGGATAAACATTAAGGTCAACAGTGATATTTGCCGTGATATTTCTCTTGTAAGCTAAACTAGCAAGTGTAAGTTTGACATTTATGATGTTAATTTATTTACGACATAACAATGAAGTTATATGTCCGTGAGCTAAAATCAGTGATTAGATCTCAAATATATTTTAACACCTATTTCAGTCCAGAACTGTTTCTTTTTTATTGCACACACATAGCTGCAGGCATATCAGTGAGTGTGTAACGTTCAGGTTTTCTTTACAATAGCTGTCTGCTCACCTGCTGCTACTGATGGTTTACTTACTGATAGTTCACCCAGAAATGACAGATTTATCATCATACACACCCTCATCACAAACTTGTTTGACTGATTTTTCTTCTGCAGAACATAAAATAAGATATTTTAAAGAATTCTGGTAACCAAACCAGCAGGTGAACAATGAAAGAACATTTCTGGGACATTTCTTAAAATATATTATTTTTATTTTTCAATCCCTCAACTCCCTGCAATATATATATATATATATATATATACTTACTCTGTATTTTTGTCTTGTTTTCCAATACAAATATAAACATTCTTAAATAAAGATGCATTTACTTGAGAAGGAAAATGACTTAAGATATTAAGATCTTTTCAAAAATCTGTCTCTGGAGTCAGAAAAATAATCTTCTTTTACATTTTAAGTTTATTTTTCTGACTTGATTGGCATATTCATTGTTTTTTCTTGTTTTAAGCATGATCACTTCCTTTTGGTAGATTTTTCAGAAAAGAAAACTTGAGTCATTTTGCTTCTCAAGTAAATGCATCTTGATTTAGCTTAACCCTTTTCCCTGCCAAACACGGACTTTTTCGTCTTTCTGTGTTTTCACTGTTATACGGTATAGGGGACACTATACATCTTCTGAAAGATGACTGAATCTCCTGCTCAAAAACACATGCGAAGAAGATGCAGAAACAAGCAATCTCATATGTCTATATGCCTAAAATAACGCGACCATCAACATTAAACAAAAGCATACTTTATAAATCAAAACTGCCTAATGTTACTGAATGAGATGTCACCCCAGGACGAGGACTGCGCAAGCATTAGACTCGATGGTCCGAATCTGATCCAGATGTAGTCTTTGACAAAAACATGATTTTCTCAGCTTTTTGCTCAAGTTGCTTTTTTTAAAACTTACCCAATGTTGATTGAAAAAATAGTGCACGTTCTTTCTTTTGATATACTATTGCATGTTCGTGTAACGAAGGCCAGCTAGGCTAGTAGTTGCTGTTAGAGTAAACCTCACTCCCCTGGTCTCAATAGGTGCTCTAGTGACAGACGCTAGAGGCTGCAGTCTTTGGCCCCGTCCAGACTACTGCGTTTTCGTTTAAAAACGGAGAATTAAAACGAATACGATCTCCGTCCACACCAGCGTTTTATCTACGTATTAGAAATGATCTCCGTCCACATTAAAACGACTGAAAATGCGTTGTTCGGATCACGGATCACGTGATCATTCACCAACACTGGGCATGCGCGTGCCGGTGTAAACAGTGAATGACGAATCAGGGAAGGAGACGTCATGACTGATAACACCCAATCATGGAGCCAAGCGTCAGCCCCTGCATCAGCGTTTCTGAAGTCCTACGTTTTGTCTCGTCTACACTAAAACGCCCTCCGGAGATTCAAAACGCAAAACGGAGCTGCAGTGTTTCTAAACTTCTCCGTTTTAGGTCTTCGTTTTTCTCTTTTTAGTCTGGACAGGAGGTGCAAACGTAGCAAAAGGGCTCCGTTTTTAAATGAAAATGCAGTAGTGTGGACGGGGCCTTTGTTAGAGTGCCAGACTCTCATGCTGGAGACCTGAGTTCGAGGCCCACTTGGAGCGGGTCGAATGGGATCCGGGTGGTGGGGTTACGTTCAGATATTCATAACAAACTATTCTGGGTGCTATGAAATTTTTGTTAAAATTATCAAAAACGCTGGTGGATGCTGGCAACTTTTTAAAAAACTATTGGCGGGGAAAGAAATGTTTAGATATTTTGTACTGGTAAACGAGTACATTAAAACAAGCAGCAAGCAGCGATGAAAGGGCCCTCGCACCCGTGCGAACGCCACCCGGTGGCTTTAGGAAGACAAAGCACAGTGGGCAATGTGCATTTGAGTAGGTAAATAAAGTATGCCAAAGTCAGTTACAAAAATGTCATTTATTATGGTGATAATACCATGTTTCATCACTCAGCTAAGTGTTGCTAGCATGTTTAGTATATTTCTAGCTCACAATGGCATATTTTAGTATGGGGCTAGTACTGCATATATATATTTCTGTACTATATATTTCAGAGGTCACACGCCTGGAGCAACTAGGGGTTAAGTGTCTTGCTCAGGGACACATTGGTGTCTCAAAGTGGATTCGAACCCGGGTCTCTCGCACCAAAGGCATGTGTCTTATCCACAGCGCCATCACCACTCCTGTCATGTTAACCATGTCACTTTCTGTTGCCAGTAGGTGGCGCTATGACTATAACTGAATATCGTCACTTAGATGTGTTCAGGGCAGGACTCTTATCAAAAATGTGAAATTTGGAGCAGATTGGACATTTTATGCTTAAGTTACAACTTCCTTTAGCATTTCTAGCATGCTGTTAGCTAAGTGTTATTAGCATGTTTTAGCATGTTTCTAGCATGTTACATGTTAAGTTCGGAGTAGATTGGACATTGCATACCTGAGTTATTTAATTCCATTAATAACATATGCTTTAAGCACTAATAGCACTGACTTTAACACAAGCACACACTGAATAGATATGATAGAAACACATTGCATTGCAGGTTTTGTGAATCATCGGCAGTGCTTTCACACAAACATGCACATATACAGTACATAGAAGAAACCACAACGTACACCCAAACAAAACATAACCTTCTGCCAAAGGAACAGCCAAAGTTCAGGTTTAAAAAAGGGTCTCCTTACGATGAAGAAAATATGCACGAAATATCCAAAAAAATATTTTTTAAACAAGCATTGAGATCCTCAGAATAACATGAAGTCTACCCAGATTCCAAAATACTAAAACAGTGCAGTTGACTTTGTCAGAGTTTATGTTAACAAAAGACCCCACATAAGAAACTTCAGGAGCACATTGAATTGTACAGACCATAACCCATCTACCTCAATGGTTCTGTCTTTAAGCTTGTTCAAGTGTTCAGTGCTTCTGTTTTTTTAATCAAATATAAAGTTCTGAACTCATCTTGTGCTAACTGCTCTCAGAGTAACACTGACATGTGTTTAATAAGCCACTGCAAACCCACTAAACCTGAACTTGGCCACAGCTTGATTTCACTACATTCTGTGTTAGCACAAGCACTCCAAAATACACCAAAGACCCAAGCCAAAGCACAATTTACAATGAAACACAAGTATGTTACGTTCTCAACTAATTTCCACAAGGGGCACTATTGTGGAAACTTTCTCTTATCTTATCCACAATATAAACTGCTTGTTTCTCTGACTTTCCTTTTTATCTGACTTATGCCATCAATTCATTTTATTCAGTCACGTAACTGGCACAGAGACCTGGAGGGCTCTTTTCCCCCCTTTTTTTTCTACAGGTGATTTGTGGATTTTATGGTTGTTTCAGTTTTGTACTTAATTTCCATGATTATGTTTATATACAGGATTGCCATTTTTACACAACACCAATAATTACAAATAAGAGAAATATACAATATTATGACTGTGTGATGGCAATTGCATATTGGGCTCTGGTGTGGCTAAGTTTTGGGGTTTCTGGTAGATGGTTTACTTAAAGGATTAGTTCACCTCAAAATGAAAATTTCCTGATAACTCACCCCAATGCCATCCAAGATGTTCATGTCTTTCTTTCTTCAGTGATTTTTCACTGGATTTTTCTCCACACAACGGACTTGGAATGGATTTCTTTATATTAGGGCTGTGCAAAAATTAATTGTGATTAATCGCATCTAAAATAAAAGTCTGTGTTTACATAATATATTTGTGTGTGCTATATATAAATATGTTGTATATATAATTACCTATGCATGCATGTATATATTTAAGAATTATTTGCGCTTAAATTCTGTATATGTATATAAATACATAATCTATATTATATAAATATAAATATTTTATATATGAATAACACATTTTCTTAAATACATACATGCATGTGTGTGTATTTATATCAAAATAATTATACACAGCACACACAAATATATTATGTAAACAGAGACTTTTATTTTGGATGCGATTAATCGCAATTAATTTTTGCACAGCCTTACTTTATATACTTTTTAACCACTATTGTTCGTCTTGTGACAAAACACAGACAGATAACTTAGATAGATGACGTGACGCGTGACGTTTCCAATGTGATGACGTAATCCCTGGCACGTCGCAGACCAGCACAAGACGAACAATTGTGGTTAAAAATTAGCTATATAAATGTTTCTTTTTTTTTCTTTTTTTTAGAAAATGATCGATCATTTCGCAAGGTAATACCCTATTCCTCAGCTGGGAACGTGCACAGCCGTTTGAAGCTTATAGCCCTTGAAGTGTCTCAACATATAAAACATGTTGGTTGCAATTGTGTCCAATGTCCAAGTCCAATGTGTGGAGAAAAATCCTAAAATGTTTACCTCAAAAAATTCTTTTTCACTGAAGAAAGAAAGACATGAACATCTTGGATGGCATTGGGGTGAGTAAATTATCAGGAAATTTACATTTTGAGGTGAACTACTCCTTTAAGGCCGTGAATCCGTACCAATATTAAAACTTGTTCTGGAACAGTTCAGGGCTGGTTGTAGATTATTAATTGGCTGAGACTTGGGCCAGTTTTGGCACATATGTGGCCATTGTCTTTAATCCAGTACTTGGCCCCCTCCCCCCCACAGAGAAAAATCGGGTTGTGTTGACCGGAAATGGGCCAGAGAATATGTGGGTAAAAACAGTCAAAGATTTTAAAAGTGCCATAGGCCTGGTTTCACAGACAGGACTTAGATTAAGCTAGGATTAAGCCTTAGGTAAATTAGGACATTTAAGTAGCTTTTATAATTGTTACTAAAAAACATTACTGGTGTGCATCCTGAAACAAAACAATGGCACTGACATATTTTAAGATTCGTCAAGTTACATTCAGTAAAAATAGCTCAAACATGCATTTTAGTCTAGTTAATGTACTAAAACAGATCAAGCTCAGAATATAAATGCAATGTGCTGCTGAATTGTGAAGAGTTTTTTTTTTTTTTTTTTTTTTTTCGCAATGGGTTTGCAATGGATAAAATCAAGTCCCCGTAGCCTTTCTCCTTTAATATCTTGTTTCATTCATATTACAGAAGAAAAAGTTGTGAAAAGTTTAGCATTAACTGGTCTGCTGACATGTTTATAGCTACTGAATAACACTTCTGATTTAATGGCGCATATTGAGGTAACTCTATCGCCCCCTTGAGTATTGAGGTTTCTTACCTCCACAGTAACTGGAAAGGAATGTGTTAAGAATGTAAAAAGGGGCACTTGCTGTGCATTCGCATCTGTAATTGCATAAGCATTGAGCATATTTTTTTTTTTTTGCCTTAAAGTCCATGGCACTAAATAGTTTGTGTCATTCAAAGGAAGGAATAGAAGAAAATATGAAAGCTAATGGGTCATGATTTCCATCATCTCCAGACGCGCGAAACCCACTAAATCAGAGATTTAGGTCTTAAAAAATCAGCCTTTCCCCTTCTTAGACACTGTGAAAAATGGTATTAAACAGAACATAAAGCTTAGCGCAAATTTCCTGTCTGTTTCATCATGCCGCAGAAGAGATGCCAGTGGTTGTCAAGAGATTTGCAGCATACTCAAGTACTCATCTTTACGTCCTCCCTTCTCCTAGTCCCTGAAAAGAACACTCGTTCTATTTTAGTATTTAACAGCCAGCTTCGTTTTAATATCAGTATGAGATATTGTTTGTCGACTTCTCCACATTTTACATGTTGCCCTCAGGAGTACAGAGTCAGTAGTGACTGTGTTCGATTGATCCGAGGTAACTTTTTCCTCCTCCTCTCTTCAAAGTGACGTGAGCACATAGTGATGGGAAGTGTTTGTCGGGGTGACATAGTGACGGGCGCTCGTCGAGACCTTTCATCGGAGGTTGTCACAAAGTGTGATCACAGGCGCTGTGTTATCTAGGTCAGGCGTTTAGACACGGAGGGCTCTTCCATTTTGATTCTAGTTGCTAGGCAGCACCCTTCTCTAATCTCCAGTACCAAAGTCTCTCCAGAGAGAGAAAGAGAGAGGGATCAACAAAAGAAAGAGGGAGTGACAGGAAAAACAACAACAAAGGGCTGTAAACGGTTTCATCGTCTGGTTTTAGAAAAAGCACTGGGTGGCAAGGGGGGTCAGCAGTGTGAAAGTGCAAAGAAAAGACACCCATGCATCCTTGGGTACCTCCTTGACTTGCAATCGGTCTCGCTCAAAAACACACAAACAAAAAGCCCAGACATACCTAAAGCGAAATCAAAGAACTGGTGTGATGTAATTTCAAACAAAATCAGGCCAAAACACATTTGGAGTTCATTTTGAGAGTTCAAAACATCTCTCAAAAGTGAATCTTCTGGAAAAGTTTGCTCCAATAAGGGTGTGACATCAAACTAGCAATTCTTCTTATTTTGTCAACACCTCCTCTCCAATCTGTTAACGGACACATTTTTACAATTGAATCTGTTCGCAAATGATTTAAATCAAGTCCCCATAGCCTTTCTTGTTTAATGTCTTGTTTCATTCATATTACAGAAGAAAAAGTTGTGAAAGGTTTAGCATTAACTGGTTTTTATAGCGCTATAAAGGCGCAATATAATTGTAATGAATTATTATTATTATTATTATTATTAAAGGGTTAGTTCACCCAAAAATGAAAATTAAGTCATTAATTACTCACCCCCATGCTGTACCAACCCCGTAAGGCCTTTGTTCATCTTCAGAACACAAATGAAGATATTTTTGATTAAATCTGAGAGCTGGATCACGACCACATAGGCTTCCTAAGGGATTGAAACTTGACGGCCCAGAAAGTCATTGAAGAAAATGTTTAAATATTCAGCCCGTTCTCATCCTTTAACGTCATATAGAACGCTATATGCAAAAACGGCGCTATACTACGCACATGGCACCCGTTATCGTTAATATACACGCGCTGTGAGGGCTAAGTTTAGGTGTGGGGTAGGGTGTGCGTGTCATATTCACGCTAAAGGATTTATGACGTCTTGAGTTCGCGTGTTATATTAACGATAAAGGGTGCCATGTGCGTAGTATAGCGCCGTTTTCGCATATAGCGTTCTATATGACGTTAATGTGACTACATTGGTTCGACTAAAAGTTTATCAAGCGATGAGAATACTTTTTGCATGGAAAACAAAAACAAAAATAACGTCTTTATTCGACTATTCCTTTTCTTCCTTGTAGGCCTGAGACGAGAGTTCAAGAGATTTCCATGACGCATGCACGAGAACTGCGATCTAACTCTACTCCTTCTTGTTCAGTTCTCGCGTATGCGTGATGGAAATCTCTTGAACTGCAGATTAGATCTGCATGGTGTGGGGATTGAAGATCGGATTTATACCCATTTTCCAAAAACGCATTTATGTGACCAGGTGTAAATGGAATCGTTTTGATAAATCAGATGGATATCCGATCTGATCAAACGCATGAAGTGCGTCCGACCGGATCTCATGTACTGCATTGAGGTGCCTTTACATGTCACTTAAGATGTGATCAATGCCTGACCTCACAAATGCTCTATTGGATGATTGGGCAAAAAATTCCCACAGAAACACTCTTGTGTAAATCTTGTGGAAGGCCTTCCCAGAAGAGTGGAAGCTATTAAAAGGGGGGACTAACTCCCATAGCGCATTTGCATAGGAAAACAATGGAAAAATAGCACATTGGAAAGGAAAAACATGTTCTGTGTGAACAGCCCCTACTGCCGATTAATACTTCAATCAAGTATTCAATCAATTCAATCTATATTTAGTATTTCACCGACATGTGTGTGAACATGGATAAGAGTCAAATAAGTTCTGAGACATGTTGGTCCTCAACCAGTGTAGTCACTTCATGCGAGATATTGAAATGGCTTATGAAATAGCCTATATTAATTTCTCAAAGTCATAAAAACCTATTTGACAACATATAAAAAATAAATAATCTTTAGAGTAACTAACCCTAACCCTAACCATGCTGCAGTACCCTTAGCACTTCTAGTTCCCGCGGCCATGCTAACTCCGTATTTAGAATGTGATGTTACAGTTGATGTAATGGTCAGGTGTCCCAAAATTTTAGTCCATATAAAAGTCATTAATATATACTAAATTTTCTCTGACCCCAGTTAATGAGTTTGAAAGACTCATCCTGTCTCACCTAAAAACAATAACCAACCCATATGCAGTTTATATATAATGAACATATGAAATTAAATACTGTTGCCTCACAACAAGAATATTCTCATTGTGTAATATCTATAAATAATTCTAAATGGTCACCATGATTTTGCCAAGTAAAACAAATATTCCTTTGCGAAAATGTTGTCGTAACACTATCCCTACCCTTAAACTTAACCCTATAACTTCTCCCTAAAATCAGAGGTAAATGATCGTTGAGTAACGCTGATGTAGAAGCACATAACCCTGGATGTAATCCTAAACTTGTCATAAACTGTAAACTTGTCTCTCAAATTGGAATGCTTGATTGGAATGTTGTTCCAGGATCAAAAAATTTAGAAATGAATGACAGAAACTATTTTTAACAGAGATGCTGAAAGTGTTAAATGGCAATGTGAGCTTGTGACTGCATCATGATGGGTTGATGAGAGAAAACCAGCCAGATCCCCCCTCTCTCTCTCTCTCTCTCTCTCTCTCTCTCTCTCTCTCTCTCTCTCTCTTATCTCTCTCGCTTCCGCTGCCTCTAGAGATAGCAAAGAAATATTCTGTATATGTAGGCCTATGTGAGAAAAGCAAGGCAAAAAGCCATAGAGTGCAATGTGCTTGATGATGATACTTTAATCTTTTTTTCTCTTTCATGAAAATTTAGTTCAAAGCAGACTATTTTAAAACCATGAAGTGGAGATCAACAAAAAAAACTGTATTCAGAAGATGGAAGAACTGAATTCACTTCAAACAAACACAATTGCATTGTGCCTACTTATTATACAGATACAAGAATCTCAATATTGGCCTTTCAATTTGATGAGAAATATTTGTTCATACTGAGAATCGATCCCTGACTTTTGAATTCAGACTTTGGTATCTTGACAAATCAGTTTGAGACTTTATTGAGATATCTGCAGAAACTCCATGTGGAGACCTATACTGTAAAAAAAAAGAAAAATGGCTGGTTAAACTTAAAAAAGTAACCCGGTTGCCTTATTATACAAAGAAGATTGCTTTAATCAACAGAAACTCTAAACATTATGTTATCTGAACCACATTAATTATTATTAAAATATATATATTATATATTTTTAAAGTACAGTGCAGGAGAAAAATCTGAGAACCAGAAGATTTTTCCATTTGCATCTCATGGTTGTCTTATTTAATCCCCAATTTACATACTATTAAGATGATTGTTTCACGATTTTGTAACTTAGCTATATCTGTGGTGAGTGTTCTGCATCAGGGAGAGCTGACTCAAGAAGAGGCGACCTTTAGCCTAAACATCTCATCCTCATCATCAGAGAGAGCCGTGCTGATTGAACTCCAGTCCTCCTCGCATTTGATCTACACTACTCCTCCCGTTCAAAGCATGCACTGTTTTAATCCACTTACTTTTATTTTCTGGTGTTACCTTCCTCGTCAAGGTCAGGCTTATCCATGTCTGAAGAACTTATGAGCACAAAGCTTCAACATATTGTGAAGAAATTTCGGTCATAGAATAATCTAAAAGAAATTGTGCATGTTTTTGATTTTTATATTTAAATGACAGAAGAATTTCCATTATTAAGGGCCAATAAGGGACAGTGTGGCTTTCCAACACACATAATGCAGGAGATACTTGAAGTCTTAAAGGGATACTTCAGGATTTAGCATTAAGCTTTATATTAGTAGAAAACCTGTAGTATTTTCGAATTACCATGCTTTCCACCCTCATATACCCCTGAGACGAGAAATGTATGTATTTTTTGCTGATCGGTAATCACGCCACCGGCCTTGCGCCGTTCTCCCTCACTCGTCCCGCTCGCCACAGTGAACATAATGAATGGTGACTGTAGAACGCAAAAGCCGAATCCCGGACATCTCGAATCACCTATTCGGACAGACTCATCACGAAGACTCACTAGTAGCCTAGACTTGTTGTTTAACTACTGCGCTCTGTTACCGGTAGGCGTGGCCTGCACCAGCGAAGCAAGTGCATTCTGGTAGTTGTTGTCTTTCATCTACATGAGTCAAAAAGGCATTTTCTGGCTTTTCTTTTACTATTACAAGAAACACATGAAACTTTAACAAAAGAGAAAGAACAGAAGACGTTTGAGGGTTTAAATACACAAGATGAAGGTGAGACCCTAATCAATGGAACAATGAATGACTATGTCAACTAAGGAAACAGGAAACTGTTTACCTTCCAAAAATTGTGAAATTTTTAAGAGTAAAGCATGATTAATGTTTATTTCTAGCAAGACAAGAAATCAAAATGTATCAAATTAAGACATTTGTAATTTTTATACAAATGCCAAGTTGGTTTAATGTGAGGTTTTTTTTTTTGTAGCCACTGATTATATTATATATCCAATTAATTAAAGAAAATATACATTTTTCTTAGAATGTCTTTGTAAACTACTTGAGCTTGATGAACAAGCATAGGATTTGTGTCTCTACTTCTTTAAGAAAAGTAATTGGACACCAGAGTTTACTCCATTCATGAAAAGTGCCATAAGCATCACTAGAATAGCTTAAACGCTGCTCAAATCCATATATTGCTTGCTATGCCACAGCATGTCTTTGTGTTAACAGCACTGTGAGTTAAACTTTCATGTCCCTTTCTCCCATTCATTCTCTCACCCCTTTCTTTCTGTCTCTTGTTGTGGGGAGCCATGTAGGGGTGTAGATAATGCTTTTAGAGAACTTTATAATGAAGTTAACCCTCTCTTTTCCTTATTCTAACCATCAACCTTTATTCCACCAAAGCCCCTGAAGAGAAGAGTATAGGTCAGAGGTCAGTATGTGTCTGTATGGTGAGAAAGGGTGTGAATGGAGCTGTGCAATTAAGCAAAGCCTCTGCAGGAACATCGAAGGCTAATATTCAGACTTCAGATTTTATTTTTTGTTCTATTATCAGCAATTTAACGAAAAAATATATGGGGGCAATTTTGGTTGATTATTATTATGAATAATCAGGTTTCTTAAAATGTTATTAATGCTATGATAAGTGTCCTAATTTATCATTTTAATTAGCAAGTATGTTTTTGATGTTGGACCAACCGCATAAACAAAGCCATTATGTTGTAAAAACCAGCTAGCATTTAGCAAAGGGGCTATCAGTCTTGCAGACCAATTTAGATTTTTACGTAACTCATCATTCAACATTGTATAAAACTTGCAGACTCGCAGTTCATGCAACTGGCCCGTTATGTAAGCAGTATTACTGCTATCGCCTCTATAGGCAGTTTGTTGTTAGTATAATTGCCAAGCTAAAAATGTATTGTTATAATAACACAGAAAAAAAAAATATTGGGTAATAGTAACAGTCCATTTTTAATTAAATCAAACCATTTTTCTTGATACGTCTCAGACGGCAACATGGTGTCAGCATCTGGTACATGTGGATTCAACACACCATGTGTGTGGGCCGGATCTGGGCCGACACTATCATGTCTGTGGTTGGACTCTTGATCTTTACATTTCTCTTGCTTCATCCACCATCTTGGATTATTATTTTCAATGAGCTGCAATGCATGCCTATACACAGAGTTGCAAATGGATGATTTAGGTTTTTTTTTTTTTGTAATTAGTTTTTAAAAGTAGCCTATATTTGATGCTACCTATTTAGCTGCATAATTCTGCTGAACAGGGCCCTATTTCATGTATAATTATGCTGGCCAGCTTTTAGAACAGATTCAAGATGGGAGCCCATCTATTTTATTTTAAAATGCTCTGTAGAATTTGGGACAAAGTACATATGTTACTCACTACCCAGCAATATTAGGCATGTATTCTTTGTTTAGCACCCCTGCTGAAGATTCTTTGCTGAATGGTGCTTCCCTGCAGTGCAATTCGGGATGCAAATAAGGTGGAGAAGGAGGTTCTCATTTAAAGCACAGTCCATACGGAGCTCTGTGCACAGTGACCCGTAAAATGTGCTGCTGTTTGAGAGAAAAGTCCTTTCTGTATGGTGATAGTTTGAAATATGGTCCTATTCATCTGGAATGTTCGAATTTTGTTCTTGCTTCTTTGTTTGCCTCATCATCATCCCTTTCTATGCATTCCTTTGCATGGAGTCCCAAACAAATGTTTGAGTAGAGTATGTTAATATAATCCCACCAATCAGAACAACAGATGGCTATAAACAGATGCTTATTTCAGTTCAACCCACAATTCCTTTTTTAGCCAAAATCCATTTTTTTTCTACGGCATATGTCCAAGATGCATTGTGTTGAGGTGTTTGCATATATATACTGTATATATGTGGAATAGACAACAGAAAGAAAACAGTCTAAACAGATATTGGTGACAAAATCAATACTTCAAATAGTTGGATAATCGGTCTTTTCAGTTAAAAATGCATTTGTTCAACCAAAAGAGTCTTAGAGAAATGAGAAGCAGCCTTATTCTTTGTTTCCCTGCAACTGTGGCTATTAATTACGCCTTAGTTTGGCTAAACATTTTTTTTAATGAAATTTTGAAAATATTTAAAGTAGTGGCTAAAAGTGATGTTTTCATGACCCTACAAGTTTGATTAAACCATCAAAATATGAAAGTGCAGTGATTGTCTGGGCGACTGTCACCCTCCCTCTCTACCATACCACCCCTGCTGCTACAGGAGCTGCCCACATGCTCGTACCCGGTTGACTCGCTCATTTCAAAAGAGGAGAGCCATGTACCAGGCGGAAGCTAGGAAGTCTCACAATTGACCTATGTCTAAGCCACGCCCCCAAACACGATGAGCAAATCACAGTGTGCAGCTAACCCAATACACTTGGACATTCTCTGCTTCCATGTCTATTGAAATTCATTGCAGTTGGTCAATTTTCATTCGTTCTTTCTTGTCATTTTAAGTTTAAAATGGTCAAACGGTGTGCATGGGGTACTTGCAACTCCGACACTAGGTTCCCGAGAGGCTGGGTGACGGTGTGTAATTTTTTACCCTTTCCCAAGCCACATCTCAACCGAGATAAGTGTCAGCTCTGGATTAAGTTATGCGAATAAGTTATGCGGTAGACCACAACACCAACTAAACGTGGATAAATTAAGCAAGGATGTCTACATCTGTTTAAGTTAAGTCAACAACGTATTTGAACGTTATCTTAAAAATCTCTAACGCAACGTTAGGCTAACGTTAGCCTAACGTTAGAAAACGTTAACGTTAGCTTTTAGCTGCGTTGTACATCATGTCACATAGCTTCATTAAGTCTTTTGAACTTTCTACAGAACAAGATTTTGTTGTTGTCCCCACTATCACCACATACACCACATAGCTCATCAAGCTCCTCTTTCTTTGTGTTTTTTGTTGAGGCAATCTTGTCTGAACGATCTGATTTCTCCACCTTCTCCACAGTTCTGAGGTGTTCAAGTCTCTCGGGTATTTCTTCTTGACTTTTAAGGAACTTCAAGAGCATGACAAAGTGATTTGATGTGTCTGATGTGACATTGTTTCTGGGTTCCACCATGAACATCACCCAGTCTCTTTTAATAAAGTCAGGAAACTTGCTTTCAATGGTTTTAATTACCAGGGGATTGTTTATGGCTCCAGAGTTTCCCAACTCTGTGAAATCTGCTATCTCCACTGACTATGAGATCAATGACCTTTCTTGGCTAGTTCCCCATCACATGTGGCATCTTCTCCAGCTCTTCAAGGATTTCCACTGTGATGGTTGACTTATTGCCATATCTGTTCTCCAGGACTCTGAAGATGTCATTGGCAGTGGTGTAGGTTGAAAGTCTGAGGTCTTTTTAGATTTTGTCATCCACACTCTCCAAGAGTTTAGTTTTCTTAACTTCAGTTGAACCGGATGGCTCTTGCAGGCTTTCCCAGTCTTTCCTCCATCTGTGATGTTCTCTCTTGCTTCCATTGAAGAGAGGTAGAGAGGTTGGCTTGATTTTCACTACTGGTGTGGATGTTGCCGGTTGGGGTAGTTTCAGTCCTGTGCCTTGCTCATTGATCATCCGTGCAGTGGCAAATTCAGCTCTCCTTAACTCAAGCCTGTAGTAGGATGCTCTTACGTCCTTGACTCTTCCATCTAATTTGTCCTTTAATTCTACAGGGATCCATCTCTCCCACTTTTATTCTCTTGTCCAATAGAGCGAGGTGTACTTCATAGCCCTCTAAATTGGCACTTTCACAGGTACATCAGCTGCTTTATCATTGTCTTTTTCTGCTTCCAGGATTGCCACATGAAGTTCACTCCTTCCATACCTCGACCACAGGTTTGTTTGAACAATTTCTTTTATTTCTGACAACTTTGTCTCACCTGCATTTATAGATTTATCAATGTCTGCCTCTTTCTGTTCATCAAGACCTGCTCCCTTATCCTCAGTCTTAATGCCAGCCTCCTGTCCAGTCCTGCAGTCATCATTGGCATCTTTCTGAAGCATTCTGAAAGCCTTGTGAATTCCTCCTTTAACTCCACTTGAAGCATGCTGCTTGCTCCTCTTGAAATGAAGTTGGCTTGTCAGTGGTCCTCTCCTTTTTGAGCTACTGGACCGACTTCCCCAGGACATCTTCAGCCATCTTGACTTCCTCTGCGTCAACAGCTTATTTCTGGATCTGAAGCCGTTTATCCTCAGGGCTAGGTAGTTTCACACAAATATACCTCTATGATATACCATGCACATACCTACTAATACATAGTATCCTGTTTACAGTGCCACAGAGTACAGGTCAGTCAAAACTACTGCTCAAGCGTTTGTTTTGTTGTGTTTGTTTGTTTTTTACCACCAGATATTTTGGCAGCCTTTAAGAATCGTTCAAAGGCACACTGTTAATAAAGTGCACAAGTTGAATCATAAATGCCCAACAGTTTTTTATTAAAGTACAAACATCTGGAGCTGCTGGTGCTGTACTTCTAGTGCATGCTGTACAACACAACATGCTATGCAAATAACAAAGAAGCTGTTTAGAAAGCCAGCGATAATTCTGTTTTGTCCTGGGATTTTATTAGGAGCCAAACGCTGATGACCTTTGATCTTTTTCTGCAAAATCCACGGTTCCCAGAGTGAGACTGCGTGAGAGCGGCGTTCTCTCCTGTCGCGTTTTACTCCGTGCTGCCGGACATGACTCGCCATTTTGTACTAATTACCCCTTTCCTGCACTTCTTTATGAGCCGTGTTTGCTTTGTGCGGTGCATCTGGCTCTGTTTAACATGCAGCACAGTCGCTTGTAAAGTCCGCCTGCTCTATAGGGGGCCGTGTCAGCATTAGTGCCTATTAGTGATTCCCAGACCCCAGAGTCTGCGCTAACCACAACACATGGGACTGGGGTATGAGATAGAGAAGTCCTTCAGTCTATACTCAAAACATAGCATTTTCATTGATGATAGCTCTGTTCCGAAACCGATTGGTTTTGCTTTCTTTGGCATCCTAACAGAAATGGAACTTCTTAATTGATTAATTTGGAAGATTTTACAACAATTTGGAGACTCAACACACAATTGATTTCAGTGAAGTTGTTGCTAAGCTCACAAGGTGTGTTATAATGAGGAAAAAAGGAAATTGCATTTAATAAGCTTCTTTATGTTTATATTATTAACTTGAATTGAATTGACATTTTCCATTTTGGTGATTAACACTGAGATCATTGCAGTGCATTTTGGGATATGTGCAATGCTGCTTTACACTAAGTATAAAACGCTTTGTTGGTTATTTGGTTTCTATTTCAGGGGTGCGTTTCCCGAAAGCATCATTAGCCAACTATGGTCGCAAGTTCCGTCGTTAACAATAGAGTTCAAAGGAAATTGCGACCAACTTGCGACCATAGTTGGCTAACGATACTTTCGGGAAACGCACCCCTGTGCGGTTGTGGGTAGCCACGCCCACAGTGAATCCTATTGGTTGAAATTTCTGTTTCACATAGCTGAATGGTAACTGTATCGTGAGCTGTTCACAGTCTCAGACTTTCTTAGAAATGTTTTGATTATACTGCAAAAATCTTAAACTCACCATGAAATCAGAATGAACAATTATTTATTCGTGTACATTGTTCATAAATTCACGTGCACTCATAATCTTTATTCAAAATAAAGATTCAAAATCCTTCTTTGAGGATGTGTTCACTGGCGTGAGGGCGGGACAACCTGACGACCAATAGAAGTTTGTTACTTCACATCGTGACCTCTTAGCTGAATTAAAAGAACACAAACCTTAAATCTGAAGGATTACAGCACTGAAGAACGTGAAGTAGATTGCATATTGTTACATTTTGGATGTATTAGTTGTTAAAGTATATTTTTATTGAAGACACAGCAGAGTGCAACTGGTGGCAGTAGAAGTCTATTGTGACCATGGCTTGGCATAACTTAAGGTATAATTCAACCAAAAATTCTACTAATTCTAAACAATTCTATCACCATTTACTCACAAAAAAAGATACTTTCAACAATATTGGTAACCAACCAGTGTTGGTGACCATTGACTTGAATTGCAAGCACAGATACATTTCTCTAAATATCTTCTGTTGTGTTCCACAGAAGAAAGAAAGTCATACAAGTTTGCAATGACATGAGGCCATTATTACTGGCTATACACAACATCACAACAGTCAAGTGGGACAAGTTGGAACTGTCATAAAATGACGTATTTTCAAATTGTAATTAAAAGTTTGACAAACTTATGAACTGCTTTTACAAGTAGTAACTAACTACACAGGTAATCTAACTGCTGGGAATGCAAAATTAACAACGCATTCTCACCCCAAGGCGTCACCTTTGACCATGCTTCAATATTTGACGTTTTAGGCGCCCTTTAGCGTCACTTACATGACGCGATCCTACGGCGGCATCTAACTGGCGCTAAAGGAAAGCGTCAGTTAGAGGACGCGGTTAGGTTTAGGTGTGGGGTGGGGGTAGGGTACACGCGATCCTAGGGCGTCATCTAACTGACGCTAAAGGGCGCCTAAAGCGTCAGATATTGAAGCATGTCCAAATACTTCCCAAGGCGTCACTTAACTGAGTGGGGGTGAGAATGGGCTGAAATCAAACATTTTCACTTTAATTGTATACAGACACATAATTTCAGTGGAAACTCTGTCACATCAACTGTAGGACAAAATTTGGAATCGTAAAAAGCAGCATATTGTTGACTGCTCCAACAAGGGGTCTAGGTAGGTAGGTGAGTTTTTGAACAGTGCCATTGTGTGGTATTTTTGATGGCATGAGACATTAAAAATAATTGAGGCATCAACATGGCCAGCACAATGCTTTCACAGATCCAGTACTGTTAAACCATGTTTGGCTTGGCTCCGTTAGAAGGTCATAGCAGTAACAGTCTCCTGTCTTCTTTCAGCAAGTCTATCGTGCCCTCTGAATTACAGTTGATAGAGTAAGCATGTGTGAGAGAGGGCTGTGTGTGTGTGCGTGTGCTTGCGTGTGCGGGTGCTTAACCAACATTATGTGCCAACAGCCAGTGGTCCCCACAAGGGAAATGGATTAATAAAAGGGACAGTTTCGCCCAAAAATGTTCATTCTTCTAAAAAAAGGTAAAAAAAGGCCTTCTGAAGCGAAGAAATGCATTTGTGTAAGAAAAATACACATATTCAAAACATTATAAAGTAAACTAACTAGCTTCCGGTTAAACTAACATACGGATGCCACTACAATCTAAAGCGCAACTCATGCGAGTAATGCGACTTATTACTAAAATTTATGCCACACAATGACACTACGTTACTTCCGATGTCACAAGTTGCGTAAGTTGCGCTTTAGACGTAAGGAAACTGGGTTTGGTTGGAAGATGTCACAAGTTGCGTAAGTTGCGCTTTAGGCGTAAAGAAACTGGGTTTGGTTGGAAGATTGAATTTTACTTCGTAACATGTTACACAAACACATCTCTTCACGTCAGAATGCCTTTATTACCCCCCCAGAGCCGTGTGGAAGACTTTTATCATAGATATATGCACTTTGATGGACTTAAAATACCAATTCACTCCTATTATAAAGCTTAGAAAAGGACATTTTGTTTGTGTAAAAGTGCATGATTGGACACAAAGGGTAAAGAGGGGTGGTATGCTGAGAAAGCACTAAGTCTACCGCAAAGCGCGAGATGAATTCTGCTGGAGTCTCAAGTGTCATAAAGGCGGCGTTGGGCCAAGAGTGTGTGAGTGTGTGTGGGTGTACGATAGGGTCAAGGGATTAACAGCTGGTATAAGAGTCTCAGTTCCGCTAGACACACACAAAACAAACGCAAACACTCTCCTGTAACACAATCAAAGCTGTGGCAACAGATCTGCTACTAAAATAAATCCAGCGGGAGGGGAACAGTGAGACAGGGAAAGACAGAGCGTGTGTATTTATGTTTGTTGAGTAGAAAGTCAAACCTCTTGCACGCACAGAAAGAGAATAAAGAGAAACAGGGAGTTCAAGCTACATTTCTACACTGTCCCGAAGAAAATGTGAGTGGCGCTTGCCCGCCCACAGTGTTGGAGTTTATTTTTCAGCAAATACTCATGTCTCTGATATTCTGGTGCATATGATGGGAGGCCCCACACACGGGCTCTGTGCACTGGCCCAAATCAAAGCCCCACTCAATGCTTCACGTCAGGTGGTTCTCTGCCTCCATGTCGTGCATTAAAATCATAAAAATGCACACCTAGCTGTATCTGTAACTAAAGATGAACCAAATTTACTGGGAATACCATATATTAATACATTATACTTCAAAGGGATACTGGGAGGGATAGTTCACCCAATTTACTCACCTTCAAGTTGTTCAAAGCCGGTATGAATGTCTGGGTCCCATTGACTTCCATAGTATGAGGGGAAAAAAATGATGACAGATTTTTCATTTTTGGTTGAACTATCCCTATAAGTTT
>NW_024121499.1:3844596-3955744 GCF_016745375.1 Pimephales promelas | reverse complement strand
ACACACTGGCACTGATCTGTGATAGGTCTGTTAGCACATTAGGTCCAACCCCCCTATGGGTGGGTTTGAAAGGTGAGATCTTGTGCTTGTAGTTTTTCCAGAAATCCCCCTCTCTTATACTTCCTCCTACTATGACATAAAATGACGAATTTTGCGTCTTTGTAGGAGGAAGTGAAAAAGGTCAATAGCAGATTTCTCTCGTCTCAGGAGAAAGCGTTGCACGACCATTCAATTGTATAACTGGGTTTCTAACAATGGAAAGATTAATGCAAATGGGTGGAGTTGCTAAGGGTGTAACGATATACGATATAAAATCAAAATCGCGATACTCAGGTCCACGATACTGTATCGCGATGTGAGAAGGCAGAATCGCGATACACCCCTTCCACCTCCCAGTTATCTTTCCCGTCCAGATCCAATGCTATCTTTAAATTACTATTTATATTATTTGAAGTTAACATTATAAAATATGTAGACCTACACCACAAAACTAGTTGAAGTTAAATTAGCCAAAACTGAAATCCATCAAAATAATACATTCTCAGAAAATGCATTTAATACCAATATATTGACACTTCTGTTTATATATCCATAGCCTACTCCCTTAATAAAATCCAGTACGTCCACACATTAGAAAAATATAAGTCTACACTTGCATTTTATATTTAATATGAAGGAAATACACACGCGTACATGGACCCGACACAAAACATCTTTAAAATTTAGGTAGCAAAAATATAGCCTATATTTTTTTATAATTCTGTTAATTACACTGTACAAACCAAAAGAAATACTAGGCTTCCCACCGGATGAAGGGTTAGCTCTCCCCAGAACACATGCATGAAGTTCAAAACAAGAAGGGTACAGCCTTATAAAAAATATATAGTTGGAGCACAGAAAACAACCCCAAAAGCAGCAGCCTATACTGCCTAGTTTAGTTTAATAATTTGCATAGTTATTATTGTTTTTTTCTGTTCAGATTCTATACGTTTTTCCAAATGTTATTTAATAAAAATACCTCAAAATCTATTTTTCACCCCAAGCAAGCCCCGCCCCCGTGATAGAATCGCGATACGAATCAAATCGTGGGTCAAAAATCGTGATACGAACCGAATCGTGGGTTTGGTGTATCGTTACAGCCATCATTTTGGAATGGTTATGCTGATAATCTGATATGGAATAAAATCTGGAAACTTCCTCATAAATATTTAGTCACAAACAAAATCAAAGAAATTTCCTTTAAACTAATTTATAAATATTACCCAAGTAATCTTTATCTTGTGACCAGATTTAATTGTGATATTGATACATTTTGTACATTTTGTGGTCTACATGATGAAACATTTTATCATTTATTTTGGAGTTGTCCTCATTCAGTTTGTTTTTGGTCTGATTTCTGCTCCTTTATTACGGCTCACATCATGCCCAGATTTCAACTCTGCTTCAAAAATGTATTATTTGGTTTTTTCCTTTATGACCAATCTTATCGTAAGGAATACTACCTAATTAATCTTCTTCTTCTGTTAGCTAAATTTAGTATCCATAAATGTAAATTTGGTGGAAACAAGCCTTTGTTTTTAATTTTAAGAGCAGAAATTCAACAATACCTAAAAACAATACTGGGTTTGAAAAATAAGAAAGCTGCAAAATGTGTATCTATATGTAAACATTCACATTTTTTGTTTAACTTAAGTTTGTCACTGCTTTGTTTGTCTTTTCTTGTTTTTTTATTTAGTTTATTCAATGTACCCCTGACTGTAATTGTAATTCTTGAAAAAAAAAAAAAAAAAAAAAAAAAAAAAAAAAAAAAGTTGCCCGAACTCTAATGTCCCCGCTGCATGCAACTTGCGCAAAATGGCGGACACCCGCGAACTCCACGTGTTACTGAACTCGTGTCACTTAAACTATTATTTTACCCATCGATCTCACACAACCTCTAAACAACAGTACTGTGCATACTATCTTTCCATCTCCATTGCATAATACCAATTATCGTTTCACAAACGAACTTTCATTGCCGCGTTGTCTCTGATCACGCTCTATCCACGGGTGATAACAATTTCGTGCTCAAAACTTACGTTACTTAACATAAATCCTAAATACTCAAATACTAAACATAACTGTTCGTGGACCCCTTTGACTTATAATAGACACAAGTAATCTTACCTGCAAAAAAGATATAACAGTAGCAACACAGTCAATCATCAGTGAGCATCTCCGCCAGTTGCCTCTATGCTAGTTGCACGTGGCCGCCATTTTGGATTTCTGATCCGTGAGTGTGCGGTCGGACAATTCCGGTTTCGCTTTACGCCAGTGCAGGGAGCCCCATCTCTTCAGGGGGACTCATCTCTTCACCACACCGGAGAAAGACAAAAAATATCTCTTATATAGTTGTTTATAGAATCAACTATATCATTTAAAATACTACTGGGATATATATATATTACAATCACACGAGCAAATGGCAATTAAATGCATGGATGCAAAGTCAGATTAATGAATAAAAATACAACTGTTCACGAACAGAAGATTGTCTTCTTGGTCTCATGCATACACAACGAGAATTATGCCTGTGTTATCTGCTCGTCTCTGCATTAACTGCTATATTGCGCGCATTCTTGAGCAGACCTTGGAAAGAGCTCCCTCTAGTGGTTTGGATAATGTATACCCCGGTATACTCATGAGTACATATCATTCTTGCAGATCTCTATAACGTCACCAACAGGAGTCCAAGACGCAGATGAAAACAGTCATAGTCAGAGTTATATTAAACAACATCCTGGCCCTTCCAAGCTTTATATGGGCTCTATGCACGGCGTTATTTCCGGTGAAGCATTAGGGATGCTCGATAACTTCCGCCGATCATAGAGTCCAATGCAATACCGAGAATTTATATTGAATTTTATACTCCATGGTTATACTAATGAAACGTTAGTCACAAAAACCGATAAAACAGACACCCCTCGTTGTGTTTATGCTTCTTTTTAAAATTATATTAAATAAACATAACTATATATAAAATTACATCTAAACGTATGTACGTTTCGTTTCAAAGACGGGAGGACAGTAAATATTGAAGACTCTGCCATAATCCCGTTTTCTCCGGTTTTCCTCCGCTTTAATCTACACAACCGGAAATGGACGAGCATCCTTACGTCAAATGCGGAACTTATGCGTGCATATAGCCCATTGGCTGTAAATCGTTGCTTCTGTTTTGAAAGTCCATAAAAGTGCATCTATCCATGATACAAGTGCATCTATCCATGATAAAAGTGCATCTGTCCGGAACTGTTGGAGCTGATCGAGCTGAGTGAACCAGATTGTTTAAGGTAGAAACCCCAAGAATCAAGAACAAAAACACGTCGGATGTCATTCCCGCACCCAGTCTATTTCTGCTGTGCTGCAGGCGCTGAAATAAGCTATGGAAATAAGTGACAGCGCATGTTTCGTGGTCAAACTGAACACAGATTGACATGAAAATATAGTAAATAAATAAATTTACTTAAAATGATAATAAGTAATGCATTGGATAATACGTTTGTTGGGTTTAAACTTGAATGCATAGTAGACTATAAACCTTTTTTTAAACAACACGGAAATAGCGACAATTGTGCATATAAATTACTATATATTACCTTAAATTACAACCTGTGGGCAGTTTTTTTGTAGATCCTTTTGTGGACTTCGTTTAACACTTGTTTATGCAGTGGGTCCTAAAAGTGCTGTCTTCTTCTTCTTCTTCTTCTTCTTCTTCTTCTTCTTCTTCTTCTTCGTTTTATGGCAGATTGCAACCATGACTTTAAAGGTGCATACCGCCACCTACTGTATCAGAGTATGTAACACGGGTTAGTCGTTGGGACTACTTTTGTATTTAAAAAAAAAAAAAAAAAAATTCCTATATCCTCTTATAAATTCCTATGTTTTTCAGAAATTGTATAACTGCTTTATGTGTATCCTTTACCCCATCTCTTGTTGTGCCTAATAAACCTTTAAGGTTCCACTTTCTTCCTGCCTTATTTATCTTTTGTTTAAGACTTATCCTCTCATCTCTATATTTCTCACAATGCATTAGTACATGTTCTACACCTTCCTTTGATCTGCATTCCAAACATTTATCTGATAAAGTTTTGCCCATTAAAAACAATGTTTTATTTAATCCTGTATGGTCAAATCTCAGCCTGGTTAAAACGCTCTCCTCTCTTCTGTTACTTCTATTCACCCCCTGGGCATTAATAGATGTTTGCAATCTATAATATTGCCTTCCACTTTTATCCGTGCTTTTGGAGCTACTATCTCTGTTTAACGGCCATTGGAGCCCTCTGCTGGTAGGGAATCGTAAGATGGCCGCTCGAACACTTCCGGTGGCTTCACTGCCTAGTGGCAGTTTAGAACGTCATGAGCTATCCAGATCAGTGGATGTAATCAACGGCGCCGAGAGACGATCGAGTAGTGTCCGAAAGTGGTGTTTCTATTATGCTGGTGAGCTCTCTATCTAGTGCTCTGGTCTCTACCTGGGTTAGGGAGTAGTGCTTTGAGTGTTGATTTCGGACACAGCAACGTACTGACCTCCTCGAGCTTTTATTTTGGAACTTCCGGTTACCAGCATTTCAATTTGCATATTAGCTAAATATTTAGTTCCACCCGAAACATATAGATTCAACATTTAAATTTAGATTTTACATTTATATTTAGTATGTTAGTCGTCTAATTATGATCTTTAATAAACAAAAACATGATTCTCATTTTCTCCATAATCGTGCAGCTCTAACTTGTAACAAGGTCTTTACAAGGACATGGAATGGCAATAACGGAACAAATGAAAAATGAGACGTTTGACATATCACAAGCTGTATTTATCAAGGAATTAACTGTACAGAGTCAGTCAGGATCTGAATTATACAGCATTCATTCATTCACTGTTTCCATGTGTATTAGTGTCACCCCTGTACAGTGGTTGTGAGTGAGAATGACAGTGGTTTCATCATGCACAGCAGAACCATTACAGGGACAATGTTATTCATGCAACCTGAATTGCCCAGTTTGCTTTCAATTTCTTTCCTTTGAACGTTTGATAAATAACCCCACTGATATTCAAAACTGATATTAAAAAATGTTCTTATATCACAGCGGGAGAGAAAGTACAGACTATTTTTTTTTCAGTACAGAAGCAGTTACAATTTGTACAGGTCATCGAGCTGCTGAGCTAAAACCAGTGGTGCTTAAGGGTCTGACTGACATGGGGTTTCAGCCATACCCACACATTTAAAGAAGATACAAATATTACCCACATAACATGTGTGATACTTTACATATAAAAGTAATTAAAGCACTTTAAGAATACAGACATCACAACAGTGACCAGAGCAGGAGTGGAAGATGACAATATTTGCTGTTGGGGTTGTGCTTTCTGTTGATTCAATGATCAGATCCATTTGGGATTTAATAACATTTTATAAACGTTTCCAATTACACACTCAACTTGCACATTCATGTCCATCAACTCGTATGTGGTAGAAGCAGCGGGTGGGGGGGGTGGAGCAGAAGATTTCTGTCAATAAGTGGCTGAATTAATGCTCGTCCCAGACCCTCAAGCACCAATCCTCTGCTCACAATAGCACTGTGCAATGGGGCAGTCATTTAGTGCAAAGGAAAAGTTGCATAAATTTTCTACTTGCAAGTGTATACATTATTTCCATTCGCCACCATGTTGGATACTTAAACTGCATACCCTCTGCCTGTATAAGTTATTCTATTGCATAAAAATAGGATATTTTTTTATTATTTTGTACCAAAAATTAGACTTGGAGACAAAACCAAGGGCGTCAAAGGAAGAGAAATTCAGACCCATACACAGAAAACTCTTTAGATAGGCCTATATACATACAGTATACAATACTTTGAGATTGTATAGAGAGCTCAAAGCAGGGACATTACAAAAGCATCTGCATGATGCTGTGTTGTGTTCAGATAAAGGAACAAACATGAACTTGCCGAGAGAAAACAAATTGTGGATTGAACAAAACTTACATGAATCCCTCTTAATGATTGGTAGATGTCTCTTTACAGAAAGAGGACCAATGCTTCTAACATGATTTAGCCGTTTTTACATTTAAAGGACTACAGCTGACAGACTTTAGGACAGTGAGGCACAAATATGATACCTGAAACCATTACGTTTGGTTTTAACATACTATGACATTTAGTTTCAACCCTGTACGTTTGCATGGAAAATCGTCATTATGTAGCCAACTCATTTTCATCTGCAGTTTGTGCATGTGTGGATGGATCTAGAACAAAATTAGATTTGTGTCATGATCATTTGCTGAGCTTTCTAAAGCATGTACCGCTTTTCTTGCAATATACCTTGCATTTTTGCTAGCTATGGGCTTTCTATACTATTACCTGCAGAACTACACGATTCAAAGACGCATTTCACCCGGTTTCAGCCAATCACATAATAACATCTACATGGCATTCGGTTATCTTACAAACATACAGTCAAATGCCTGCATCCATTCAGTCCTCAGTGCAATGCATGGAAATAAGGTCACATGACAAAAAAAAGAGCTTCTGGAGTTCTGTGCTTGGAAGACTTTTTCGAGTATGAATAAAATGACGTAAACCCGATCTCGTGTTCACAATAGCTTGATGACGGATATGCGTACATGCATAGACGCATACACAACTGATTTGGTCATTAAAAGAGCAAATGAATTCACTCTCAACATTTACTGCATAATATGAGATTAATGATTGAGAGACTTTCCTGCACATTGGGAAAAAATAGTGTAGGAAACCAACAAACCCTAGAAATCAGATCTGAGAATACACACAGCAGATGAGCTGCTTCTTTTTATTTGAAACAATCCGTTTATAGCGTTCTTCATTTGAAAGTTAAACCTTGTAGGCATGCTCTGATATGTCATATGGCGTTCAAACGTGGTCTACAAAGTGGCAAGACGAGAATCAAAATCGTGTGGAAGAGCCAATGAATACAAATCAACACATTAACAGTATAAAAGAGCAAAACAACTTACAAATAAACAGACAAAACATGCTCTTCAGAAAAAAGACCAACTTTGAGAAAGAATTTGGCATATTTCCATTCTCTTCAGCGTGAGACTGTATAGAACTGATGTCGGGACGTACAATATACAAAGAGAGAGAGAGACGGGTACACATACATATGGGTCGTCTTTTTCACAGACGGATTAGAAAATAATCTTCATGAGCTACTTTACTTTAACATCTTTCTCTTTTATCCTCCATTTGCCTTTGCTATCAGCTCTTTGGCCCATATGGAGCTCCTGAATTGTCACAGTCCTCGGCGGCCACTAGAGGGCGCTCACTGACACGTGAGCTCGTGCACCTCCGCGTGGCCTGAGCTGGACAGCAAGACATAAAGGGAGTTCACAGTGACGCCTTCGTTTCCTGATTCCGTCAGAGCACTTTCCAGGATTTGCGAAGTCCTGGCTCCTGTCTCACTGTTTTTGGGTGTCTCATTTCTTCTTGCCTGTCTTTTTCTCAGGCTTTTCACCCTTGTCTGAACGCACCGATCCCACGTCGGCTCGGTCGGACTTTTCGCCTCTTTCCGAACCGCCTGCCCTGCTGCCCTCCCTGCGCGTCCCCTCGTCAGTAGATGAGGTAGTTGGATTGGTCTGGCCCTGTTTGTTAATCTCTTCATGCTCACTTATACTGGCGGTTATACTTGTGATCCAGATTTTCAGATCGTCCTGCAGACCAAAGAGGGATTGAAGACTCGGAACACGTTTTCACACAAAAACAACAATGACTTGTACGCAGAAGCATGTTTCTTTATTAAATATTTTGGTGAATTTGATTAATGATGGCTGCTTTGAATAAGCTTGTAATTAATTCCTCCTGGGAAATTCAAAAGAAAGCTGTTTAAGGCCCGTTCACACCAAGCACGATTACTATAAAGATAACAATAAAGATATAATTCTAAAAATCGTTCTCCATATTAAACATTAACAGAGTTCACACCACAACTATAACGATAAAGATAATGAGGAACGATATCGTTGGGATCACTTTCAGAACGATTTTTTCCAGCTGTCCAACGATAAAACACTGACAACCAAAAGGTCTCGCGCATCAACACGACATCATGACTTCTCCGTAAACATACACGCCACTTTCAAGTCAAGTGGCATGTTATCTATACGCATTTTGAGCTATCCGCGTGTATGCGTGTATATCTACGCCATTAATGTCCAAGTGATTCCGCGTGTCTGTACACGCCGTTAAATGTCCGAGCGAAACGAAGCAAAATGTAGATCTACATCTGGGGACCGATATTTTTTTTCCTAGGATGGTAGGGGATGGTAGGGGAATGCTATTAACCCCAGTAACGGGTAGGTTTAGGGACAGGGTTGGGGTAGGTCATATATTTATATATACAGTAATGTAACGTTAAGTCAACGGCGTTCATAAACACGCTGAAAAGCGATTATGCGTGTTGATAGCACGGCAAAAATGGAAATACGAATTGGCGTGTTATACATACGCCACATTTAAAGCAAGTCTGCGCACATTTAAAATGGCAGATGACATTGCAGAGAAGTTAATCGTTGAGGTACAAAAAAATCCTACACTGTTTGACAAGTCAAACATCTTTTTCAAGGATACGTAAAAAAAAAGATGGATATATGGAAAGCAATCGGTCGTATCCTGATAAATAACGGTGAGAAGTATTAACGATGAGATATTATGCAGTTTAGCATAGTGCAACACAATTACCTCAGGTAGGCTATCCAGCGCTAGTTGACAACATTGCTGAAGTTACAGTGAAAAGGGCGTTGTACACATAAAGGCGATGTTTTTATCCCATCATTGACTTTGTCAGCTAAATTCACCGTTAGATATTACACTAGACTTGCTAGATTCACTGTTTAGATGCGCTCCCAACTCCTCTCGTCTTTTAAGGATATTGTGTACCCAAAAGCGCCTGTTTTTTTTTGATAGTTTGTAACGTAAAGCAGCAGCAGCAGGTCATCCATTTTCGCTACTTTGAAATGGGTGCGCGCATGCTTAAAATAAAAAGACCGTTATCGGCCGTTGGTGTGGACGCATATATAGTTACCTTTATCGTTATCTTTATAGTTATCAGGCCTTTAGGGTGGAAACTGGTTTCACATGGATTCCAACTGGTTACTCGTAGGCATTAGCTTTTCCAAGCTGGTCTAGATGGTTGGTCAACTGGACTATTGACTGCTGAACTGGCTTGGCCAAACTGGTTTAAGCTGGTAAACCACCTTAAAACAGCGACAGACCAGCTTCTACTGTATGCTTCAAAAGTCTACTTTGCAGAAAAGTCTACAGTAGGCCTGGTTATGACTTAAACACAGATGTGAAACCATATATATAAATAAAGCAACTCACCTCATCTTTAGCATGGAACAGAAACTCACTTCCATCCTTTGTTCTGAAATTATTAAGCAAAATAAAAGTTATGAACAGTGAACACTACACACGTAGCTGATTTTTTTGCAAAAGCTAATAAAAAAGCTAGAAGTACTTGAGCGTGAAGACATTCTTCTTCTTTTTGTAACCATTGTTGATATCACAGGCACAACGGCTCAGGTTGAGAAGCGGCTCGTTGTTGTAAGGTGTGACGGTGTTCTTCGCGTCCTTATAGAAGCCCAGCTCACCTTTATTCAGCACACAGTACAGGTTCACCCAAGATCTGCTGTAATGTGGGAAAGAAAACAGAAGATTTGGCCATCAGGGCCCATCCGATACCATGTGCCGACTAGCTACTCACCTGCGGAGTCTGGGATGACCAGCCCTTATGACTGAGCAAGACCAAACCACTGCAGAGATCATTACAAGACCTTTAGACATAGATAGGCAGACCATAGCTTACCTTTGTAGAGAGGGAGAAGAACAGTCATTGGCAAAGAGAGCACAAAAAAGAAGAGAGATTTGGGTTAATGAGATATACTGCAGTGTAAATGCAAGTGCTAGCATAAAAATGGCTTCAGTTGACACAGGCTGTGCGCACATACATGCTACAAAAGAACAGAGAGCCATTCTTTCGAGTTCCTTAAACTCAATGCAATGGTTTGTTTTGTGACCGTGTCTTGTACAAAATGACTGAATAAAGCTGTGAAAGGCGAAGGCTTCATACCTTGCTAGCCATGGCTTCAGAAACCCAGCATCTGTTGGTCTTCTGACACAGCATCATCCACCAACCAGGCTGATTTTAGTGTTACCATGCAAGTGGCAAGCAGCTAGCTATTTTCTGCCATTGCTGGATATGAAACTTGTAATAATCAGTAATGACGGCTGCTTCTCTTTTAACTTCAGGAACCCCTTTAGCCTTGTAAAACTTTCAAGCATAACCCAGTTTGACTTGAAACTTGGTGAAAGGAAATAAGAGCCGCCTTGTGTTAACAAAATGTTAATGCTCTTAGCATTAGTACACAATGCTAATAACAACATTAGCATAGCTTTGAATAACCAATCATACTGATTGGCATTTTTGATTTAGCCGTTTCCATGCCAACTCCATGCCATGTACCCATCGTTTTTAGACCACAGAACCCCACCTGTTTGAACTCTTCTTTTGGCCATCAATGTCTATTTTGCGGAAGAGGAACCCTTCGTGCTGGGCCGTGTGGGTGGGTGGCAGGGGTACAGCTGGGCTGCTCTGGGCTGGCGCAGACCTCGAGCGTCGCGTTTCGCCAGCTGTCGTCTCCTTGGGTCGCGGCCTTCTTCTCGGTTTGGGTCTGTCGCGAGCCCGTGGCCTGTCCGGTCGAGAAGACTTCTCAGGAACACCGTTGGGTAGACGTGGAACCTCTCCTCGAGCCTGCAATATATGTGCATGTGGTATAAAATGTAGTTTAAAACAAAGGATAAACATTAGATTGTTTACACACCTGTGCGGCCTCTCTTTCCTGAAGCTGCTCCACAATCTCAGCTAGCGTCCTTTTCTCCCTGCAAACAAAAAAGGAAATGCCATTTTGCATAAATAGAGAAAGTACTACTTCAAAGCTTTAAAGTCAATATGGGAAGGCATTTATTAAGTGAAAAGTTAACCTCTTTGAACCTCTATTGCTGTGAACTGACTTGGTGATGTGGCATGTGGTTGCTTAAAGATGAAGTTCACCATCAACATGTAACTATTATAATACTTCTTTAAACAAGTCTTCACTACCCCGTCCAGACCTTTTGCTACGTTTGCACCTCCCGTCCAGACTAAAACGGAAAAAACAAAGACCTAAACGGAGAAGTTTAGAAACGCTGCAGCTCCGTTTTGCGTTTTGAATCTCCGGAGGGCGTTTTAGTGAAGACGGGAAAAAACGGAGGACTTTAGAATCGATGACGCAGAGGCTCACGCTCGGCTCTATGATTGGGTGTCATCAGTCATGACGTGTCCTTCCCTGATTCGTCAGCCACCCCTCAGATAGCTAACGTTACTTTACTAGGAATAGTCAATCCGATTCCGGTTTACACTGGCACGCGCATGCCCAGTGTTGGTGAATGGTCACATGATCCGCGTTTTCAGTCGTTTTAATGTGGATGGAGATCAATTCTAATACGCAGATAAAACGCTGGTGTGGACGGAGATCGTATTCGTTTTAATTCTCAGTTTTTAAACAAAAACGCGGTAGTGTGGACGGGGCCTTACTGTACGTTCACACTGCCGCCGACTTGAGCTTCCAAAGCGGCCGGAAGTCATTCATTTTCAATGGAAGCTGGCTTCTCTCAGCTGCAAGGAGCGTGCGTCAAATTCCTCGGCTTCGCGTTTTGGGTGTTTTGAGCATTTTGAGCGTCAATCTGAAAGTTGAAAGAAGCTCAACTTTATGGTAATGAGCTGTGACCCGGTTCAGCGGCAAGCAGCGGCAAACGCCAGCAACCAATCGGAATAAAGACGTCCTTCACTCTGGCTGATTCCGGAGGAACACACGATGTGAACTTTCGTTCCTACCTAAACATTAGTTCCGAGAAAATGGAGGAGAAGCTGAAAATCTCCGAGTCCGACGTCTTCTCCGCAAATACAGTAAAGCAGCACCGAACACAACTTCACGATTTTCCATAATGATCCAGTGATAAACATTTGAGAATGAGCGCGACTTTTATTTGAAATATTTACGAACGCTCGCTAATAATAATAATAGTTCATTATTATTTTTCCCCGACCAAATGTGACCAAAGCGGCTATTAAAATGCTGTCATTATAAAAGTTTTCTTTAATGTATTGCTTGTTTTCTCGTTTTATTACATTTCATGTTGTGGAATCAAATTACAATTGGCCTAAGTTTTTTAGAAACTTTGCGCGTTATTCGTCAGTGTTTTTCAACACGTTTTTTTGTGTTCACACCCAAGCGATTTTCGCTGACGATGAGCCGAGTCAACATGTAAATTCATTCCCTGACATTAGATGGCGCCAATTTGCTCTGCAATTCCACTCCATATCAGTTTTCTTTTATCAAGATGTTTGTAGTCGCTGTCGCGTTTGTCATATAGTTCTTTATGTTCTTGCACCAACGAGAACAGCAGCTCTAAATTCATCTTGCCTTGCATCTTCCTCGTCTTATTTCTTCCTGGCAGTGTAGACGGCGACGCTACTTGGCGTATTTCTTCTTCGCCGTTACATATGTGTGCTCGGCAAGACCGTTTTGTGTTTGAGCGCCCCCTAGTTGTGTTTTACTGTAACTTCAGAAGCTCCAAACACGTGAGCAAAAGCACCAGTCTCATTGGTCGGATAGTGGTTGACGCAGCACGCCAAACAAAAAAACGAACCCGAGGCGGTTTATTTTAAATTACGCTTTTACGTGTCGGTGTGCACACTCACATTGGCGGCCTTTGTTTAGTCACGAGGCGTTAAACGTCAGCGAATAACACGCGCGAAATTCGTTCCGGTGTGAACAGGCCTTAAATAGCACAAACCAATAAATCAATTTAAGGTGACGCTGAAAAGGGGAAGTTTGTTTGGGGTCACAAACGCAGTCACTCACCCGCCACCCGAGCGTTTGTCCGACTGCTCCTTGGCCTCGCGCTCACTGCTCTCCTGTCTTTCCAGTCGATGTCGCTCCCTACGCCGCACCTCATGACCCTCCTGTTCACTAGATGTCTGTCTCTCCAGCCTCCTCTCTGCCCTCTCAGCTCGTTCCCTCCACACCTCCTGAGGCAGCTCGTCCCTCCGTGCTTGAATCAGCTGCTCGGTAGACAGTTGTCTCTCCAAGCGCGACTCCCTCGGTGGGGGATGCTGCTCCACCACCAGCTCTGAGCGACTGCTCCCGCTCCCTCCCACCACGCTGTTCAGCCGCTCCCGTCCTCCGCCCGGCTCCTGAAGCACCACCTCCGCCATCACGTTCTCGTGATGCCGCTCCCTCTCTCTCTCCAGTAGGGGGTGGACCACCTCATGGATGTGCTCGATCTTCTGCTGTGGAGTTTGAGCCTTGAATTCAGCTCGCAATTGGGTGACCTTATGCTCCATAGCAGTGCCCAGTCCTGCTGCCACGCCAACAATCCCAGCATTCCTGGCTTCCTGAAGGCGAAACGTAGCAGCTCCGTTCATGATGGGAGTGTAGTTGGCCACAGTAGAACCGAGCCTGCGAGCCACAGAAGAGGGAGAGGGCTGAGGGGTGATTCGCTCCAACCGGGCGTCACCCTGCTCATAAATGGTCTGTCTTATGATGGAGGAAGGGCTACTGCGAGCAGGAGATGAGTCCTGAGGGTCCAAGAAAACTTTACGTCCCAACAAAGGAGTTGGAGGAAGCTGACTTTGCTCTGCTTTTATCTTCTCTACCTAAACCATTAAATGAGAGAATTTTTTATTATATTTTATCCACCCACAATTCCTCCCTGTAAAATAATTTAAGAAAAAGACATTACGCTATACACAAAACTAATCTAAACTAACTTTTTTGAGTGTCAGTAGGTATTATATTATATTATTATATTAAAGGGTTAGTTCACCCAAAAATTAAAATTCTGTCAGTATTTACTCACCCTCATGTCTTTCCAACCCCGTAAGACCTTCCATAAGAACGAAAATATTTTGTAAATGAAAATGAATAGTTGATATAAAGTCGTTATTTTTGTTGTTTTTTGCGCACAAAAAGTGTTCTCGTCATTTGATAAACTGAAGATTGAGCCACTGTCGTCACTCGGACTATTTTAACGATGTCTTTAATAACTTTGAGGACAGCAAGTTTCAATCCCTCAAAAAGCCTATGGACTAGTATGCAGGAGTGATCCAGCTCTCAGATTTCATCAAAAATATCTTAATTCGTGTTCCGAAGATGAACGAAGGTCTTACAGGGTTGAAACAACATGTGAGTAAATACTGACAGACTTTTCATTTTTGGGTGAACTATCCCTTATATATATATATATATATATATATATATATATATATCCATATATATATACCTATTTATTTATAAAAAAATTAAGAGTGTTAGATTAATGTTGTCCTACTGTGAGCTGCTTCTATTGTTCTCATTTGTAAGTCGCTTTGGATAAAAGCGTCTGCTAAATCAATAAATGTAAATGTACACTTTCTCTTCTATTTATTAGGTAGACTACAGATGCTTTTCAACTATTGATGCGATATAGAAACGTGAAATTATTTAAACATTTTTCTCTCGCCTGACCATCAGAATATCATGTTAAAAAACAAATGGCAGTCGCCACATCAGTCAAAGGTAGTTAGATACAATTGCTGCTTAATATTGGTATATTTTTTTAACAAAGCCCTGTGGGCCTATTTTGTAATTATGACCAGGGGTGTCCATCCAATCCTGCCCCTGCATGACCATTATTCTTGGGGTGCTTCTCATTTCTTATTTGTGCATCCTCGTTTCCTTTCCTCGTGTCTCCGCTCCACCCACCGCAGGATGCAAGGAAAGAAAATGAGGGCAGAGGAATGCAAGGAAATCTTATTTGTACATTGGAATATTCTTGGTCACAAGCATCACTTCACAACGTCATCAGAAAAAATTCATAATAAATAATAATAAAGCAAGATGCCCTGTTGAATTATATGAGATGCATGGTTTATTTTAACTGCAAAAGAAAAGCATAAATTAAAATTATTGTTTCAGATGTAAAGAATTAGAGTAGACAATTCAAAGTTATGTCAGGTTTCTCGACAAGAAAGACTTCTGCATTGGATACACCTGTGCATCCTCGCTCATAGCTCTTCTGGAAGCTTCCTCACTCCTCGTTCCTCGCGGTGCAATTAGAAAATTGAGATGTCCTTCAAGATGTCACAGGCTGCAGGACGGAGGAGCGAGGAAATGAGGAAGCATCAATTTAAGTATTGAGAAGCACCCTTGGAGTTCAGCTCCAATCCTAATCAAAAACACTTGACCCAGGTAATCAAGGTCTTCAGGATTATTCAAAACTTCTAGGCAAGTGTGTTTGGCCAGATTGTAAGTAAACTCAGCAGCACAGTGGCCCTCCTGGAGCAGAATTGGACACCCCTGCCCCTTGGGCTAATTGGCTGTTACCGTGGTAAGACGGCGTAAAGAGCTGAAGCGCTCTTCCCATGTGGCAGCAGCTTTGCGGAAGGCTTCGTGTCTGCGAATCAGCTGCTCAACCTCATCCACACTCCCGCCGAGTTCATTACTGCTTAGCAAGGGTTCCTGAGCAGTGAGCCAGGCCTCTGCTACCACAGCTTCCTGAGCAAACTGATGCACCTCCAACACTGAGAATGAGAATGAGACGTTGGGAAGACCATGACACTGATTATATCATTTATGCATAATGTTTGTTCAGCATTTAACTAACTTTGCTGCAACTCTTCCCAGTGTTTGTCCCATTTCTCAGTCAGTTCGTGCTGCTTGGCCAAAACCTTCTCCAGCTTTTCTTTAATCTGAAACATTCAACAAATTCATCATCAGGTACTGACAGAAGACAGCTTTACAGATTATTTGATAATTTATCACCTCTTAGGCCAGAAACATCCTTTACACAAGTACACACAAATAGTTGGCCAATGTACTACTTACTCGACATGCTTTTTTTTTTTTTAAATCGCTGTGGTAGTAACAAACTGCGATACTCGAGGGGGAATAAACTCTCATTCAGGATCAGGAAGCTACTAAACATCTGAACTTTAAATATTTAAAAGAGAACAGACTATAGAAGAATAAGGCCTCGTTTACACTGCATGGTTCAAGTGACCCAAATCCGATTTTTTCCTCTCATGTGGCACAGACCAGATATGACGGGTGAACGTGTAAGCAGGAAAAAAAACCGCATGGATTCCGATTTTCTCAGATCGGATACAGGCCTCATTCATATGTGGTAGTAAATCGGATATGAATCAGATACGTGCAGTTGCGTGTGCCATATAAGCAGACAAATCGGATATTCCTCAGTAAATGCGAGTCATGCGTCATTAAAAACTGCGCGAATATAGGCGCGAGCCGCGCGATGGAAGAAAGGATACACACAGTGGAGCAATGCGGAGGTTTCATGTCTTTTGAGTGTTTGGGGTGAAGAGTGCAGGCAAAAATGCACGATTGTTACAGAAATAAATTTGTTTTTGAAGACATTTCACGAAATATGAGGCATCGTTTTAAGTGCTCATGGCCAGAGGCTCTCCTCTTTTTTTTTCTCCGCCGTACGAGACCAATTTTTTGATGACTTATTGAAATATTGTGGAAAGAAAACACTGGATAATTTTATTCGCATCGGCATCCATTGAATTTCGTGCTGTTTTGCTTAATTTCCTGGTTAAGAACCATCAGAACGTCTGCGTATAGTTTCAGCAGTGTATAGTGTGAATACAAAAATCGGATATAGGTCACTTTTAAAAGATGATGTAAGCAGGTCGTCAAAAAAAATCGGATATAGTCAGAAAATCGGATTTGGGCATCAAGACCTGCTGTGTAAATGCAGCCTAAGTGTAATTGTGGTCTGACACATTTCAGATTGCAACAATGCGTGAAACTGAACATGCATAGAGTATGTTTTGGGCCTTGGAGTGATTTAAGCATCACAATAGTTTTGTGCGTCACCTCTTCTGATGCAGGGTTACGGGCGGCCAGTAAAGTCTTCCCCATCTCGATACACTGTAGGACACTCTTGTTGCGGGCCTCCACCTCACTCTTGAGGCTCTGGTGATAGTTCATCAGGACCTCCACGGATGACACATCCCTGCAAGCACCAGAGAGCCCATATCCCATTAAAGCTCTGAGGAAAGAGCTGACAGTGAGAGGAGAGAGAGTTACTCCGGCCAGAATACATGAAAGAAACAGCAACAGAAGGCCATTTTGACACGATGAAAAGAGTCCATGACGGCTCCTTAAGTATTCCAGTATTATAGGCTCTTTATTAAGACTTTATAAGCACAATAGCTGTGTTCCAAAACCTAGTGAGCTGTCTACCAAGACAGCATTTAACAGCAAAAGCTGTTTTAGTAGGAAGAAACATTATGCTGACTTCTAAGATAAAGTCTTTTGGCAAAACACCTTCTAAGGCAACAACGCATGCGCCCTTTGCAGAGAAGGCCAACCTAGAAAGCATTACAACAAACTCAGTGGTTGTAATGGTGGATGAGTCAAGAAAAATGTTATTAAATATAAATATTATTCATTAAATACTGAAAAGTATCAATAAAAAGTTGACTAACTATTGTGCATCATGTGTTTAGCTTAGCAAGTTGCAACGTCAGACTCTATTGAAATAAATTTATAATTTAAGTGCTTCGTGCATTTTGCATGAAAAGAGCCACTTGAAAAGCATTTCAAATTCTTTTTGGTAAGGTTGTCGCCTAAGAAGGTAGTTGCCTATGTAGGCAGTAAGAAAATTTCCAGAAGCTTTCCATGGGAAGTTAAGTTGGAAACTTACGGGAATTAATTGGAAATTTAAGGGTAATTTATACTATTTCTATAATAAATATAACTGTATCTTATACATACATTTTACTTAAAGGAGTAGTTCACTTTAAAAAAAACTTTTGCTGATTATTTACTCACTCCCATGTCATCCAAGATGTCCATGTCATTCTTTCTTCAGTCGAAAAGAAATTAAGGTTTTTGATGAAAACATTCCAGGATTTTCTCCATATAATGGACTTAAATGGGAACCAAACGGTTCAAGGTTCAAATGAGAGTCAAAGGGCTTTAAACGACACCAAAGGGCTTTAAACGACGATGAATAAGGGTCTTATCTAGGACCCTTCGAGTCATGACTCGAAAAAAGATTGGTAGTTTTGATGAACGAGTTCGAACAGGAGAGTTACGAACGCTCATCACAGAACAGAGCAAGGCGAGCATTTGTGCTTAAAAAACGTAAACTTTTTTATTTATTTTTTAAATGACTGATCGTTTCGCTTGATAAGACCCTTATTCATCGTCTGGTGTCGTTTAAAGCCCTTTGAAGCTGCACTGAAACTCTCATTTGGACCTTGAACCGTTTGGTTCCCAATGAAGTCCATTATATGGAGAAAAATGCTGGAATGTTTTCATTAAAAACCTTCATTTCTTTTCGACTGAAGAAAGAAAGACATGGACATCTTGGATGACACGGGGATGAGTAAATTATCAGCAAAAGTTTTTCTAAAGTGAACTACTCCTTTAACATAAATAAAACATTTTATTTGTTTGTCATAAGCAGACATGCATGCAAAACCAACACAAATGACTGATTTATTTGTGAGTAGAACTTTAATCGATTATTTCACTGAACAACAGAAATGCATGAATGTTGAATAAAATAAGCATGTTTGCAAATGTCCACAGTCTTTCCTTCTACACTGGCAGAGCTGAAATGTATCCACACATCAGATGGCACACGTGGCATTGTTCTGTAGAATAAGATTAGAAAAAAAAACACTAATGCAATGCCATGCACAGACATATAAATAGTCAACTAAACTATTAAAATATTTTGGAATGGTAAAAATATGTGACAGTTGATGCTGGACAAACGAATAGAAATAGGCTAGATGAATAGATGAACAATCAGTACGCTAAATCAAACTATGGTTCGAGGTCAGATATGTTGACCCTAGTAATATCATCAAAACTTACATGACTGGATGTAGTCCTTGGGCTCAAATGCAGTTGTGTGGCTTCAGTCCTGCTGTGGTGTGCAGGATTCTAGAAATTATCTGTGCATGTGATGGAGGAATGCACAGTGCATGCAGGGGGTGTGGCCTCAAAATTGCATTAAATCTGGTTGCTTTAACCACGATAATGCTGCAAGATATCAACTACATTTCATTTCCCTGTTATAGGCAATTTTGCAAATTTCCATTTTATTCCCATTGGTTCCTGTAAATTCCCATGGAAAGTTTTTTTGAAATTTTGCAACCCTAGTAAGGCAGCAGACAGCAAAGCAGCTCACTAAATTTTGTAACAGATCTATCAGAAATCCTTTACAGAACTCTTGATAGATACTATTACACTTAATATGTGTAAATACTCTTGTGGTTCATGCACTTACCAACTTATCACTTATTTGTGCTCGTGGTATGAAACCTATAGTACCCTCCAGCGGCCACAGAGGCTGCTCTCCAGCTGACCTGACGCAAACCTTCATGCATTATAACGTTAAAGCACCTTAATGATTTCCTATAAGCAGAGAGCAGGTGTCCCAGCATGTGTCTTACCTTGGTTTCTCCCCAGTTCCTATCTGACAGATGATGCTCTCCATCCACATCAGCTGATCGCGCACCATCCCAAAGAAACGCAACTTGTCTGTTGCTGTGGTGATCTGCATTCGGCAGTCCTCACAGGATATGAGCAGCTCTTTCCATGCCTGCATCACTTCGTGTTCCTGCATGGCGATGGCTTCTGCTTTCTCGCCGGCGTAAACTGTTCGGAGCTGGGCTGCACTCTCCTGTAACTGTCTTACCTGAGGAAAACAACCTGTTTTTAATAAAAATGTTGCCACTCTATTAAACTAATTGTGGAGATCTATCCACAAACTTTACTTATAACTCTTTAATTTGTTTTCCTTGGATTATTAGGGTGTGTTTCATTAGTTCACCTGTGCAACCAGTAGCTGAATATCATGTTCAAAAGTCTGCATGAGTCTCTGTAGAGTGCTGGTATTGGAAGTGCCTCCTTGACATGCGCGAACCTCAGGTAACCTCCGCTGCTTATCCTCAATCTGTGCGAACACCTGACACACACACACACACACACACTCGTGTTATTCCACACATGCAGCACATATACCTGCTCTTATTTATAGTGTACACACAGAAAACACACTAACACACACAAACAGAGCTTGGTCTCCCTAACACCTGCAGTGGAAGGACAAACAAACCTCAGCATTATCCCTCAAATATCACTATAATAAATTAAACACTATACACACAACATCCCAGGACATCAAGGAGAACTAGGACTGTTATTCAACCACATGCTTGCTCCTGCAAAACTTGGCACCACACTATGTTTCCATCCGTCTACTACTATGCAAATTTTGGGTTACCTCATAAAAAGATGCTGTCATTAAAATGGTTGGGTCACACGACTGCATTCTCAAACTTAAAGGAGAACTCAGGCGCAAAATGAACCTTTGGTCTAATAAAACATTGGTACCTAGTCGACCGTTCTCTGAGATTTGTTTTCATGATAATCGAATGTAAAGAGTTTTATCTCTAAAAACTGTTAAGTGTATAACGCTAGCATATGGGGGCATTTACTAAGTAAAAAGAAATCGCTAGTTTATACCACTAACAAGGCTCAAAATAGCCCCACACTAACACAGTAACATAATGAGGGTCCATACATACATGCAAAACGAAGCATTGAGAACTTTGTAAGTGTACAGAAAGTTTAATAAGAAGATACTTTATAAAGATAGTTCACTTCGTATATACAGACAGGAGCCATCTTAGAAAATAGTCTCGATAAGTCGATCCCCGAACGCCGTTCATACAGTTCAGAAGTTCGCTGAACTTCATACAGTTCAGCTCACTCAGTACTTCGTTCGTGGTTTGACTTGTCGTGACAGTTTTCCAAAGATGGCTCCTGTCTGTATACAGGAAGTGAACTGTCTTTATAATATATCGTCATATATATTATGATGTCCTTTGCAAACATCACTCATTTCAGATGCTTTAATTAATCAGATGGTCTGCATTTCCTATTTCTACATACCTCCCGAGAGTCAGAGAAGAACTTGTGTAACTGGTGTGAAGCAGCGAGCATCTGTCCCCGCGTCTCCATCAGCTCCAGCAGATCTGCCCAGGCCTCGTTCACCCCATCCTTCCATTCAGCGATGGTGGCTGCATCCGCGTGGCCGTAATCTATGAGCTCATCAACCATCTGGTTTACAGCTGTGACCCTCTCGTGCCCCAGGCTCCCTGTCTCCGCTGCAAACTCTGTAAATTTCTCCTGCAGAATCTGAGGATCAGGAGAAGTGTCATCATGACAGGACAGAAGTGTTAAAGTTCCACTGAAGTGCCAAACGCACAGCATTATTCAATGTGTCGACGTAATTTCCACAGAAACAGAAGACACGGCGGGATATATCGAACAGCTGATTACTGAAGTGATAATCTCCTACATATCACTTTAAAATATAGCATTCTGCGTAGAAGTCCAATACGTTTTATGGTCATGCATATGATCAGCTCTCTGCTATCTTATCTCTGGACCGGAGAAGACCGCAGTGAGAAGGATCGCGTGACACTAACGTGAAATCAGACTTCATTCGCCCCAATAGAAAGCATATTTACACCGTCTGAATCGGCCCCTATCCCCTATATAGTGCACTATGTGCCATTCACCGTGTAGAAAATAGTCAATTTTAGCCACAGCTTTAGCTTCTGTTTAAAATAAAGGAGGCGGGATGCTTCAGATTCTAGAGAGCATTTGATTGGACAGAAAATCTGAAGTGCAGAGTGATGTCATCAGAATCTTTGATCCTTATTGCCGGAAGTGAGAGACCAAGTTTTGAATGCTTATATCTTCTAAATGTTAATTTTGTCATTGTTTTGGAGCACACTAGCTTATACGTAGATAACAGTAAGGCTAACATAGCCAAAGAAAAGTACAATTTTGATTTCATGGGGACTTTCAGAAACAGAAGAGCTACAGTTGATCTGATAAATACAAACAGTGTAAAGGCCCGCGTTATTCGTCAACGTTTTTCAACGCGTTTTTTTGTGTTCACACCCAAGCGATTTTCGCTAACGATGAGCCGAGTGAACATGCAAATTCATTCCCTGACATTAGATGGCGCCAATTTGCTCTGCAATTCCACTTTTCTCAAGATGTTTGTAGTCGCTGTCGCGTTTGTCATATAGTTCTTTATGTTCTTGCACCAACGAGAACAGCAGCTCTACATTCATCTTGCCTTGCATCTTCCTCGTCTTATTTCTTCCTGGCTGAGTAGACGGCGACGCTACTTGGCGTATATCTTCTTCGCCGTTACATATGTGTGCTCGGCAAGACCGTTTTGTGTTTGAGCGCCCCCAAGTTGTGTTTTACTGTAACTTCAGAAGCTCCAAACACGTGAGCAAAAGCACCAATCGAATTGGTTGGATAGTTTTTGACGTATCGCATCAAACTGAAAAAACAAACCCGAGGCGTTTTTTTTAAAAAGACGCTTTTACGCGTCGGTGTGCACACTCACATTGGCACCATTTGTTTAGTCACAATGCGTTAAACGTTGGCGAATAACACACGCGAAATTCGTCTCGGTGTGAACAGGCCTTAAAACTGACCGTGACGTGCTCAAAGTCCTGTCCGAGTTCAGTGGAGCTGGCGATGACCTCCCTCTCTGCTATCCACTGCTCAAGTTCATCCACCTCCCTGTTAAGCTGAAAGAGCCAGTACTGCTGCTCCAGACGAGACTTCCTCTCCTCCACCAGGTCCTTCAGAGACACGTACAGCCTGTCGATCTGAGACTGACGCTTACTGATCTGCTCACTGTGGCACAAGCACACACACACATACTTGGATTTCATTCAAAGGAAAAAAAAAATCAGTGAAATCTGTTACTCTCGAAAGCTTTTATCACTGGAATAGAAATGTTTGATGGTAATGACATTACTTAAAAGTGAAAAGAGTGTTGTGTGTTTGTATGTTTGATTTGGTCTGTCACAGTTTTCTTTACAATGGCAGTAAAGAGATCTGTGCTGCTCTTTGACTATACGGCGATCGCTGAACATTTACCAGTCCGGATGTCCAAGCTCCAGGAGCTGTCGACACTGCTGAGACAGCAGACCGATGGTCTCAGCGTAGTCCTCGATGGTCTGCTCCAGCGCCAGCTGTTTCTTCAGCAACTGCAGAGTGCTGGCTTCATCCTTAACAGAGAGAGGACACAGCTCAGATACACTCATCCTGCTCCACTGTCATCATCTATAACATCACAGCAGACCAGAACACTTTAATCTACTGCAGGTGTCCTTGCCAGAAACTAAAGCTTCCTGAAAAACTGCTGTCTAGTGTCTACACGGGTCTCAACAATGAGGACGTTTCTTTCTAATCACCCATTTGGACGAGTAGTTAAACTGGTGTACTTATCCTGCCAACATTTTCACTGGTCAAACAACTATATATATATTTATCAAACGATTAAAATATTTAATCACGATTAATCGCATTAATGTCATTGTTAACTTGTGATTAATCCCAATTAATTGCACATTTTTATCTATTCTAAATGTCGCTTGATTTCTTTTTGTCGCATAACTTTTTTTCTCATTTTAATACTCTTATCAACATCTCTTTTTATTGAAAACAACATTGGCATATACTGTGTTCAATTTCACACTAACATTCACACTTTGAGCACATAATCTCTCAATGTAACACTGTCCATCAATAAAAGGGTGAAAGAAATACTGACGAGGTCCTGATATTGACGAGGGGGCGGAGAATTCGCATCAGCTGTGTGTGTGTGTGTGTGTGTGCTTGGCCATCATCAAGTGGTGTTTCAGACTGGATGTGCTGTGATGAGGATTGCTCAGTTCACAACGACAAAACACACAGGTCACTTTGGTCTTGTCAATGAGACAATTTGGCAACATTTTAGTAAAGTAAAGTTTCCATTCAGAATCTTATTGGCGTCCATTTCGGCGTCTCGCGCTCATCGTCCACTAAAAACGTAACGTTAACCAACTATTTGGCCGGCTTGCAACAAGTGTGTGTGGCGTGCCAGTTGTTTTGTTTCCATTTTGTTTTTCTTTTAATTGTCGAAGCAACAAAACGTCCTCATCCGGTTATACTGTATATACCATATATGATAACACATATAACCTAGTATTAATATAATACATGTATAAATGTAAAGAAAAAAAATTAATGAAACATTATTTATGTATTTGATGTGATTTAATTTGAACAATATTTGATCTTTTTAAAGCAACACCAAGTAACTTTTCCTCTATGGTCACCCTACAGGTTGGAAGTGGAATTGTCCATTTCCGCTGTCGTAAATAATTTAGCCTAGCGCAGCCGACTGTCGCACACACGCTCACTGTTCATCCGGCGCCGGCTTTGCAATCAACAATGTCCAAAGACAAGGTAGGTCACATGATTTCATGAAATTATGATGTATTGCGACATAAGAAACAAAGAAAAACAAAATAATTACTATTGTAACGCTTGACGTAAAGTAAGTCAAATTTGTAGTTTTCTTATGTCTCATTAGAACTACAGAAACGCAACCCGATCTGACAATCTTACACAGCGTGGTTATAACAGATATAGGACCGCAAAGTGAATCCAGAAGTGTCTTTCACCCTGTTACAACTTGATGAACCACTGAAACGATTTTGGAAACATTATTTTAAGGTAAAAAACAAAAAAACAAACGCATTCTCATCCTAGGGTGTCATATGGTGACGCTTTTGAAATTTCATCTAAATCCAACGCACATGGCACCCTTTAGCGTCAATATAACACGCACAGAGCTTTGTTTGGTTATGGGTAGGTTTAGTTCTGGGGTAGGGTTAGGGTTAGACCACTAGGAGGCGCCTTCTGGCCCATATATATCTGCGTCTCATATTGACGCTAAAGGGTGCCATGTGTGTAGGAGGTAGACGAAATGTCAAAAGCGTCAGTATATGACGCCTTAGGATGAGAACGGGCTGAAAAAAATCTTACTTATTGTTGCTTTAAGAGTTACAGAAACATCATCCTTGTATGGCTGTCTGGAGTTTCCCACCCCCACATGACCTCTCTGCTCTCCTCTCCTACCTTTCCCGTCTCCTCGTTCATCATGTGCAGTTCCTGCTCGCTGAGCCAGGCTTCCACTTCTCCGACATCAAAGTAGTACTGCTGCGCCTGGTACATGGCATCCAGCACGAGCTGCCGGCGCTCCGTCTCGACCCACAGCACCTCCCACAGGTGATGGAGCTGCTCCATGCCGTCTCTGATGCTGTCTGCCTCTGGACTGCGGATGGACGCGATCACGCTTGCTCGCTCCAGGACATCCTCCACGCGCGCACGGTGACCATGAAGCTCTTTCTGCAGACTCTGACAGGAGATGACCAGGAGAAACAGATTCAGTATAAAACACATCTCTAGATTTTTCGGTTGAGTACTCAGAGAAAAAAATAACATGGGATGTTGATGTCCCTAACTGGAGTTTTAACTCTTTCCTCATCAACATAAAAAAAAAATGCACCAGCATTTTTGATTATTTTCACATAAGTTTCATGGCACTCAAAAAATTTTGTTGTATGAACATGTAATATACGCAAATATACGCTTTTTTTCAGCTTTTTGCCTAAAATATGGAACCTTTTTTTGCATATCAGTGAAAACCTGGAAAGTTCATGGGGAAATAGATGTCCTCATGGATTTCCTAACCAACAGGATTTCATTGGTCAACCTGTTTCACTAGAAAGATTATGCTGATTGACTAAAGGCTGGAATATACTACACATCGGAACAGATTTGAAAACATACACTTGCCGACTTCGTAAATGGTTCAGAGAAAAACTATGCATCATAACACTAAACGACAGAGGATAACGCACTACCAGACTTTCAGACAGAGTTTACATCTTGCAATTCTGACTTTATTTCTCAGAATTGCCTGATATAAAGTCAGAATTGCCTGATATAAAGTCAGAATTGCCTGATATAAAGTCAGAATTGATTGATATAAAGTCAGAATTGATTGATATAAAGTCAGAATTGCGATATATAGTCAGAATTGATTGATATAGTCAGAATTGCGTGATATAAAGTCAGAATTGATTGATATAAAGTCAGAATTGCGTGATATAGTCAGAATTGATTGATATAAATTCAGAATTGCGAGATAAAATTCAGAATTGCGAGATATAAAGTCAGAATTGCGTGATATAAAGTCACAATTGCGTGTTGTAAAGTCAGAATTGTGTGTTACAAAGTCAAAAATGCATGATAGGAAGTCGAAAATGGGTTTTGTAAAGTCAGAATTGTGAGATATAAACTATTCTGAGGGGGAAAAAGTTAGTCTTTTTTCCCCTTAGAATAGGCCAGATAACTTGTGAGTTTATATCTCACAATTGTGAGAAAAGATGTCCCAATTTAGAGATATAAACTTGCAATTGTGAGAAAAAAAGTCAGAATTGTGAGATAAAAAGTCGCAATTGCGACTTTATTTCTCAGAATTGCGACTTTATCCCTAAAACCATATTCTGGACAAATGTGTGCAAAATAGTTTTGATTTATTTTTAAAAAATACTTCCCTTGATCTGAGCTGTACAAGACTTGGCTACTTTTCCTAAGTTTGCCTCCTGAACACATACTATTTGTTTTGACTCAATTCTATAATGTTAAGTGGGTGAAAAAAAACCTCCTTAATCTTGTATTTGGGTCAAAAATTGGCACCCATAGAAATGAATGGGAAAAACTGTAATTTAGAGCAGTCTAAAATAAGCCAAAATAAGACACCAGGTGACAGCAAAGTCACTTCATCTTTAGGTTTTAGCTCTAAGAACTTAGTGGAATGATATTTTAATGTAGTTAAAAAAATAAAACATAAAAATAAGCATAATTTGCACAGAAAATATGGTACTTTTTGAAGTGAAAAAATTCAAAAATACCCCCAAAATAAAAAAAAAAACACCATAAATGGATAGACAAAACATTATCAAAGACAGTGATATAACATTTATAATAAATAAAAATTAGGATCACACCTGAGTCCTCTGTGCCCACATCTGTCCACAATTACAGGATTAAGGGCTATAAAGTGAATATGGTTTGAGGGCTACATCCCGCAATTGTGAGATAAAAAGTTGCATTTATGGAAACAAGCTTCCATAATTTTCAGTGAAAACTGCAGACTGGCCCTGACTTTTGATAAATATTGTTGAGTCCAGACTGAAAATTGGGGCAACAGTCTGGCCAAAAGTTATGTAGTGTTTTCTAGCCTCAAGTCAACCAGCTCGACCAGCACCAGACTAGCCCAAACCAGCATCATCTCAGCTGTTCTCAGTAAGATTTTCAGGTTGTCTTACTTGATTCTTCTTCATGAGTTGCTGTACAGCTTGTAAACTTGTCCCATGTTCCTGAGAAGTGGCCATTGGAAGATGCTCTTGTATCCACAACTGTGGACAAACACGTACACAATGTGTTGCGAGGCACATTGAAAATACCAAAATATATTTAAGCTAATGGTTGCAACGAGGTTGTTAAACTCACAATTTCATCCTCAAGGTCACGGCCAACTTGGTGCACTTCTTTAGAGGCCAGCAGGATACGACGTCTCTCTTTCAGAGGCTCAATCAGGCGAACAATTCGAGTTTCCACACCCACTTGTTTCTCGGACACCTTTTCCATCACCTCCCCCTGTTGAGGGATGGAAGCCGCATGGACCTGCAGCTCTCCAACCTCTTTATACCACTCCTCCATATGACTCTCCATCGTCTGAAAGCAAGAGAGTGGTGGAAGAGGAGTGAACATGATGAAAAGGCAACGGTGGAGGTGTAGAACAGGTGAGAGAGTCAGGAGAACATAGTGGACATCCAAGAGAGCGGGACAAAGAAATACACAGTTCAGCAGCACAGTTATGACAATATAGATAGTGGGAAACAGGAGAGGGAGAACACCAGAAAGACTAGAGGAGACAGGAAGTGAGTTATGACATCATCATAAACCTTTCAAACTTCAAAAGAAAACGTGTTGGCTTATTAAGGTATAATATTGAAGATATCTTCAGCTCATATACTACCGTTGAAAGGTTTGGGTTCATTATGTTTTGTTATGTTATGTTTTGTTTATGTATTAAATTGATCAAACGTCACATAAAAGACATTTATAATGTATCAAAAGATTTCTATTTTGTGTACCTTATAACATTTTTTTTTTATCTAAGTATTCACAAAAATAATACACAGCACAACTGTTTTCAACTTAATATTAATAAGAGCACCAAATTATCATGTGAAACTGAAGACTGGAGTAATGATGGTGAAAATTCAGCTTTACTATAGCGGAAATGAAGAATATTTAAAAATATATAAAAATGAGGGCTGTCAAACGATTAATCGCGATTAATCGCATCCAAAATAAAAGTTTGTGTTTACATAATATATGTGGGTGCACTGTGTATAATTATTTTATAAATTTAAATACGCACACATGCTTGTATATATTTAAGGAATATTTTCATGTAAATACTGTATATAAATATTTTATATATAAATAATATTTTTTTTGTAGCCCTCAAACCGTATTCACTTTATATCCCTTAATCGTGTAATTGTGGACAAATGTGGGCACAGACGACTCAGGTGTGATCCTAATTTTTATTAATTATAAATGTTATATCACTGTCTTCGATAAAGTTTTGTCTATCCATTTATGGTGGGTTTTTTTATTTTGAGGGTAATTTTGAATTTATTTACTTCAAAAAGTACCATATTTTCTATGTAAATGATGCTTATTTTTATGCTTTATTTTTTTAAAATATCATTCCAATAAGTTCTTAGAGCTAAAACCTAAAGATGTAGTGACTTTGTTGTCACCTGGTGTTTTATTTTGGCTTATTTTAGACTGCTCTAAATTACAGTTTTTCCCATTAATTTCTATGGGTGCCCATTTTTGACCCAAATACAAGATTAAGGAGGTTTTTTTTTCACCCACTTAACATTGTAGAATTGAGTAAAAAAAAAAATGTGTGTTCAGGAGGCAAACTTAGGAAAAGTAGCCAAATCTTGTATCGCTCAGATCAAGGGAAGTATTTTTAAAAAATAAATCAAACTATTTTGCCCACATTTGTCCAGAATACGGTTTTATGGTTAAATATACATGCATGTGTGTGTATTTATATATATACAAAATAATTATACACAGTGCACCCACACATGCAAACACAAACTTTTATTTTGGATGCAATTAATTGCAATTAATCGTTTGACAGCCCTAATAAAAATAGTAATAATATTTTACAATATTACAGTTTTACTTCATTTTTGCTCAAATAAATGCAGCCTTTGTGAGTATAAGAGACTTCTTTTAAACATTGAAAAAAAAAAACATTAAAAAAATCTCTCCGATTTCTAACTTAGTAAACCTAGAAATCTAGAGATGTGATCTTACTGAGTAAGATCCACACGACCCATTCGGGTAAGATGTTACATAAATTAAGACAGTGAAGTGAACTAAAGTAAATGACTAATCCAAACTCAATATATCAAGGGCAGTTCTCATAATTACAATAATGAGATTTAAACTTGTGATCTATTATTATGTCGTTCTGAAACGAGAAGCAGCAATTCATTGAGTTAAGGCACAGTTAACATCAAACTAAAAGAGACTAAGTTATTACTAGCATTATAAAATATGCAACTGAAACTTTAAAAGAAAGTAGAATTATAATGAATGACTGCTCAAAATGTTTAATTCTGCCCTGCACACCTAGAATATGGAGAGCTAACAAACTACAAGAGCTACATTTTTAATTAAACACCAAATGTTCCTGATGTAAGGCAAATGTTTCTTTAGTGACAATTTGAAATATGCTGATGTATAAAAGGATAGGAACTATAACCACACACTCCCATATACACACAGGACCCCATACGATGCACATATGATATTCTGGTGAAGATTGATGGGACTTTAAAGAGAGTAAAAGCAAACTGAAAGAATGAGAGGGTGTGTGCAAATAAAGAAAGCGAAATGAAGATGCTACAATACCGCTGATGGTGATGTGGATGGAGTGACGTGGGGACAGAGCTGAAACTGAACTCAGATCAGCTGAGAGCCATGGCATGCTGTCAGAGAGGAGAGCCACACCAGCGACATGAAATACACTCATACGGTGGACAGGGATGAGGCTCATATTACCAGTAAATGCAGCAGTGGAAAAGAAAATAAAAGTCTTCAGCACAGGAATCGGAAAGAAATAAAGAGCAAATTAAAGGCATGTCGGAAACCAGCAATCTGAAAAAAGCAAGTTCTGGAGGAAACATCATCTTGACGCTAAACACTGAAAGCCGCTGACGCGCGCGTGACTGTGAGAGAGAGAGAGAGTCTAGACCTGGAGTTTCTTCAGCTGCTTGTTGACAGTGGTGAGGTCCTGGCCGTAGTCCACGTGTGCCAGCTGTCCCTCGAGCTGCTGGAGTCGCTGGTCCAGACTGGAGTAGCTCTGCACCAGCAGGTCGGCCCGGTTGGCCTCGAACAGCTGCCGGGCTTTGGCTTGTGTGGTGCTCTCCAGATCCTGCCAGCACTCACGGATCTCCTCCAGTTTCTTCTTCACCAGCGCGCTCAGCTCCGGCTTCTCCTGCATTAACCGCTGGCCCTCCTGAGGACACAGAAAGCATCAGTATTCAAGAGTGTGCGATAACAATAGCCAAACAAGATTCCCAAATACTACTGCCCTTGTAAAAACAAGTGCACTTTTTTGCATTCTTTTAAAACAGATATACTTTAAAAGAATATATGGTAACGCTTTATTTTTCATAAATCGGGTGAGTCATGAATCAAATCAATGAATCATTTTTTAACCAGTTCAATTAAACTGAAAGATTCAATTCACTCAATTCTCAGAGCTTATGAAAGCAAACATGTTCTAACAAAGGAAACATCTGTAAAAAAGAAAAAAGATAGCACCGGCTAATTCTGAGAGATTAACTAGTCATTAACACATCACAGCTCGGTTCAACAGAGCGCTGAAGGTTGTGATTCACACGTGTACAGACAGCCAGGTCTGGACTTCATCCTATCTAAAAGAAAACGGCACCTGCGTCACTTCAGTTCAGCTCAGGACAGAGAGAGCTGATATAACACTGAGAGCAGATGCTCCATCACAGACACACACAGATTACAAAACTGCTGAGATCATTTTGTTCTTAGACGCTCATCTGTGCTCCACATTTAGCTTTAAAAGTTAGGACTATCCAAACAGCACAGAAGACACATCTGGCATTACGACCTGTTACTGCCACTATTACTATTACTACCCTTGTGAAAAAGAAGTGTGTTTCACTGGACCCTATTATTTAATGATCTGAAACGCGAGTATCAAGAAACTTTGTGGGCGGGTCCTGGGCGCTGTTGCTATTTTACCGGCGGGATAAATGACTCTTGCGCCCGACGCAAGTTTAAAAGTCCCGTTCTTCGTGATCCCATGTTTCAAACTTTAGTTAGTGTGTAATGTTGTTATTAGAATATAAATAATATCTGTAAAATTATAAAGCTCAAAGTTCAATGCCAAGCGAGATATTTTATTTAACAGAAGTAGCCTACATCGAACGGCCCGTTTGGACTACATCCCTCTACTTCCTTCTTTGATGACGTCAGTAGAACTGTTTGTCCGCCCACAGGAATGCTCCCTCAACTCCCTCAACTTGCACATTTCTTAACTTACTGTGTTTACTCAGCTCTAACTGTGATTTTCTGAAGTAAAACTGACACTTCATCTTGTGTGTGATTATGTACAACAAACTTTATTAAACTCATCAGTATATGTTTGATAATCATTCGGACCTGGTCCGAAACAGCAGACTTGAAGGCTCTTATAAATCATGAATACATACAAGCAGATGACAAATACGTTATAATAACCGTAATTAAACTACTAAACTATACCTGTTCCATCTCTATACAGCACTCTGACTCTGTAGGCATAATTGTCCGACTCGAAATGAACACCGTTACTGAGAGTTTCTGATATTATCATCATTCCGTGAGATGAAATTGTCCTGAGAGACTGAGCGCGGGCTCATGAAGCTCCGCCCCCTGTGCCGGCAGCTGCAGCTCATTTGCATTTAAAGGGCACACACTCAACAGCACGTTTTTCTGAGCCCCAAAAATTGACAATTTAAACATGCTGTAAAAACTGATCTGTTGGTAATTTTGAGCTGAAACTTCACCTACACATTCTGGGGACATCAGAGACTTATTTTACATCTGAAAAGGGGCATAATACGGGACCTTTATTGTACTTTGAGTGAGTACAATGTAACTACGTCACCTTAAAATAAAGTGTTGGCATATATTCTTTCAAAGTAGATTATTTCTGTAATAAGTACTCTTGTTAAAAATATGCTAAAGTCTACTTCTTTTTCACAAAGATAGTGATCATACACTGTTCAACTCACTAACCCTAATTATTAAGATCTGGCTTGTAATACCCACCAGCAATAGCACAGCAACATGCTAAAAACCACTCAAAACATCGAACCAACCACATAGCAATAACCTGCCAACACCCTCGCATTTTCTGTAGAAATTATAAAAAACTATTTATATCTTATTGTTTCTTGTTTTTTTGTCCCCCTCGTTCGTTACGAATACTCTTGTGCGCAGGGAGATTTTTGAACATTTTTCCATATTACAGACAGTGCCAATGTCTAGAATTTGGCATGAGCGCAGACACACACACACACACACACACACACACACACACACGCACACACACATGTCCCTCCCCCACCTGATCACCACACAGACCATGGGATCCTAAAACGCACATGCACATACACACACACACACACACACATGTAGTGTCCCTCCCCCAACACAGCGAACCATTATAATTCATCCTCTCTGTCAGGACTGAGTGAGGGGGAAGGGGTTGTACAGCGATACAGCAGTGACCATGGAAATGATGCCCATGAGCTCAGGAATCAGACCGGCTGCTTCCCACTCACACACACACACACACGCCGTCAGCCAATCAACAACATCCTAGGCTGTCTGAAACAAAGATGGAACTGAAGTATGTAGCTGTGCACAATGAAGTGAAGGTGAAACAATTTACAATTTTTTAATTAGGATTTGCAAGTAAATTTCACCTTACATAAAGAAACAGCGAGTAAAAACAATGAACTGAGCAAAACATTTTGAACTAGCAAAACTAAAACTGTATTTTCTTGTAAAAACACTCCAATAATCTGCTTTATGTAACAACTTTGAAAAGCACTTTTTATGTACAGCGTACTGTGAATATGTCATCTAATTAAATCATAATTACATAATATACAGAAAAAATGAGCTAATTAAACCCTTGACCTTTTTTAAACCCTGGGTTCCGACAGTTTCATTACTGGATTAAGCAACGTTTCACATTTGTAATTTTAAAAGAGGTTAGCACGTTTATGAGTCCTGCCTGAATTGCAGTGTGATATATAAAAAAAAAATGCTTAGGCTTATTTCATTAAATTTCATTAAATAATATTTAAATGACAGCTTAACCCAGAATGATGGCAGAATTTAGCACAGAATAAATGATTGGTACTGCATTAAATTATTACATCATTTAAATTAATACATTTTTCGCTAACTGTGTGATTTGTATATGAAGAGTTCAGATGCAAAAGCCTCAAAATGCCATTTGAAATTTTCTTCTTTAATGATGATTTTTATCAAACTTGTATATTTAATTTCAGTAATTTCACTTAAAAACAATTAATAGGTAATTATCATTGCCATTTAAGTGAAATCACTGAACTTAAATATACAAGCTTGATAAAAATGATCATTCTAGAAGAAAATTTCAAATGGCACTTAGAGGCTTTTGCATCTGAACTCTTCATATGTACATTTCTGAAATACAGTGACCTCTGATAACAGACCACTCTAAATTGTAATGCAGACGCATGCATTTTCTGTAAAATGATGTGTATTAAAAGCGCTATACAAATAAAGGTAAGTTGAATTAAATTAACAAGTTATTTATGTATTACTACTTATCAACATGGAGCCTTATGAGTCTGAGGTGATCATGTGAGATTTGAATCCAGTATAGATGCATGTGACGGCAGTGTCCACACTATAAGTGGTGTTGCACTGATGGGAGTCAGTCCCAGTCATGTGTCACACAGCTGCCTCAGTCTTTTATTAATTTATTTTTTGATGTGAGAAGAGAGCTGTGAAATAGGACAAGTGATCTCTAAAGGTTACATTAGCTGTGGTATCAGAAATGGCTTCACAGACATATTTATTGTTCTGTACGCCTCACGGTGAGAACTGAACACTGGCTGAGCAAAGCTGTATGGGTAAATCACATGTCCAGTTACGCTACATAGAATAAGACGTTTGCATTAAACATGAAGCCTCCTGTTTGCATTTTGCCTTTAATTTCCTGACAATTAAGAGTTCCCATGATTGTAAAGCATCCAAACTTTTTATTTTAAATTATCCAGATCAAGCTTTTTGGGTTTTTTGGAGCATGGGAAAACAGCACTGCAACTGCAATAGAAAAATAAAGGTTTGAATTCGAGAAATAAAGATATTTATTGGCATTAATGGTTCCATGAAGAATCTTTAACATCCATGGAACATTTCCACAGCACAAAAGGTTCTCTATAGTGTGAAAATGCTCTTTAGATTAAAATGTTCTAAGAAAAAAAAAATGGCTCTCTTATAACCCGTTCACTGGGGAAATGAAAATCTATAGCATAAAAAAGATATTTTTAAAGGGATAGTACACCCAAAAATGAAAATTCTGTCATCATTTACTCACCCTCAAGTTGTTCAAAATCTGTATGAATTTCTTTATTCTGCTGAACACAAAAGAAGATATTTTGAAGAACATTGGGAACCAAACAGTTCATGGCCCTCATTGACTTCCACAGTAAAAAAAACAACAACAATGGAACAATTTGAGAGTGAGTAAATGACAGAATTTAAAGGGATAGTTCACTTTGAAATTAATTTTTGGTATGTTTTAGCTTACCTCAAGGGCATCCAAGATGTAGGTGTCTTTGTTTCCGCAGTAGTTTCGATTTTGATATTTTTAGGTCAAACCGTTCTTGTCTGTCAGTCATATAATGGAGGTCTATGGTCACCACCTCAAAGAGCATGCACAGAGAAGTCCAAATTACACATGATTTAATGACTCGTAAATGTAAGTACACATTGATGGCCTAAGACTCGAAACGAGTGGTTTGTGTGAGAAAACGAACAGTATTTATTATTATTTCTTGTAAGAGGAGGTAAAAACAATATAAATATTGTTCGTTTTCTCAATTTTGTTTACTCACAAAAAGTTTCGTGACATCAATGTGTACCTTACATTTATGAGTCATTAAATCATGTTTAATTTGGACTTCTCTGTGCATGCTCTTTGAGGTGGTGACCATAGACCTCCATTATGTGACTGACAGACAAGAACGGTATGACATAAAAATATCAAAATTGAAACTACTGTGGAAACAAAGACACCTACATCTTGGATGTCCTTGAGGTAAGCTAAAACATACCAAAAATTAATTTCAAAATGAATTATCCCTTTAAAACTGTGCAAGCTCTTGAGACGAGAACTGTAGAGGTTTTGGTCTGCAGCAGAGCAGCTTCATGCAACAGAACTGGGTTAAAAATGGCACTGCATGCGTGAGGCTTTATGTAACATCTCTCTCTTGATGACAGCATTTCTTGTTCTCTGCCTCCAGAATCTGGCCTAAACTCTTCCAGCATGCACTAGATGAGTACAAAGACACATCTCTGACTTCTGTGGTGGTGACAAAACACTAAAGAGTGAACACTTGAGAGAAGAGTTGGTGTGGGAGGAATAAGACATAATCTGTGTCTGAGTGTGTAATGAGTCACAATGAAGGACTCTTGAAGTTTCATCAAAGCGGTATTGTCACAGCGATTTTGCATGTCCTTTCAAGATGGCGGCAAACTAAAATCCTATTATTCAAATGTTGGCAATTAATATGCAGAATACCAGCAAATCATGTGTATGCGAGTACACAAGGTACCAAAGATACACAACGTTGAACTAGCGAGGTACCATATTGCTTTGGGAATTAGTTACCCCAGGCCCAGCTGTTAGCACGATTCCCAGAGGAGCAAAACATAATAAATACCCTCCAGGAAACAGGTTTTGGCAGAGGGCTGGAGATAAATTATGCTAATATCAAAAAAGTCCTTAAAACAATCATTTAAAGCCAAGTTTCAGAAATGGAGTAGCACTAATTGAAGCTAGATTAAGGCCTGGTTAACACAAAATGCGTGAGACGTGGGAAGTGAAGTGGAATGGGGAAAAAACACAAGCTCTCGAGATGCTTTTAAAAACCAGAAGAAGAAAAAAATCAGATTTTGGTGAATTCCTCTGTTTTTAATTTATAACCTCTGTATAACCTATAGTTACGTTAATTTTACATGCAATAAATTATTAATTTAGATGGACAGTTTGTCTTTATGAATTACTTAAATGAAAGTATTTATTTAAGAAGGACAACACTATAGTTTATATTGTTTAGGGCTGTCTCAATTGGTTATTTTGGTAATCGAGTTATTTTGATGAGTAAATGAGTCGTCAGATATTTTTGTGGTAATAAAAATAGACCTAAGCAAAGCCTTTAAAATGACTTAAAATACATGTGAGGCAATAATATTTGGTTCAAAGTAAGTATCAAAAGCAAATAAACATATGGTTTTATGGAACAAAACTGTTTTATTTACTGTATATTAACGATCATCAAGTGTAAATGATGTATTATAATAAATGTCTAAAGAGGGCGCCAGCGGCCTGGAGTTGTTACACTTCACAGCAAATCAACGACATTTAATCAAAATGTTTACCTAATCTTCAATATTTGGCCACTTCTTTGAGGTAGAAGTGCTACAGCCACTTTCTTGAACGAGAATATGTGCAAATGGTTTTAATACATTGTGCAGCTTTATAAAACGGTCTAATAATTCGGTTCATGGATTCTCATCTGTGTAATGCACCACTTCCGGTATTTTGCCCGGTAATCGACACTGTTCAAATCAAATCGAGGAATCGCGACAGCCCTAATATTGTTTAAAAAAAATATTGTCGTCATAAATGTTAAAAATACATCTACCAATCAAATGGGGGCCAACGATCGTCCCTTAACAGAGACTAATTTCCGGAAATATGTGCATAAATCTACAGTATATTCTCAATATAAAGAAAACCAGAGAGAGCAAAGAAACTGCATGAGGAGAAGGCTGTAAACAGAGAGACAGATCAAATCACACACACAGATCTTCTTCCCTCAGGCTTTACAACAAACAGGTCCAGGAAATTGTGTGGTTAATTGGACATGCTTAGTAGATAAATCACAATTATATAATGAGATCGTTTAATTATCTGCCATCATAAACACACCATGTGGTTTGAGTAAAGAAAAAAAAACGTTTTGTGAACAAATAGACTTGAAAACATAAGTATTGCAATATTACTTCATATATTTCCTTGCTTTTTAAAGAACCATTTCTGTGAAGAGGGTTTCTAATAACACTTTAAAATAAGGTTCCATTTGTTAACACTAGTTAACTGTATTAAGATGAACTAACTATGAAAAGCACATAAGCATTTATTAATTTCAACATTTACTAATACATTATTAAAATTAGGGCTATCAAACGATTAATCACATCCAAAATAAAAGTTTGTGTTTACATAATATATGTGGGTGCACTGTGTATAATTGTTTTGTATATATATCAAATACACACACATGCATGCATATTTAAGAAATAAAATATTTATATATAATATAAATTAAATATAAATCTATAGTATATACATGAAAATATTTCTTAAATATATACAAGCATGTGTGTGTATTTACATATATATAAAATAATTATACACAGTGCACCCACATATATTAGCCTATGTAAACACAAACTTTTATTTTGGATGTGATTAATCGCGATTAATCATTTGACAGCCCTAATTAAAATCAAATTATTTAATGAAATAACATTGAATATTTCTAATACTGTAGAGTAATGGGACCTTATTGTAAAGCGTTACCAGATATCTTTATTGCATAAAATTGCAAAAAATTAAATGTGTCAGTTTTTTTCCGGCACCAGCATTAATTCGCTTCATTCTGACCTGGAAGTGCATCTCATCACTTCCTGTGAGCTACGAGGACGAGGCAGTACAGATGACCTTCACGCATGGGAGCTCTGGGGTTTGTGTGTGTGTGTGTGTGTGTGTGTGAGAGAGGAAACTGTTACCTAGCAACAGATACTCCCCTTCCCTTCACTTCACTTGGCAATGACTGCTCCATCTGACAGCTGCCGGGTTAGTGACACTAGAGCAGAACTAAACAGCATGTTGTAATAGTAACGCATGTGTCCACTGCAAGGGTGAATCACTGCACAACACTGTTTACAAGACAATACAGACTAATGAGCAGAAGACATTGCTTCAGAAAGGGATAAGTCTTCATTTACTCACCCTGGTGTTGGTCCAATCCAATGCCGTATGCCCTTCTTTCTTTTATGGACTACAAAAGGATTTTTTTTTAGCTTTTTAAAAAAGACACAAGTATCACAGAACGTTCCCGTGCGACACATGCTGTATGTTCCAAGTTTTCTGGTGGTATGAATGTATCATTTAATGAAAATCCTGAGTTTGGCCGTTGGTCTTCTGTGCTCGACTGCACATTCGTGAGACTCTATTAGCGCCACAGTTCACTCCGACTCACCCAGAAACAGTTGTGAGAAGTTGTAAGAAAGAAAGTTATATGTTCACCTCAGAGAAGAAGGTACATGGATTGTATTTCATGTTGTGCTTTTGTCAATCTTGATTTCTCACAAGCCTTTTCTGGTCGATCGTGATGAACTTCATGAACGTGCAGTCGGGCAAGACCAACGGCCAAGGTCAGGATTTTCATTAAATACTTTAAATGTGATATTGTATTAGAGCCCGACCGATAAAGGATTTTGAAGGCCGATACCGATACAAATATTTTTGGGTTTTAAAATCCGATATATCTGCCGATATTTTATTTATTCATTTATTTTAAACTGGACATGATAGTCACAAATTTTGTCATTCTTATTTGAGTTAAGAGAACTGATGGGAATGTTCTTTTAATTGTTATTCAAGCAATGCATGTATCATGAACAACTCAACGAGTGTTGCCAACAGGAACGGTGTAGAGTGCCCTCTGATGGACAAACTATACAACTCCAACACACATGACATGGTTCAAGCGTGTTTTGTCCGTTTTTATTTTATTTTTTAAATATTCATTTATCGGCCATTATAACTGCTGATACCGATAGTTTGGAAAATGCCTAATATCGGCCGATAATATCGGTCTGCCGAAATATCGGCCGATATATCGGTCTGGCTCTATATTGTATACCACCAGAACACTTGGAATATATGGCATGCGTCACATGGGATCATTCTGAAATACTTTTGTTTCTTTATTAAAAGCTTGATTCATAAAGTCTTATTTTGAGGTCAATTAAAGAAAGAAGGGCATACGGTATTAGAAAAACAGCAGGGTGAGTAAATAATGATTTGACTTTCATTTTAGGGTGAGCTATCCCTTTCATAACAGTTATTCTTTCTTATACACACATTCTTTGTAAAAAAAAAATAGCATAATAGCAATTGTGTAAAAACCTCATGAAGTTTCTTAAAGATAATGAACGCTGTCCTAAAGTGAAGGTCCGATATACACACACTATCACTCAGAATTGTGCATGAATATGAAATGAATTGCAGATAATGGAGACTCAACCAAAGCAACTTTTCTGAGTATCCTAATTCGGAGGCATTAATATGACCGACCATGAATTTGACATTTCTGTAACTAAATGTCAAACACCACCACATCCATGAGGATATGGTAGACCGTATTCTAATTTAATGTATTATTTTAATATCACTAAATTCAAAACATTTGAAATTCAGGGCTACCTTTCAGTGCACTGGGCAGTTTTTTGTTTTGCAATGTCCTAAAAAAACTAAAAATGCTGTTGTACATTAAGTTTAGGTAAACTGTGTTTCCCTTAAAGGGATACTCCACTTTTTTTGGAAATAGGCTCATTTTACAAGTTTTACCGTTTTGAATCTATTCAGCCAATCTCCGGTTCTGGCGGTGCCGCTTTTAGCATAGCTTAGCATACATCATTGAAGCGCACAAGATTAGCATTTCTCAAAAAAAAAATGACCAAAGAGTTTCGATATATTTCCTATTTAAAACTTGACTCTTCTGTAGTTGCGTCGTGCACTAAGACCAACCACTAAGAAAATGTAAAGTTGCAATTTTCTAGGCTGACATGACTAGAACTATACTCTCATTCCTGCGTAATGATCAGTGTTGTGCCTGAACGCGTTCATTGAATGATTGTTCATGAACGCGTTCATATTTTGGGCGAACGTGAACTGAACGTACTGTATTATCAAAGGTAATTTATCCGATATTATACATGTTGGTGAATTTGTAATGTTTCATTATTTTCGCTAAAGCGTAGCCATGAATTGTTCAAATATGACACTGGATATGACCAGAGCAAACAAACGCTTCAAGCAGAACAAAAGGACCAACCAAGTTTGGACAGTTTTTTTACTTTTCATAACCCCAAACAAAAGATTAATTTGATGTTTGAGAGTACACCTGTGAACACTGCTGTGTGATTCATTTAGAAAGCAAGGTAAACCTGTCCAAACAGGCCAGATTCAGCGGAAAATAAGAGTGTGGTACATGAATCCAGGGCGCTCTTATAAATATGTAGGCAGCACAGTTCAGCATATTTCTATTCCTGGTAACTAGTTTAAGGTTATATGACAGAGAAATGAGCCTCAGCGTTCAGCTGTCTACAGGAAATACTAGGTCAAGACAGAACAGAGAGAAATCTTAACACACACACAGACCTCACATACCATCACACACTGTGGCTGGGCAATATCAAATATCTAGAAAACCTAAAACATTTTTGATATGTTTTAGCTTACCTCAAGGGCATCCAAGATGTAGGTGTCTTTGTTTCCACAATAGTTTCAATTTTGATATTTTTAGGTCAATCCGTTCTTGTCTGTCAGTCATATAATAGAGGTCTATGGTCACCACCTCAAAGAGCATGCACAGAGAAGTCCAAATTAAACATGATTTAATGACTCGTAAATGTACACATTGATGGCCTAAGACACGAAACGAGCGGTTTGTGTGAGAAAACGAACAGTATTTATATCGACGTCACAGCCACGTCCAAGTGATCTGAGGAAGAGTGCGCTTTGTGGCTGTGGTTACAAGAGATAAAAACGATATAAATACTGTTCGTTTTCTCACACAAACCACTCGTTTCGTGTCTTAGGGCATCAATGTGTACTTACATTTACGAGTCATTAAATCATGTTTAATTTGGACTTCTCTGTGCATGCTCTTTGAGGTGGTGACCATAGACCTCCATTATATGACTGACAGACAAGAACGGTTTGACCTAAAAATATAAAAATTTAAACTACTGTGGAAACAAAGCTTAAACATACCAAAAATTAATTTCAAATTGAACTTTCCCTTTAAAGACGCAAGTGAATCCCCCAAATTATTGTTCCTTGTGTGTACGTAACACAACTCACTCCCTAAATTACGATGATCGACAGCATGGTAGCTAAGTTCTTTGCTATTTTTGACTAAATAATATTACAGTGACCAAAGATTTGTTATGTTCTGTGAATTTAATTAAACGTCTACTGAGGTGTCATGTAATGTTTATGTTTGTAAGGCTGCTTTTTGGCATATCAACTTTATTAACATTTTTGGCTTGTTTGGGTTTGGTTCACAAAGCGATCAAGCTAGTGACATTTTGGTCTTGTTTTCGAAATAAAGCGCTTGGATTTATTGTTTTTTTTATGGGCTTGTTCTTGTTTGGGCTTTTTTCTAGCAAGATCTGGCAACATGAATGAGTCAAGGCTTGAACATTTCCTCTCACATGCAAAAGAGAGACTGTTTGTTTAAACACAACATAGTTCGGTTCGCTTCTGTACACACTGCGTTCATCATCATTTTTGTAAATGCAGTTATTAATCCAGTAAAACATTTAAAATTCACAAATACTTTGGTTCAATGGCTGTTTCTGAGAAAAAACAATTCAAAGCATAAACACAAATAATAGACACAGTAATGCCCCATCACACACCCATGCATACAGATTTATGCAGACTAAAATGAGTAAAGGTGCCTCAATTATATCTGGTATCTCACCCTTACTGACCCCAAAACACACTTATATACATTAGTGCAGAAAACCTTGACATATTCAGAATACATAAAACACACACAAGTTAGTCAAACCATACTCAACAACAACAACAACAACACTCTCATCCTCTGTTATTGCAGCTGACCACAGAATATAATGATTCATGATTTTGTGAGATGCCCATGATCATTCAGGATGGGGAGGCTGGGACGCTTTAAACAACATCAGTCTTCAGTGCACTACGAGCATCGGGGCTTTTCACATCCATCCAAAATGCACTCTTTCAGTTATAGAAGATATAATATAATTAATATAATATAATTTTACCATTTGAGAGCTCCACAATTTGATGTCCGCAGCACAAATGGTGCTGGAATGGGACATTTATTGGCATCTAAATCATAATGTGTACACTCCATACAAACTAATGACTAATAATTACTAATCAAAGTGTGTGTGTACCACTAAATATAACACTAAGTGGATTTGCCCTTGTTAAATGCTATGCCGCCTCTGATTACTGGCTCTGAATCACAGTCGTTGACTGGAATGGAATATGAGAAAAGATTACATATTTAGAAAGACGGTTCACTCCCATTAATTATTGATGGGAGAAACTGCAACACACAATATGGCAGAATACGTCCCGCCTTCTAAGCAAAAGAGCCAATCGCTGACTGGTGAAGTCATTGTGTCACTGCAGCTCCAGTTCAACTTCACACAGAAACCTGAGACTCGCACTTAGGACTGCACATGCGCATTGGCGAGTCTAGCCTGAAAAATAAGCTTTTTAACGCTATTTGACTGTGAGAAACAACATTTATTATTTACATGTGAGTTTGGCAAGCAGTTTTTGAGATTCCAGGACTCCCCTATTTGCAAATATGGCCGCCGAGTGAACATACTTTTCTTGAAAGGGACTTTAATATGAGTCAACAGAGAAAGACATTTAGCGGAGTTGTGTTTTCATTTCAAGGTCCCCAAAGCCAAATCTGACACAGAAAATGCTTATATATTAAAGGGATAATTCACTTTGAGATTAATTTTTGATGTTTTAGTTTACCTCAAGGGTATCCAAGATGTAGGTGTCTTTGTTTCCACAGTATTTTCAATTTTGATATTTTTAGGTCAAACCGTTCTTGTCTTTCAATATAATGGAGGTCTATGGTCACCACCTCAAAGAGCATGCACAGAGAAGTCCAAATTAAACGTGATTTAATGACTCGTGAATGTAAGTACATATTGATAACCTAAGACACGAAACGAGCGGTTTGTGTGAGAAAACGAACAGTATTTATATCGTTTTTACCTTTTGTAACCACAGCCACGTCCAAGTGATCTGAGGGCGCGGGCGCTTCTATTTGCGCAAGCGCCGGAAGTGATATCTCGTGCGTGTACGTCACTCATTGTTTACGCAGAGATTTCAGAAGTGTTGTCCTTCACTGTGAAGATCTAAACATATTTAGATATACAGGAAATCGCGATGCGATACACATCAACAGACAACATTGAATTTTTTTCACAACCGCGCAAGAAATGCGAAGTGCCCGCAGCCTGGCTGTGGTTACAAGAGGTAAAAACGATATAAATACTGTTCGTTTTCACACACAAAACGCTCGTTTCGTGTCTTAGGCCATTAATGTGTACTTACATTTACGAGTCATTAAATCATGATTAATTTGGACTTCTCTGTGCATGCTCTTTGAGGTGGTGACCATAGACCTCCATTATATGACTGACAGACAAGAACGGTTTGACCTAAAAATATCAAAATTAAAACTACTGTGGAAACAAAGACACCTACATCTTGGATGCCCTTGAGGTAAGCTAAAACATATCAAAAATTAATTTCTAAGTGAACTATCCCTTTAACAGTATCAACTACTATTAGCAAAGATAGTGAGCCGAACTTACTTTCTCGATCTTGTCCAGCCACTCCTTGTTTTGAGCCAGTTCTGCCATGAAGGTCTGATGTTTCAGCCACTTTTTATGAAGCTTCTGAGTCTCGTCGCGAGAAGTGTCGCGGGCCATTAGCATCTTCTCTGCCACCCAATCACCAATCTATGAAACACACAAAACCATAAACGCATCATGTTAGGAATCACGATCATAAATTATAAAAAGTGATTTGATCCTTAAACATTACAATTGGATTTCAGACATATACTAACTCTTCTATAATAAATATACAGTATATATATTGAAATGACCTTATAGAAATGCAAACATGCACAGTATATGATCAGCACAAGGAGCATGTCCTTTTTAAAATGACAACATACAGAAAACATGAACTAATTTGACGAAATACTAAGATATCCTCAAAGTTTCTCACGCACAAGTGATCCCAAACAACGTACCACATTATCATTCCTCTACAAACCATAGTAAATCTTTTTTTTACTATATTAAATAGTAACTGACTTCCTCCAGTAAATGTCAAGCAATCCTGATGTGTGAGATGCATTACTAAATCTAAAATTGAATTATCATATTTGTACTAACAATGAATTGCTGGACTATTTAAGTGAACTGCAAAACAACAACAACAACTAAGATTATTAAAAAAAAAGTGAAAAACAAAATGATCACAAGTCACAGTACCTAAAATACACACTTATTTACATATTTCATAATTCTATACATAAAAATTGCAATATAAAAACAGCATTTTAGAACATTATTCATGAACTAGAGATAATTATCACCTGAATCAGGCTGTGAAGAATCCGTCAAGTCAAGTTCCCAAATCCACATTGTTCATTATTCACAGAACACACACAAGTCCACAAGCATGTGACATGTGCACACAACTCAGCGGCACTATTTTTGGACCAAACTAAATCCTTAAATGACTGTAAAATCCAGCGAACACAAGAAGTGTTTACATCTTGGTAAAAACACAAAGAGAATCCCAAAAAATGTACAAATGACTTGCAATCTTGAGCCGTGCAGAGGCCTGACTGAGTTACAGCGAGGAGAGAAATGAGCCCAGTAGAAGTGACTATTGATGTTACAAACACCGGCCACGGACAGAGAGAGAGAGAGAGAGAGAGAGGGGGCGTTGGAGAGCGTCAAGAGGGAGGACGAGGAGAGCGTTTCCCCCTCCCCTTCTAGGAGCGACCCAGACACTCTTCACCCCGCTTGTGCAGCGCCTTGCATCCCAAACAAATCCATATTGTCTTCTTTCAGTCCGTGATGCCCTCTGTTCTCTCCTCCTCCTGTTTTGTAATGTAAGCTTGACTCAATACTGCGGTGCCTGAAAGACCCAATTTCTCTCGCTGCAGCATCCACGATGAGAGGAAAGCATACGGAGAGACATACGGAAAGAGAGACGACGAGGGAGGGGGAGAGAATCACATAGTGGGAAAGAGAGAGAGAAAGGGAGCCTACGTAGTTGTTAGCGTCACAAGGACAACATCAGGCTCTTCAAGCGAATGATTGATCGAAAGGGAGAGAAACAGAAAGAGAGGCCAAAAAATAAGGGATCGAGTGGCGAAAGCTCATAAGATCATAACACAACAAGGGGATTTTCGTAGTGATGCCATAGAAGAACCGTTTTTGAATGGTTCCCCAAAGTAACCAGCTTTTAAAGTCCCCATAACCGGAAGTTGCAAATGAATTTTCTCCAGTATTGTGACGTATTTCCGGGAGAAACAGAATACTAAATGAGGCAAAATAGTGGGCGTGGATTTTTTTTCCAACTAGCACCTGATTGGATCTTGAACACTAATTGGAATTATAAAACTATTTTTATTTGCTATTACTGCTGCAACATCCAAGATGTCCATGTCTTTCTTTCTTCAGTCGAAAAGAAATTAAAGTTTTTGATGAAAACATTCCAGGATTTTTCTCCATATAATGGACTTCACTGGGAACCAAACGGTTTAAGGTCCAAAAGACAGTTTCAGTGCAGCTTTAAAGGCCTTTAAACGATTCCAGATGATGAATAAGGGTCTTATCAAGTGAAACAATCGCTCATTTAATAAATAAATAACAAAGTTTAAGTTTTATAAGCTCAAATGTAAAGTGCGTTCGCGACTCTCCTGTTTGAACTAGTTCACCAAAATGAACAAATCTTTTTTCGTGTCATTTGGTTCATTCAACGAACGAAATGAACAAAATTATTTGAAAAAAGATTTGTTCACTTTGTTCATTCGTTTCGAAAAGGAGAGTCACGAGCGTGCATCACAGAACAGAGCGAGGCGAGCATTTGTGCTTATAAAACTTAAACTTTGTTATTTATTTTTTTAAAATGAGCGATCGTTTCGCTTGATAAGACCCTTATTCGTCGTCCGAAATCGTTTAAAGCCTTTTGAACAGTTTGTAGTTTGCACTGAAACTGTCTTTTGGACCTTGAACCGTTTGGTTCCCATTGAAGTCCATTATATGGAGAAAAATCCTGGAATGTTTTCATCAAAAACCTTAATTTCTTTTCGACTGAAGAAAGACATGGACATCTTGGATGACATGGGGGTGAGTAAATTATCAGCAAATTTTCAAATCAATTTCGGCAACCAAAGTAAATATGGTCAATTTTAAATTCATGGGGACTTTAAAAGAACAATTTTTCTAGTGTGAAAAACATTTCAATATTCTAAAGAACAATTTTCCATTATAAAGAACTTTTTGTGCAATGCAGTGAATGATTAAGGTTCTTTATTGGCATCTACAGTATGTTTTCTATGAAGACAGTTTCAAATCATCCATACTTTAGACCTACATGTGCTTTTATCCTCTCTCTAGTTCCAACTAAACACCACAGTGACCTCTGCCCTCACGGGTACTCTCGCCCATAAAGTCATTTAGGTCAATCATGGTTATTCCTCAAAGAGACCCTGGAGGGAAAGAAGCAATAGATCCAAGGAAGAGCGAATGACCATTCAGGGACACGAGAATTAATTATCCAGAAAACTGATGGTTAACTACACCTCCACCACCAACAACACCAACACCACAGAGACATTTAAACTACCGAAGACAATAATCTGATACTTCAGAACAACAACAGACATCCGATAAGAAAAAGTGTCACGTAAGCGGCTTATAATAGCATTCAATCTCAACAAAGTGAACTAGGAAGGTTGTGCACTGCACTTGACATAATATATTTATATTTAGTTTTTTGACTTGAAATGTTTTTTTCTATTAAGGTCTATGTAATTGTGTCTCAACTTAACAGTACAAAATCCTTACGTGTTGTCTAAACACACACCATTTATGTTAAGTAAAAAATTTCATACATCCAGAGGGTGGCAGTATAGTGCGAGACAACTGCCATTTTGCCCGAACTTAATTTTATTGTGTTCAATCTGCTTAAATATACGTACAATTTAAGTTTACTTAATCCGTTTGTGTTGGATTACATGATTGATTTGTGTTGCATTAACTGAAACTGGGTGATGCTTGTTAGTTATAGAGAGAATAAATGTTAAAATAAAGTGTTATTTTATCTTTTTTGAGAAATTTAGAAAAGGGGAAGACTTGATAGTGTGTAATTGTGTTTAATGTAAAATTACATTAGAATTATTAGAACCATTTAAATTACAGTGGGTTTCATTGTGGAGAAAAATGGAGCATTTTGTTTGGTTGTCGACTGATTGAACGAGCATGCAAACTTAGCATTTAAAATGTTAATATGTGCTACTGCTAGCAAATAGCTAGCTATAGTCTATCAATTTAATTATGTGTCACTAATATAAATGACATATTAAAGGATTAATGAATATAAATAAATACCTGAATCATGTCAGGAAAAAAAAATTATATAGAATAAATATAGAATAAAAATTCTTAAATTGGGTCAGTTAAAATTACTAAGTTACAAGAACAAATTATGTTGGTTTAACGCAATCCAGTTATGTGGAACCTGTTGACGAAATAAAATTAATTAAAGCCAACATATAATTTTTTTGAGTGATATTGCAAATGTACGTTTTTGGAGTGTATGAAATGCTGAAGGATGATATATTTTGTAGACCAAAACCTGGAAACGAGTTATCATTTTAGCATTTCGTTTCCATTTCCCTGAAATCAATGTTTTTTTTTAAAGGGTTTTTAGTTATATGCCTGAAATAAGGTCTGTGGTGAACACACATTTAAGATATTTTCATCAGTTGTAGCCCCTTTAGATTTTTTTTAATCTTTTACTTGCCTTGTAAAAGGCGGTTGCTAACAAGAAGCTAAATCAATTTTCAACATCAACTTTAATTTATTCATATAGCACATTTAAACACAACTTTGTTGGTTAAAAAACAGATGACAATAAAAAGTCATCAGCCGAACAGGTAAACTCATCAACTAGTCCGCATTTACAGCCTCGATGTGAACTTTCAGGGAAAATGTTTTCTGAATAAAGATTAAAAAGTTTAGAAGTTATAGTATAGTTCTTTATAGACCATTTTGCAAGATGTAAACAACACTGGTCCAGAAGCACTTCCTGTTTCAGTTTTAACACTACATAAAAGCTGGGATAAAATACAACCAAAGGAACATATAAAACTGAATCAAAAAGTTAAACAAACATCTTTAAGATTTTTTCTTTACATGTAAAAATAAAGAAAACAGTTACAAACTGAAACAGGAAGTGTTTCTGGACCAGTGTTGTTTACATCTGGCAAAATGGTCTATAGCCAACGTTAAGCTTTTTACTTCTAGTTCTTGTATTTAAGCTTCAAAAATTCATAAAAGTGTTTGTGAAGATTATCATAATGAACAAAACATGTAAGAATCATAACTTTTTGTTTGACACAGAGCATATTTTCTTCAATAATTCAAAAGCCAATGGAGAAATCCTACAGCGTTTGGTGCTAATTTCTAGGTTGGCCAGCAAAATTACATCACGCCAGCTGTTATTTTGTGACTTTTTTGAATACATTTTTTAATTGGACTGCAAAGGATTATAGACGTTGTTACACAAAACTGAATTAATAATGCAAAACAACAGTTTTATTTCTAGATGCCACTTGCTGAATTAAACATGCAGTGCAGTCTGGTTACAAGAAAACAATGTAGTCCTGTTTAAAATGCTCACCGTTGCATAGCATGTTCTGTTTCAGATACTATTTAAAAAAAAAAAAAAAGTCATATTCAGTGTATTACTGCATAGACACTAATATGCAGTGTGCGTTGATACCTACACTCTTAGAAGAAAAGGTTCTATATAGACCTTAAAAGGTTCTATGAGCGCTACGTATTTGGAACCCCTAAAAGGTTCTATACACTCTTAAAAAAGGGTTCCTCTGGGTTCTATATAGAACCCTGGGCTTTCGTACTTGGCCAATAGAACCTTTTACCAAAAAAAAATGGTTCTTTATAGAACCACTTTGGAGTTCCATATATGAAGCGGGGGATGGAACCATTTCTGGTTCTAAATAGAACCATTTCTTTTATCGGCCATAATGTTCAAAGCGTTTAATGAAAAATATGCAGGATACTGTGCCTACTATATGATATATATATTATGCAAAGGTACACGTTTCAAACAGTATGCTGTTACACACGATCTTGCTACGTTGCATGTTTCAGGGCTCATTTACACTAGTATTTACAAAGAATCAGAGAATGCTACAAATCCATTGATTTTGATGAGGATTTCAGAAAAAAAATGCATTACAATATTCAATGCCATATGCTCTGGTCGTATAAGATTTTAGCAAGCATTTGGTTATTCGGGTTTTCCATGCACACAGAAAATATGCATTCAGTATATCTATATACACACTACATACAGTACAAGTACATATGGCAAAATTACATACTTTCCAGTCTGAACAAACACTGTTATTATGAAGAAGACGATACTTTGCTGTCCATAAACAATATGGCATTGCATATATTTAGAGAAACACTGAATCAGTTTCTCTAATGCACAGTGCATTAGAGAAACTGATTCAATGCATCATGCTGTTCTCAGTCTCCACATGCGCTTGACAGCTCTTAGTGAAGGCAGAGATCCGTCCTCATCCCTGCAGTGAACACAAACACACACACACGCTCACCCACACACTGGTGAAGTTCTCTCTCTCGACTGAATGAGTGATGAGGAGACCTGCTAAATAATTGAACGTGAGAAGGGAAGAACAAGCAAAGCCCAAATAAACCCGCAGGTTTGGGCCACACCGGGAGCCTCCTACTGTACAACTGCTTTCACACAGTATTTACCCATAATGCTCAGCTATTCAGAATCATTCAAAGACACAAACAAGATGCCACTCGTTAGGGCTGTGCGATTAATTGAATTTGTTTCCATTTTGTTTCTTCCTTCCAACGAATATGAAAACGAGATTATTAAAGGGGTGATGAACTGAGAAATCAAATTTTCCTTGAGCTTTTGACATCTAAGAGGTCATCATATTATAAGAATATCCTGTAAGATTCAGAACTGAAAACGTCCTTGTTAGTCCAATAAAAGCTTTTATTGACACCAGCCTCAGCAAACGACTCGTTTTTCAAAGTGGGGAACTATGACGACAAAGAGGATAAAACACCACCCCCGCAGGAGATGATCAACGCCTACTTCAACACGGCCGGTTTAGCCCCGCCCACCGATTCGCGCATTACACGCATAGCTAAATAACATAGATGCCTACCTCGTGATGACAAACCGGACCGAGATACCGAGCAATACAGAATATTGTGGAGTGTCTGGTTGTGGAAGAAGACAGTCTTAAACTTTATTTTTAATGACGTTCCAGCTGATGAGGTAAAACATTGTCCGTCTGTTCACTTCATTTCACTGAGGATTGTTTTGTAAACAAGACTGGATTTGCAGACCGATTAAGAGTAAAGAACGGTGCTGTGCCGTCTATATTGGATTTGACAGGAATGGTGCAACACACGGTCTCTGGGTCGAACATGTATGGGCGAATCATTCCGGTTGCCATTTTACAACATTGCACGTTTTCAAAACAAATTTCCCCCAAGTGCATCGACGAGTGAGTTGAAACTCATTATGATGCAAAACTGTTATCCACTCACAGCAGTCACACCAAGTCTTCAGTGCGAGACGCCCATAAAAACCGAGTGTTTTTCAACTAGACTCTATTACTTATTCATTTTGATGTTTTTGAATGCAAAAACCAAGCGAACGTCATAAGTTGACCTCAGACTACAATACAATAAAATTTAAAAAGCCAGTTCATGACCCCTTTAAGACAATTATTGTGTCGCATTTCAGTCCAAACGGTGAAATACACACATATGTCAAGATGCCAGGTATTTATGTAAACACGCTCAGTTATGTCTTCAGCGAATGAAAACAGTTGTGTCATGTGTGTCATTAGATCTGTCTAGGGTGTTTTCACACTTGAATTCTCTTTAAAAGAACCAAATTCAGACCCCTTGAAGAGGACCAAGAGGTGAACCACGTGAGAAAGCATCCCCCACAGACCTCTTTGTGTTCACACTGTTGCTTTTTGGATCTAGTCCAGTTCAGTGGTTTATGGCTGACTCTATACCCTCTAAAATCTGATCACACTCAGTTACATTGTATGTGCCTCACTGAAGCAAAGATCAGTGTTTTTAAAGTATATTTTTATTAGGGCTGTCAGTTAAACGCGTTATTAACTGCGTTAACGCAAACCCATTTTAATGCGATACATTTTTTTATCGCGAGATAAACTGTCTTTTTGGCCTAGAAAATGTTCTAGTTTTTTTTTCACATGCTTTTGCAACAGGACATGAGCAACATGAGCGGCGCTATGAAACCCATTCATTTCAATGGCTTGTGCCACGCGAGCACGTTTTGTTGCTTCCAGAGCCGTTGAAAACTTGTCCACGCTGAAGTCCGTGTCAATCACAGTCAATCAAACGTATCTGATGCTTATTATGCAAATATATGGAGCAGGATAATCGACCAATGAAATTTCACTGTGGGCGTGATTACACAGATTGACACCACTGTAGTTAAAACCCAGTGAACAATAAACCAGACCATTCTCAGTTGTAACTGAGTTAAGGCCGGGCAAATCGTCACAGACAAATCATTTCCAGAGGGGCGTCACCAACGGACGTTGCGGATAGACCGAAAACCAATCAGAGAGATGAAGGACATGACGTATGCAGAGCGGCCAGAAATGTTCAAATCGCTTAAAATAGGCACGATAGCTGATTCGAGCGAGTGATGTTCGACGGCGGCGTCCATCTTTGTAATGTAGGCTACAAAATCTGCTTTAAAATCCCAGCGCTGTGGTCATCGTGTAAAGCCCGGCCCAACGTTTCTGATTGGTGCCTCGATTTCAATGGATTGGAAATGGGCTTGAATGAGCTCTTTGCCAGACCAACTAGAGCAAATCTAAATTTGCCGGAAGTTGTCTGGGTTTTCCCAGGAAACCAGTTAGGGGGAAAACCCCCCAAAACATATCACTATCACATCACATTTGGTTAGGACACTCTGTAATAGCAATATATTTCTATTACCGCAACTTGCAAGAAATACTTTCTTGCTTTCAAAAACCTGCACTGTGGTGGACCAACACAACTGATCATTCACTTACTTAACTGAGGCAAACATATTTGGTTCAAAGCTCATATCTCACACAAGCTTCACACATTTTTCAAAGACAAAGTGTGCTCAGTTGGCACTCGTCCTACCTCATGGCAGTCTTGTAGAAACCTCTGGAGCTCCCACTGGTCATTGAGTTTATGAAGCCACTGCTGAGCGTGTTCACGGTTCTGGTTCCCTCTGTGGGCACACACAAATATAGAAACTCTTGTATTATTTGTGCTAAAAGAATAATAATTATTATCAATTCATCATAACAGTGTTTTTTTAGCGGAGTCTCTGTTTAAAACAGGAGGTAGACTGTGCCATAACAGATTCCACACACAAATGGGCTTCGAAATCCAATTTCACGCTCCTCACCGAGACTGCATTCAGATCAGTGACTGTGGATTCTCAGCGAGTTTCTTTGTTATGCCTCTATGGAAAAACACATTTTAAATTCAACGCTGTCTATAGGAGCAGGTGCCCGTTCTATAGACTGATACAGTGTCAGGTGGTAGGTCGTCTTAGAAGAACAACAGCACTGCTTTTACAATGAAAGCGCAACACATTTATCTTACAAATGCTATGTGATCACAGAATAGAGGTTTGATATAAAGAAGAATGAAAAACAGTTGAACAATACAACAACTAGGTCATTTTTTTTAAGAGATGGTGCCATTTCTGAATCATTTATGACCCTGTCCCTATGACTACTACAGAAAATTATCATAACACACATACAGTAATTAACTGTATACTAAGCTTGGTAAAGTCAGAGAAAAAAGTTTTTATATGTCAGGTAAAATTATTTTTGGGGGGGTAACACTACTTAAAGCCTTTATGTGTAATGAATTATTAAAGATATTCTTCATAATGTACTGTATAATGCATTATATCTTTTTAGAAATACTTTTAACCAAATGTTAACCTTTTTAAATCTGAAATTGGTTGTTTGTCATGATTTAATGCATTATACTTTCTAAAAGTGTATTATAATGTACTATAAATGTGATGATAATTATCATACAATGCATAATAAGGTGCATTACAAGGCATAATTAATGCATTTAAAAATACTTTTAGAATGCATTATACATAAAGGCTTGAAAAGTGTTACCAAATGTGTTTTTCCATTCGAAAATTGAACAATTTTTTTCTCACTCATCACCATTTCATTTAAATAAAATTAAAAAAAATCTGAATTTAGATTAGATTTTTTTAACTAAAAACTAAATTGAATGTGAGGTTTACAGAAAACTTTTAATTTGACATTATTACAAAGTGCACTTTTAAAAGGTTTACTTAAAAGTGTTAAAGAGTCATGAAAGTGGACTCCTTTTAAGTGCACTAAAGTGGCCTTTTATTTAATTAACATTATATTATCTGCAAGTACAGCTTATAAAAACTACAAGAGCACATTCAATATAATTAAAGTACACTTCTTTTTCACAAGGGCCGTTTAACCCCAAAACATTTAAATGTAACAGACTTGACATATCTTTTGAAATAGGAATGTCATGGATTATTAAAATATATTATGCTTATACTTCCCTTATTCGTCGTCTGGTGTCGTTTAAAGCCCTTTGAAGCTGCACTGAAACTCTCATTTGGACCTTGAACCGTTTGGTTCCCAATGAAGTCCATTATATGGAGAAAAATCATTAATTTCAACCTTAATTTCTTTTCGTCTGAAGAAAGAAAGACGTGGACACCTTGGATGACATGGGGGTGAGTAAATTATCAGCAAAAGTTTTTTTAAAAGTGAACTACTCCTTTAAGTCGAATCGGTGTGTGTGCGTTTTGGCCAGAAGCTAGTAATTTTACTTTATTAAGTTTTAAAAATTAATATTTTCTTACACAAACGCATCACTTCAGAAGGCCTTTATTAACCCCTCAAACTTTTATCATGGAGATGCACTTTTAAGAACGATTCACTGCCAGGAAATGTTTTAATAAACTCCGAATGTATTCGTCTGAAAGAAGAAAGTCATATACACCTAGGAAGGATGACTTGAGGGTGAGTACATCATGGGCTAATTTTTGTGTGAACTATCCCTATAAACATCCTTATAGGGCTTTAGTTTTTACCTGTTAGAGAGCAGATCCACTCTCTCTCTAATGCGCTCTGAGTAGATGTTGTTCTGACTGATGAGGCTCTCTCCCGCCTCAATGACAGCTTTAATGCGGTGCAGGTTGAGCTCCATGGTGGTGGTAAAGTCCTTGTGCTTTTTGATGGCTGCCTCCACGGTCTCCACTGTGGTGGGAAGCTCCACATGGGCCAACGCTGACTCCTGAGGAGAGGAGAGAAGGATCGGCTCAAATATACAAAAATGAGGCCAGATCAATTACACTAAAAGCAAATCCATAATCATGGCAAATGGCAAACTGTTGGTGGTCCCGCACTAATAAACTCTTTGAAAAAATATCTATGCTGCCATATTCTTCAGTAGCTAAGGGTGCCAATTTCATAAACATTTCATAAAACACTTGCGAATAAAGCAGTGTTGGCATCCCATGTGTTCGAGAGAACAAAATCGTCACTTCCTGGGATATGGCACAACATATCTGTAATAAAAAAGGAAGTTGCTGCAATTGGGCGAGAAAGTGTCGCTCTTTTTTCCTACATCATAAATGACTTGTTTGCACAGATGAAATGCAATAAACGCTGACATGTTATGTTGTGTTCAGATGCCTGATGTTTGTGAATGCAAATCGTTCTGGAAGGTCATTACACCAAATCATTTTGAGTTTTTGTTGCGCATTGAAGAATGTATTCTTCTTCCATCATATTTTATGATAGTATAAAATATTATATCATATAATATAATATAGAATTTATATTATATTACATATTTTATTATCAACGTCTTCTAAAAGGATAACAAATGTATCCGTCTTAATTGAGCACAAGCGCATTGTTAGCATTTATGCACAACTTAGCATTTCCATCCAGTGTTTAATGCGATATTACAAAATGTGCATAAAAAATAGGTGGATGGAAACATAAATTGATGACTCTACGAATGTGTTCTACATTGAAGATGCATTCAAACAAAGCTGGTAATTAAATATTACTATGGTCACACTTTAGTTTATGGTCCAATTCTCACTATTAACTAACTATTACCCAGGACCTCAATAGTCTCCCTAATTTACTGCTTATAATGTAGTTGTTAAGTTTAGTAATTGGGGTCGGATAAAGGAATGTAGAATAAGGCATGTGCATTATAAGTACTAATAAACAGCCAATATCATATATGCATGCTAATAAAAAACTAGTTTAATAGTGAGAACTGTACCTCTAAACTAAAGAGTTACCATAACTGTATATTAAATATAACTGTATTTAACTATATTTTACCTCTCTTTTCTTTTTTTTTTTAGCAATTTGTTTAATATACACTACCTATGGAAGCTTGTTTCAGCCACTGAATAAAAAAATTAAATAAATAATTGTGACTTTTTATCTCACAATTGTGACTTTATTTCTCAGAATTGCGTGATATAAAGTCAGAACTGTGTGATATAAAGTCGCAATTCTGAGAAAAAAAAGACAGAAGTGCAACTTTTCAACTCACAATTCTGACTTTTTTTCTCACAATTGCGAGTTTACATCTCGCAATTCTGACTTTATATCACATAATTGCGAGTTTATATGTCAAAATTCTGTAATCTTTTCTCAGAATAGTGAGATATAAACTCGAAATTGCGACTTATCAGGCCAATTCTAAGGGAAAAAAAAGACTAACTTTTTTCCCCGTCAGAATAGTTTAAATCTCACAATTCTGACTTTATATCTCGCAATTTTGACTTTATATCTCGCAATTCTGACTTTATATCTCGCAATTCTGACTTTATATCACGCAATTTTGACTTTTTGACTTTATATCTCACAATTGCGACTTTATATCACGCAATTCTGACTATATCTCGCAATTTTGACTTTTTGACTTTATATCTCGCAATTGCGACTTTATATCACGCAATTCTGACTTTATATCTCGCAATTCTGACTTTACATCTCGCAATTCTGAGAAATAATGTCCGAATTGTGAGATAAAAAGTCGCAATTACTTTTTATATTTTTCATTCTATGGCGGAAACAAGCTTCCATACTACCGGTCAAAAATTTGGCATAATTAAAAAAAAATAGGGCTGGGCAACAATTAATCAAATCCAAAATAAAAGTTTGTGTTTACATAATATATGTGTGTGTAGTGTGTGTAATTATTTTGTATATATAAATGCACAAACATGCATGTATGCATTTAAGACATTTTTGCATGTATATACTTTATATATATTTTCACATAATTTAGATTAAATATAAATATAAATATTTTATATTTTAATAACAGATTTTTCTTTAATATATACATGCATGTGTGTAAATTCGTATATACAAAATAATCATACACACACAACACACAAATATATTATGTAAACACAAGCTTTTATTTTGGATGTGATTAATCACGATTAATCGTTGCCTAGCCCTAAAAGTAAAATAAAATGTGTTTTTAAAAGAAGTCTCTTCTGCTCACCAAAGCTGCATTAATGTGATCAATTTTGTGAAATATTATTACAATTTAAACTCAATTTTTCTTACAAATACCAATATTTCAGCTATTAAATGAATAAAGCAAAACAATATTGATGATGATAGTCTTAAAACCACAACAGCCAACTGTTTAGTTGTCCTTACAATGTTCTCGCACAGAAAGGTGAAGCTCAAACATTCTTAAGGAAAAGAAAAGAGGCTAATGAATGTCACTGCCATGTGTGTTTAGCACAAACCCGTTCATGCTCGATGACATGTATTAAAGTGTGGATTCAGAGGGCTCTTGTTCTGTGCCCGCAGGCATCAGAAAGCGACTCTGGGCTTTTAGAAAACCAGAATAGACACAGCTTCTAACATACACTCAGACAGGGTGAGGAAATACATGTCCTCTGACATTTAAACTGCATTGAAGATATTTTTATGAAGTGATGACAACATAAAAGCAGCAAATGTCTCAGAATAAGAACTGAGCAATGACCTTAAACTGCCCTGATGCCCCTGACATTTACAAATGGGACCCCAAGAAAATCAGTCAGATCAATTCTAGTCTCCTAATTGTCAGACATGAAGTCCTTTATTCTATCAATTGTTTCTTTTGAGATGTAAAGGAGAGCAATGATTTTATTTCCAATTTTGCACTTCTCATGCATTTCACATTTTTCCGGCACGGCATGGCAGTATTCAAACTTGCTATCCTGTGATTGCAAACTGTGCTCAGATTTGCCAAGATACCAAATTCTGTAGTTAAAAGTAAGTACCTTCAATATGATCCTAAAAAAAATCTTATTAGATTCTTTCAAATCTGAAACATTATTTTATAAAAGGGGTGATGAACTGAGAAATCAAATTTTCCTTGAGCTTATGACATCTAAGAGGTCATCATATTATAAGAATATCCTGTAAGTTTCAGAACTGAAAACGTCCTTGTTAGTCCAATAAAAGCTTTTATTGACACCAGCCTCAGCAAACGACTCGTTTTTCAAAGTGGGGAACTATGACGTCAAAGAGGATGAAATACCACCCCCACAGAAGAAGTTCAACTCCTACTTCAACACGGCCGGTTTAGCCTAAACTGTTATCCACTCACAGCAGTGGGCGTTTACTTCCAAGTCTTCAGTGCGAGACGCCCATAAAAACCGAGCGTTTTTCAGCTAGGCTCAAAACTATGGTAGAAAATAGCCTATTACTTATTCATTTTGATGTTTTTGAATGTAAAACCAAGCGAACGTCATAAGTTGATCTCAGACAACAATATAATAAAATTTAAAAAGCCAGTTCATGACCCCTTAAACTATTTTTAATTTTGAGACAAATGAGAAATTAAAATTAAACTATTTAAAGTTTAGAAAAATTCTGATTTTTTTTCTTCTGCTCACTACGCTGCATTTATTTGTAGGGCTGGGCGATATGGCCTAAAAAAAAAAAATCCCCGATTTTTCCACAAAAAATCCGATTTCCGATTTAAATCGATTTTTTTCTGTCCCTACTTAAAATCAATCAAATCAATTTATCTTTTTTTGCCACTTCATAATTTTGTACAATTCAAGAGAGGTAATTATGATTGAAGAAAAAAGTAAGACATTTATTCAGCAAGTACACATTAAATTGATCAAAAGTGAAAGTGAAGATTTCTATCACAAAAGATTTCTAGTTAAAAAGATCTGTTTAGCTGTGCATTTTCTGATTGAGCACTGTGTGCCACTGTTCGTCCTGTTTTTGCTGTATTATATATTATAGTTTTAATTATTCGTAATTCTTCTGATTAATTTAATTTCTTCTACGTAAAGCACTTTGAATTACCATTGTGTATGAAATGTGCTATATAAATAAACTTGCCTATTTCAAAAAAATGCTCATTTCAACTATCAAAGAATCCTGTTAAAAAAAAATGTATCAAGGTGTTATGAAGGGAAAATGAGACCTCAATCCATTCAGATTGTTTTAGCTATGCAAGAGCAAACTCTAAAATGAGATGTGAGGGGCTTCACCTGGTTATTGAGGAAAGCCTCAGCCTGCTTGACGTCCCTCAGGAAGAGATGGAAGATGTGAGCTTGCACTAGCACCTCCCTCCTGCTCTCCCACATCTCCAGAAGTTTATTCCAGCCCACATCCAGCTTGTGGAGCCACTGCTGCAGAGCACCATGGGGCAACGGCGCTTCCTCGGACTCCAAGAGCTCGTTCACAGACTGGAGGCGCTCGTAGTCCTCCTCATACCGTCCGATCTCCTCCTTCAGCGCGGCGTGTTGGTTTATCAGCCGCTCCGCGTCCTCTAAAACATTGGGAAGCTCGTCGGAAGCAGCCGATGTCTGAGTCTGAACCAGCCAGGTGAGAAAAGAATCCAAGTCTTGGATGAACTGTTGCAATCGACCAGCGACGGTTAACGAGTCCTCACAGCCTTGCAGTGTGCGCTTTAGTTCCTCCCACTCCACGCTGATGCCCTCGAAGGGAACCAGGATCTCCACGGCCTTGTCGGGATGTGACGTGGCGAGCTCTTCCGCGTCCTCCTGAAGGTGGAGGAGCTTGGGTTCGAGAACAGCCAGAGCTCCCTCCATGGTGGAGAGACGCCTCTGCAGGGCCAGGACGCTGCCCAGGTCACTGCCCACATACTGCGTGGCATCTATGGCTTTCCGTTTGTCCTGAATCTGGGACTTGATTTCCGTACATTCCAGCAAGTAGTTCTGGATGCGCAGGATCGAGTCCAGGTGATCTTTCTTCTGCTCGACCAGCTCGACGATGCGGTTCCACCTGTGATGCGCAAAAAGAAGACAATTCAGCCTATTGTAGGTTTGAGGTGTATTACGCAACATTTCATGTTAAAAATAGCCGTTTTTCTAACCCATACATGCTTAAACAATTGCCTGATGGGCTGAATGAGGCCTTCTCTGATCACTGCGATCACCTCTATAATCCTGTGAAATAAATAAGAGGGATTCGGGACGGATTTGAGACTGGGTGTGACGTCATGTGCGTTCACGCTCGCCTGGCTATGTCTGGCAGGTTTGTGTATTCGCCGCCATTCTCTGTTATCAGAGAAGACAACTCGAGCGACAAAACTTTAGTCAACTTTCCACAAAAGTAGAAGATGGATTCAAAGAGACTGGCTTGTAGTTCATTCCAAACCTCAACACAAACTCCACGTAAGACAAAGAAAATAAAACTTTTGTCTAGTGCCAGGCGTCGGAATAAGACGAGAGTCGACATCTGGAAGGCTTTCAACAAATGGAGAGATCTCCGGTCGGCTCCAGGGCTCAAAGGGATCCTATACAAGGTAATAACTTATATTGTTCTTGAACGTGTTTCCATAATAATACAGCTCGTGCAAGCGTGTGTGTTGTCCATGAGCATGCGCACCTCTGGTTGCAGTGTCGCTTGTGGCCAGAGGGGGCGTAGTTCTGCAAAAACTCAGAGACTTACGCAATGCACCTTTAAAGAGTCTTTAAACACGGATCTCTGATACATTTCATGTCATCAATATGCTAGTACACTCTTAGTAAACATTGCAAACAATTGCTTTTTCATACATAAGTGCTCTTCTCCTCTGGGAAAATGGCCCCAAAATATTGATGACTCATTGTTCACTGCAGGGTTATTATAGTTCACTAAAAATAATACCATAAAACTTTCCAATCTTCATTACTTTAAATTAAAATAAATAAAATAACACTAATATATATAATATAATATAATTTCAGCTTGTTGCCAAAGGATTTACATTATCATTTAGTTTAAGTTTATACGTTTATGTACTAAAATAACTAAATAACTGTTGACACTAGTTTAGGTCCAAGTCTCACTATTAACTAGTTGCTTATTAGCCTGCATATTCCTAGGATTTTGGCTATTTATTACTTCTTATAAAGCACATATTAATGCCTTATTCTGACTATTTTTACATCTCTTAATCCACCCAATAACTAAACTTAACAACTACCTTACTAATTATTAATAAGCAGTAATTAGGAGTTTATTGAAGAAAAAGTCGTAGTTAATAATCAGTAAATATATATCATACTATTTTATTCTGCATTCTAGAGTATGGCTTGAATGATGGATGATAAAAATAACTTGACTCAAGTCTGAATCCTTCTCAGTTCATGGATTACACACACACACGCACACACACTAAGGGCGCATAGGTGGGCCGCAGCTCAGGGTCTGAGACACAATATCACAAATCAAACACAGGGCATGTATTAACTGATTTTTTTAAGTACACAGTGGCGTAATATGTTGAAGAACACAATGGCTGTGAATGTGTTTGGGTACGGCCCACAGGGCTCTGTTTTGATCCGGGTCAGGCGTGCCCTGTGTGTGGCAGCCGCAGCAGATGCCAGCACGCTGAGAAGAGCTATTTATGCCAAGGTCGGTCTAAAACGGATCACTGGAGTTTTTCACACATACGTCACAGCTTGCCAGTTTCAGTGAAAGCTTGTGAAAGCAGCAGCCCATTTTCTAAAGATGCCCATGTAGAGCTGTGTGTTAAAAGTGATGAACAACAGCAGTATCACACGACACGCGTGCAGGGCTTTCTGGATGAAACCATTTCAGAATTAAAAATAAATTGGATCAAATGAAAGCAAATACATACCAGGATAAGGAAAGAATAAAAAATAATATTTATGCAGAGATATTTGAACAGACAATTATGATGTTTAATAATTCATGACCACATGATGGATGGATGGATGGGACAGGGAGATGGATGGATGGACGGACAGACGGGACAGAGAGATGGATGGAAGGATGGATGGATGGATGGACAGATGGATGGGACAGAGACATGGATGGATGGACAGGTGGATGGATGGATGTATAGATGGATGGATGGATGGACAGATGGATGGATGGGCGGATGGGACAGAGAGATGGATGGATGGATGGATGGATGGGACAGAGAGATGGATGGAAGGACGGATGGATGGACAGATGGATGGATGGGACAGAGAGATGGATGGAAGAATGGATGGATGGATGGATGGACAGATGGATGGATGGGACAGAGAGATGGATGGGAGGATGGATGGATGGGACAGAGAGATGGATGGGAGGATGGATGGATGGGACAGAGAGATGGATGGATGGAATGATGGATAGATGGATGGGGCAGAGAGATGGATGGAAGAATGGATGGATGGATGGATGGATGTATGGACAGATGGATGGATGGGACAGAGAGATGGATGGAAGGATAGACAGATGGATGGATGGGACAGATGGATTGATGGGACAGAGAGATGGATGGAAGGATGGATGGATGGATGGATGGATAGTGCATTTTTGGTTTGAGTGCAACTACGTCCACCCACTCTTTAGCAGCCTTGGTAATGGATGTATTTTTCCCATTCATTTCTCCATAGAAAATGCAATGTTATTTTAAAATGTAAAGAATTTCAAGCAATGAACCAAAACAAAACCGCAACATTACAAAGCAAAAAAATTTTGAAGCAAAAAAGGATATTAAAATTATTAAGGGAAAGGAAGCAGAACCGTCTTAATTCTTCATGGCAGCGATTCAAGAAGGTGCTGGAAACGTTCCTCGGAGATTCTGATCCATATTGACACAATAGCATCACAAAGTCGCTGCAGATTCTGTCGACTGCACGTCCATGATGCGAATCTCCAGTTCCAGCACATCCCAATGGAGCTCTATCGGATCGAGTGGCAGCGGTGTGTCTTCTGCTGCTGATGTCCGTCTGCTTCAAGGTTCAACGAGTTGAGTGTTCAGAGATGCTCTTCTGCAGACCACACTTGTAACTAGTGCTTATTCAGCTCAAACCAGTCTGGCCATTGATTCTCCTCTGACCTCTGGCATCAACAAGGCATTTTCCTCCACAGAACTGCCGCTCACTGGATATATCCTCTTTTTCAGAGCATTTTCTGTAAATCCTAGAGATTTATGTGCGAAAATCCCATTAGATCAGCAGCAGTTTCTGTAATACTCAGACCGGCCCGTCTGGCCAACAACCGTGCCAAGATCCAAGTCACATACTCACTGTCAAGTCCAAATCAAATTATTTGTGTATCTGATCTGAAGTTATTGATGTCCACACGGTGTATCACAACTGTTCAGATCCAGTGTCCATCCAGCTCTTTTCTATTCGAGAATATTTGCATTGGTTTCTATGGCAATGATGTTGCGTTGGTAGGCATACGACGTCATACGACGATTTAAAGGATTTTTTACTTCCTGCTCTACCGTATTTGCCATTAAAAATAGATCCTAATGTCATACGTCACACAAACTGTACATGTGATGTGGAGTTACCTGCTGTTTAAATGATCTTGACAGCCCCTGACTTCAGTGGAACTGGGGTGACCGCTGTCTAAAAGCTGCTGGACGATCTGATTAACATCTAGTATCCTTCCCATCAGGCTGTTCATCTCCTGGTCCAAGCTCTCAAACCTAAAATGCAGAGAATTTACTTTACAGATATAGATGACTTATTTACACAAGGTTCCTTGCACAATACTGTTAAGACCACAGAACACTTTTACCATAGTGTATGATTTGTAAACTATTACATGTTGATGTTTGCATCACATATCCAGCTCAATGGTATGGCTTTTCCAGCGTAGTAAACCTGCTTGGTAAAGCATTGCACATGTGATGCGGAGCATTTGGGTACGAGTGCGAGTCATGATAAAAGAGCTCAAAGACATGTAGAAGCCTGATAACATTGCATGGTGCCTTTAGCAAGTATGTTTTCTATTCCAGATTTGCTTTTGTTAGTTAAATTTAGGACAGAGTTCAGATACATATGATAGGTGATACGTTTTTTTCAAACGCGGTAGAGCATTGATGTTTTTGCGCCACTCATTTATTCTCGCGTTCGTGACTCTCCTATTCAAACTCGTTCATCAAAATGAACTTATCTTTTCCCGAGTCAACTCGTTCATTTCGTCTGTGACGCGAAAAAAGATTCGTTCATTTTGATAAACGAGTTCGAATAGGAGAGTCTCAAATGGTCGCCTTGCTCTGTTCTGTGATGCGCGTTCGTGACTTTCCTGTTCGAACTCGTTTATCAAAACGAACAAATGTTTTTTCGTGTCATTTGGTTCATTCAACGAACGAAATGAACGAGTCGACTCGGGAAAAGATTTGCTCATTTTGATGAACGAGTTCGAACAGGAGAGTCACAAATGCGCATCACAGAACAGAGCAAGGCGAACATTTGTGCTTATAAAAATGTAAACTTTGTTATTTATTTATTAAATGAGTGATCATTTCACTTGATAAGACCCTTATTCATCGTCTGAAATCGTTTAAAGCCCTTTGAACAGTTTACACTGAAACTGTATTTTGGACCTTAAACCGTTTGGTTCCCATTGAAGTCCATTATATGGAGAAAAATGCTGTAATGTTTTCATCAAAAACCTTAATTTCTTTTCGACTGAAGAGAGAAAGACATGGACATCTTGAATGACATGGGGGTGAGTAAATTATCAGCAAAAGTTTTTTTTAAAGTGAACTACTCCTTTAAGGCTAACGATTAAACGATTAATTGATCGTTAATTTAAACGACGATCGTGCAAGATTAGCAAAAACGGCTCAGGGAAGTTTGTTCCCTAATGCAGTAACCTTCATACACATTTTCGGGGTCGATGCAGACAAGCAACACCTGCTCCTACCTGTGTGCGATCACCTCCACGTCCTCCAGTCTCTCGGCAACCTCCATATTGTTCAGCCACTGCTCTTTCTCATCGATCCACACCTCACAGGCGTTCACCTCACTAAACATGCGATACACGGCCAGCGCGTCGTGGAGCCACTGCTGACGCAACACGGCGACTTCCGCCACCTCCGTGTAGAGCTGCTCCGTCTCTGACATCCGTGCTCGCACTTCATCCAGCTCGCGATAATACAACGGCAACGCGACCATGTGTTTCCGGAGCCCCACCACTTGCACGCGGTGTTTATCGATACTCTCTCGGACACCCCTGTGCTTTTTAAGAAGAGACTGCGTCGAGTACTCGTCATGTCCGAAGTCCTCGCTAGAAACAAGCCGGTAAGTGTCCTGTAGCCAAGCTAGTAGATCATCCGTCTCCGTGCTAAACTGAAAAAAGTCCAGTGCCTCTTGTAGGTTACACAGCCTCTGAGTGGCCTGGTCCTCCAGTCTCTTCCACTCGGCCTTGGCCTCCATTAGTCTCTCTTGTATTCCTGCTGTGCCGAAGCTCTTCTGGGTGAGGATCTCCTTGCCCTTCATCATGGTCTGCTGAAGTAGCGCGCGCCGCGCCAACAGCTCTCCGGCTAAAGTTTTGTGCTTCTGCAGCAGTCGCAGGACGCTGCTCAGGTCTTTTCCGCAGCTCTGCGTGGCCAGGATGGATGTTTTCTCCCGGATCCAAGCCTCCGATTCCTCCACCTCCTGGAAAAAGGCCCATAGCTCGCGTGAATCCTCCAGCTCCATGCGCCGCTTTGCAGCCAGCTGCATTAGTTCTTCTAGGCAGGTGTTGACGTGGTTGACCCGGTTACAAATGACCTGAGGGTCACACGGCTGGTAACCTGAGAGAGACAGACAGAAGAACGGGAGCATTTCACTGTATGGAATCATCAAAATGCTCATTTGATACCAAGATGATGTTATTTAGCTAGCTAACATAGATGAGGTTTTGTCTAATTTGTGGAAATAACGTCAAACAATGTCAACGTCAGTGAGACGAAATCACCCATTACTCACTGTATATAGTGGACTATATAGTGAGCTCGCCATTTTGTAGTGCTGTCCGAATGTATAGTGATGATTATTATACCCTATATAGTCCACTCAATGTATCCCAGAAAGCATTTTGAAAAGTAGTGTACAACCGATGGTCACTAACCCAAGCCCTAGGCTACATACCATCATGCATTGCGCTGATCGTAAAAATAAGTTATAATCATGTGTGGAGTAGCGCATTATAACAAAAACGCCCCGAAATGACTTTTAGTTTTAAAATTTTGGAGAAATAAGCTCGATATAATGTAATGTAATTATTTAAAAAAAATCTATTCAGCCCAGAGCCGGCTCGGCACAAGCTGACAGATGATGTAAACAACGGCGCCGAGAGACGATCGTGTAGTGTCCGAAAGTGGTGTTTCTATTATGCTGGTGAGCTCACTACATAGTGCTCTACATAGGGGGTAGGGAGTAGTGCTTTGAGTGGAGATTTCGGACACAGCAGTGGTCTGACGTGGAACCACATGTTCATTTTCTCGTATTTGAGGCGTGGTTTACGAATACCCAGAGCCGTTTATTGGGCGCTACGAATGTCTATCAAATGCGGCTCTATGTAGCTCATAGCCAATCTTTTCAAATATACCAGATGATGTAAGTAGAGCGAAAGAAATTAGACGATGGGTCACAGATTTATTTGCGTTCTAAACTACTTAGAACAATATCTAATGGCACTTTTACACTGCATGGTACGGTTCGGTTCGGTACGGCACGCTTTGGCGCATTTCCACAGCCTGGTACGGTACGGTTCGGTTCGGTACGTCTCACTTGTGGCGCTTTTCCACTGCATGGTACGGGACGGTATAGCGCGCTTCGGCTCGCTTTAAATGGTACCTGGTCTGTTGAGGTTCCAAGCGTACCGTACCAGTACTAAAATGTGACGTGAAACACTGCAGATCACTGATTGGTCAGACAGAATCGTCAGTACCAGCGTCATTGTATTTGCGACCAATAGATATCGAAAAGAGAAAACAAACCCAGTACCAGCGGTACTAACTGCAGTGGAAAAGCAACCGAGCTAAAGCGAACCAAGGCGTGCCGTGTCGAGCCGAGGTGTACCACGCAGTGGAAAAGCGAAGCGAGTCGAACCGCGCCGAACCGTATTGAGCCGTACCAGCAGTGGAAAAGCGCCATAAGGCTGCATCGAAATCTTACTTCGCGTCTGCTGCTATGTTTGATCCATAGCTATAAACAAACTGCTTCGGTGTGTCGCATAGATGTCGTCATCGTATTGTTACTCCCTCCCCGTTCTGTGATTGGTCCCCTCGCTGAGGCGAAAATTTGGTCCGTGGTATCCAGAATAAAATTGCGCTGCGCAAAGGTAGTATGGGAAAACCCAGGCTAGAAATTAGTTTCTGTAAGCACCAATAAGAAAGTGTTGAAAACTACAAATTTATCAGCATGTTCTGCATCATATGCTGAGAGTTTTGATGAATTTATAGATTTACATTATACAAACATGTATAATTTCCAGCTATATAATACTTTTAAAGACATTTATAATGTTACAAAATACTTTTATTTCAAATAAATGCTGTTCTTCTGAACTTTCTAAGAATCCTGGAAAAAAAATGTATCATGGTTTCCACTAAAATATTAATCAGCACAACTGTATTCAACATTGATAATAATAAGAAATGTTTCAGCACACTAGAGTGATTTCTGAGGGATCATGTGACACTGAAGACTTGCTGAAAATTCAGCTTTGCATCATAGGAATTAATTATATTTTCAAACATACTAAAATAGAAAACAGTTATATCAAATTGTATTAATATTTCACACTTTTACAGTATTTTAATCAAATAAACAAAATTTGTTGAAATATATTATCATTAATTTGAGCAAATAAGAAATTACATAGCAAAAATCCTTATTGCTGAGCCCTGAATCACAAGTAGTGTAATAGCTTAGTTTATTTATATAGCACTTTTAAAACACAACACAAGGTTGAACCAAAGTGCTTTACACAGAAATTCTATAAAAAGATAAAAATAAGGACACAAATGGAACAATAAATAGACAACATATAAAACATAACATCTAACCATTATAGGCTACAGACCTGATAGATAGCGGTAGCTCTTTCCACTGTCTCGGCCCTATTACCGCACAGGCCCGGTCGCCTTTATGTAGGCGATTTATTCTTGGTACTATAAGTAGTTTAATTCTCAAACCAGCAGCCCTCTTGTGGAGCATTTTCTTCCTGATGTCGTACTATTTTACACCCTCTCCCCTCTCTGGACATCTCAGATCCAATAACCTTTAATTCACAATCCTCCATCACATCTTGACCCCAGACAGAGTCTCTGAATCTATATAGACAGAGATGCACTCACCTTCAACAGTAGTGAACTTGAGAGCTGCAGTGTTGAGGGTTTGAACTCTCTCGGCCTGTATAGAGATGTCAGCCTCCTGTAAACTTTGTTTCTGGAGCATGTCCTCCACCTCAAGGAGATGTTTACCGTAGTCCTTAGACAGCAGCTTAATCTGGAGTGAGAACATAGCACTTTGGTCAAGAAACGTGATTGGTTGTGTCACCTTCACCACAGCTGTTTGTTTTAATACAGGATAGTGGCATAAAAATAGAGGAAGATTTTACTGTCTTGATGTAAAAAGACTAGCTGGGCAACGATTAATCGTGTTTAATCGTGATGAATGGCATCCAAAATAAAAGTTTGTGTTTACATTATATATGTGTGTGTGAACTGTGTATACTTATTTTGTATATACAGTATATATATATATACACACATGAAGAAATATTTGTATGTATATACAACTTATAATATATATAAATAACACGTTTTTCTTAAATATATACATGCGTACACACACATATATTATGTAAACACAAACTTTTATTTTGGATGCGAATAATCGTTGCCCAGCACTAAAAAAAGACAAAATTCGTTTTTTTTATGGGGGGTTAATCACAGATCAGTTAACCCACTTGCATCTCCTCCATCCAGTCGATCATGTAGACCATCTCTTGGAAGGTCTTCTGCAGGGCGAGGTTCTTCTCCAGACGGGATTTACGTCCCACCACCAGCTCCTTCAGAAGGATCCACTGGCCGAGGATGTTTTCTTTGCGTGCCGAGATGCGACGGATGTCGTAGTATCCTTCAGACTCCATCTCGGTCGCCAGCTCCACCACGACACCGATGCGCTCCTCGTATGACAAGATGTCTGCTTCGATCGCCTCGTGTTTCTTCATGGCAGCTTCTACCGCTGGCAGGTCATAGCCAAAGTTATCCTGAGAAAACCGCAGCTCTGATTAAGCCAAAATTGTCTCTTACACAGCACACAACATTTATTTTTCCCGTTCTCCACACCTGTGAGACGAGGCGCTGGTTTTCATTCAGCCAAGCCTGCCTCATGGTGGTCTTGTGATCGAACCGTTGAGCAAGAAGTTCTAGCTTTTCCTGACGAATCAGCTCTTTTCTAAGAGCCACGCCCCTGTCGTGCTCCGCCTTCTCTAGTCTCTCCCACGCCTTTCATGGGACGAACAAAATATAAGAATTATTCTGTGGGGCAATGTCAATAACCATATACAGTGGTGTGAATAAGTTTTGACCCCCATGCTAAAGTTGCCTAAAAAGAGGAATAAAAAAATCATATTTTGGATGTTGATCTTAATGCCTTAATTAGAAAAATGAGGAAAACTCCAACCTTTAAGGACACAAATTTTCTTTGTGAATGAATAATGCATCATAAATAAATAAATGTTTTTCCTTAAAATACAGGGTGCATAAGTCAGGGCACCCCTATGTTAAATTTTTTATTTTTAAAAGCCAGTTATTTCATGGATCCAGGATAATATGCATCCTGATAAAGTTCCCTTGGCCTTTGGAAAATAATACCTTACCTAGAGATTATGTACTTTATAAGATCAAATGAAACAGCTATTAGGCTAACTGAAGTCATGCCAATCTCTAGGTGTGGTGGAAGGTGTGTAATGATGTGGGGATATTTTAATTCCAAAGGCCAAGGGAACTTTATCAGGATGCATATTATCCTGGATCCATGAAATAACTGGCTTTTAAAAACAAAAATCTGCCTGACTCAATGGGAATTTAACATAGGGGTGCCATGACTTATGCACCCTGTATTTTAAGGAAAAACATTTATTTATTTATTTATTTATTTATGATACATTATTCATTCACAAAGAAAATTTGTGTTCTTAAAGGTTGGAGTTTTCCTCATTTTTCTAATTAAGGCATTAAGATCAATATCCAAAAGATGATTTTTTATTCCTCTTTTTAGGCAACTTTAGCATGGGGGTCAAAACTTATTCACACCACTGTAACCAAAAATCTAACAATAAGTTACATTAATAATATTAAGAAAGAATGTATTATTATACACTAGTGGTAAAATAAATTCAAATAATTAAGATGTTTTTGGAAGAAGTCTTTTATGCTCACCAAGGCTGCATTTATTTGATTAAAATACAGTAAAACAAAAGAAAGTAAAACTTTAAGTCAGTAAGATTTAAAGGGAAGAAAAAGGCATTGATAATGTTACAAAAGACTTCAATTTCAAATAAATGCTGTTCTTTTTTAAATTTCTATTCATTAGAGAAAAAAATATTTATCACAGTTTCCAGAAAAATATTAAAGGCACAGTACGTAAATTTCTCAGCTACAGGTCGCTTTTACAAAACAGTAACAAAGATCAGGGATCATGGGAGCCGATGGGACTCATGGATGAGCTAGTTAAAGTTTTATTAATGTTACTGTGGTATGAATTAGTGCGGGTCCGAGAGCCTGGGACATTTTATTTGCTGTTTTTATTATGTTTATATTCAGCACTCGGCTCCAGCCGCTCCTTTGGCTTTGTTGATTATGCATATTTTATAATTAAAGATACAATTAAAGTTACGTTTAACATTCGCCTCCTTAATTTTGTTGCAGTTAAGTTTGATCACTTAAATTCACATTATTTTGTTCACTTTATCTGACAAATTCAAATTGTGGGTTTGCACAGTTTTTTACTTTTACTATCATATTAATAATAGCTGGATGACGTATGTTGCTAAATGGCATGTAATTCATTTTAAAATATATTGTATGGTGGAGAAAATGCTGTATTACTGTTACTACAAATAAAGCTAGATCTGATTCTGCTATGTTAGCCATTTGACAAAATAGTGTTGTCTCATGTTATTGGCAGTAAATTAAGAAAACATGAGATTCGAACAGTTGCTCAACTGTCTAATAAAACGCATACTGCAATAAGGTGTCTTTGGTGTTTCTATGGTTTCTATGCAAGTAAACCGGAAATCGAGGATATGACGTCATTGACAGGTCGTTACACTGGTTAAAATTTCTCTGGATTTAAACATTTGGGCTAATGCAAGTACGCAAGTCAGCAAAATATATAACATTGTTTTAGTGTTTTTTTATATTGTAATCTAAAAATCTTACATATTGTGCCTTTAGCAGAAAAAGAAGCTTTTAAGAAGCTAATTTAAGTTATACACAATATAAATATAGTAACTAGCTGAAAATCATTGTAACTAAGCATACCTTATTGATGTCTGAGATAAGTTTCCCGTCATGAGGCACATATGGCTTCTGATTGTTAGCTCTGAGCTTACTTTGGATGGTGAAAAGCAGCACCTCAAGGTTCCCTTTCTCCTGGAATCTGGAAAAACAACAACCCACACCATGAATAACCACACAAACTGCACTACATCTGTCGTACAAATCCCTTTCCTAAGACTCCCTGTGTGTTTCTATTAAAAACAGCACAGATACTTTCCACATATCATGTGGCTATAACGTACGGCAACTTCGTTCAGTAGGTGTTAAACAAGCCGCATTACTCGCGGTGAGAGTTGCATCTCTCTCAAGTTTCAGCACATTCCCTGATTGCCATATTTGATGAATGCAACAGTATGAGCCGGTCTTTATGCCAATAACGGACTAATGTAATTAACTCAGAGCATTAGAAACATGATGACGCACAGAGTAAAGGCATCCAGTACACATTGGCACATCCGTTGAAGGAAGTTTTGATACTTTGTGTTCTGGCTGATTCTAAAAGGGAGTTCAGACTGACAATCTGCGATCAGAAATCTTTCATTTTCAACAAGACTTGGTGACTTTGTTGGTTGATGATATGAATATGCAAGCACTTTCTTGACAGAATGTTAAAGCAGCACTATGCAGTTTTTTAATAGTTATTGCAATGGTTATATGACTATTTTCGGGTTGAATGTTGGGCGTCTCGCATTTTTAAATGTGTTAAGAAGCCCTTTTATTTTATTAATATTATATTAGCTGCAAAATCCAGTTTTTTTAAATATATATTTTTAGGATTTAAAGTACTCTACAAGTGCAAATTCAATGCAATTAAAGGAGTAGTTCACTTTAAAAAAAACTTTTCCTGATAATTTACTCACCCCCATGTCATCCAAGATCCACACAAATCTTTTTTCGAGTCATTTCGTTCGTTGAATGAACCAAATGACTCGAAAAAAGATTTGTTCATTTTGTTCAAACAGGAGAGTCACAAACGCGCGTCACAGAACAGAGCAAGGCGAACATTTGTGCATATAAAACTTAAAATTTTTGATTTATTTTTGAAATAACCGATTGTTTAATTAGATAAGACCCTTATTCATCGTCTGGTGTCGTTTAAAGCCCTTTGAAGCTGCACTGAAACTCTCATTTGGACCTTGAACCCTTTGGACCCATTGAAGTCCATTATATAGAGAAAATCCTGGAATGTTTTCATCAAAAACCTTAATTTCTTTTCGACTGAAGAAAGAAAGACATGGACATCTTGGATGACATGGGGGTGAGTAAATTATCAACAAAATTTTTTAAAAAGTGAACTTCTCTTTTAAGCACACTTCTTTTTCACGAGGGTAGGCACACCTTCGACCAACAACACAGTTACTATAGTACCCTTAAATGGCAGCGTAGGAAACGGCTGAAAGAACCAAATGATTAACAGTCATAGTCTGAGTATTTTCCTGGCAGTCATGGATCGTCTGCCAACACTCAGACCTCTGTTTCAATTATTCTCTCTTACTTGATAGGCTTCTCAATGGTGCAGTAGGTGGTAAAGGCTTGAAGCTGTTGCTGAACACCCGATAGCGAGTTTGCAAACTTCTGGTTGCTGATGATGCTTATGGTTCTCTCAATCCACTCTAACAGGTCGGACGCTAAAGCCTCGTAGCGGCGAATTATCTTCTCAGCTTCTATAGCGTTGTCCAGCACCTACAAAATGTTTTAAGAGAAAAATCTATGCATGTATCCAATAAAACCGCTAATTGAAATGAGGTAAAAACAAAAGTTCACAAAAACCTCTTACCTTTCCAATTCTCTTTCCTTCTACAATAAGTGCCTTCATTTTGGAGAAGTAATGATAGTAAGATACTACATAAGTGATGATGGACTTCTCATCTGGATTCTCTGTGTTTACATCTGGATGGGAGAAAATGGTTATTGTTTTGAGTGATTAAATCAGGCATAAAATTAGCAGCTGTTCAGCTGAATTAATAGCAAAGAATAATCAAATCTCTGCCTAAACTAGGGCACTTAAAGGTTCACATTGTATTAATGGGATAATTCACACAAAAAATCCCCAATGTGTATGACTTCTTTCTTCAGATAATCACAAATGAAACCATCATCTGAAAACCAGGCGTCTGAAATAAACTAAGTGCAATGTAATTTTGACAAAGCATTGATTCTTCATAGATGCTGAAATATCAGAATACTTAATTTCTGCAGAATGGATACACGATACCAGCAGCGCTTTTGTGCATTCTCGCATTCTCGCTTTCTCATCTCTGCGACAGCGAGTCGACACAAAACCCGCCTCCTCTCACTCAATCATTTCATTTGTTCTGGATGAACACTATTGGTGTTACAGGCCTTGAGTTTCGGTGTGGGATTGTAAGTATTGCGCATAATTTTACTCATTCCTGTATATTTTGTGCAATTAAAAACTAAATTGAGTTATTTTTCCTCTGCTTATTGTGCTTAAACAGTTAAATATAAACAAAATAATGTCAAAATGCCGGTCTTGGCAAGTATTCACCTAAACACAGTGTTATGTTTTAAGTGAACATAAACAGTTGAGAAAGAAAACTACAGAATAATGGATCCATGCGTCATGTCTTAAAGTGACAGCAGCCTAATACACCTGCTGCCACATAATGTGAAAATATTAAAAATATCAAAATTGTGGCCAGTGAAAATGATGACTAGTAACTTTGGGAAACCACTATTCAAAGAGTTTAAAATTTTGGTAATTTTCAAGCACACATTTTTCGTTTCACTGGGGTTGTATGGATTACCGGCACAATCGCTGTGTGTGATTTTTTTCGCGCATCATCTGAGCAGCAGCCATTCACTAGCATTATATGGACTCACAGACATATTTACATTTACATTTATGCATTTGGCAGACGCTTTCATCCAAAGAGACTTCACGGTACACATTTACATTCTTATCAGTTCTTGCTTTCCCTGGGAATCAAACCCATGACCTCCTGTTTGAGCTACAGGAAAGCTTTACTTATTGTTTGAGTTTATCTGAATAAATAAAGTCATACATTATAAATTGAGGATGAGATAAGGGTGAGTAAAAGATGACAGGACTTAAACCATCCCTTAACTGTATTTAGTGAGAGTAAAATGCTGTTTGTTACCCTCAGGGTCTAGTAGTTTGGTGAGTCCGAGACTCTGTTCAGCTATGTTAAAGGCTTGCTGGAGGTTGTGTGTTGCATTTGATCTGGTCAACTTGTGGAATTCAATTAAATCAGGCCTGTGAAACATACAAGCAGAAATCAACTCACAGAACAGGCGTGAATGGCATAAATGAAAGCAAAGTTGGTACGATGTACGAGGCGAGTGTGAGTCTGCCTGACCGCTAACCTGTGCCTGTGAATAAGCGCGTTGAAAGCCAGGCCGTCCCTCCAGCATGTGGTGAAGTTGTGAATGTTGACCTCAGGGTACCTGTGAAAAAAATCACAGCATCATGAAAAATGTCTCATGTTTAAGAAAAGAATGTTTTTTTCTATAAAGGCTATATGAAATGATTGTCCCTGGGTTGTTTGTGAGATAGTTACCCTGCTGTTTTCATCTGACACCACAAAAGTAGGGCATCTTTTGCTGAGCGTGTCTCTCTGTTGTCCTCGGTCTCAATCTTAATCACCTGAATCTGTATGAGAAACAGCAATGAAACGTTACTGTAATATGAAATGCACAGACATCAAAACATTGTGTGCTTTTTAAGAGACCAATCACTGGCTTTCCTTCTCAACAAGCCTTACTGTATGTTCACACCGCCGCCGACTTGAGTGTCAAAGAAGCTCTGGCCGCCCTGTCAAGGACGCTTGTCAAATAGTACGGGGAAGACGCTTTGGACGCTCTGACGTTGCAGGGACAATAGAAGTGTCGCAACATAAATGTAATAAACAGAACAAAAAACAAGCAATACGTTGAAGAAACCTTTTATAATGACAGCATTTTTCCAATCGTTTAAAATAAAAAAGTTAGCTATTATTGTTATTATTATTATTATTATTTGCGGTCAAATCGGTGTCACCGTGAGCAAATTAATTGCATTCCCGCTTTAAAATAAGCGTTCGTAAATATTTAAAATAAAAGTTTCTATAAGCAAACAACGTCATGTCATAAATGATACGAAACCACAATCACAGCATTTTCTCGGAACTAATGTTTTGTTAGGAACGAAAGTTTACATTGTGTGTTTCTCCGGAATCAGCCAGTTAGAAGGACGTCTATATTCCGATTGGTTGCTGCCGTTTTGCCGCTGAACCGCGTCACAGCTCATTACCATAAAGTTGAGCTTCTTTAAACTTTACGATTGACGCTCAAAACGCCCAAAACGCGACACCGATGGATTTAACGCTCCTTGCAGCTGAGAAAAGCCAGCTTCCATTGAAAATGAATGACTTCCGGCCGCTTTGGAAGCTTGTCGGCAGCGGTGTGAACGTACGGTTATAATACACGTCTTTAAAGCTGCAGTCCCGCGTTTTCCTCTTTGTCGCCATCTCTGTTTGAAATATGCAATTGCAGTCATTCGCGGAATTATCAATTTTGTCTGTTTAAATCTGCCAACACTTTATTTTAATGCTCCCAAACAGACATTCTACGTACTATAAGTATCTTTGCAACTACATGTCAACTTATTCTACTAACCTGAGCCTAATATTGTAATGACAGTCATGTAAATGTAAAGTTACTTATAGTTAGAAGAATGTCTAAAGTGGACCATCGAAATAAAGTGTAACAAAATATTTTTTTTTTTCAAATTTAATGATATCATATGTCCTGTAGTCCTCAAAATTAGTGGTTTGTACAAATCCTTGGCCTAATCCTACCCACAGAATACTTAAAATTATCAAAATATTTAATATGTTTTGTTTTATACTGTAGCTTACAGTAAAAATATCCCATTTTTACAGTAAAAATTTCCCAACAAGGTCAACATTTCTGGTATTATATCCTTGTGGGGACATTTGATCCGCAATGTAGGTTTTACCAGGAAAACACACACACCGCTCGGCGGTCCCCTGTTGGTCAGTGTGTAACGACACTAAGGTCCCCACTTAGATAGGTAGATGAGTGTACACACAAACACACACACACACACACTTATGTAAGCACATTACAAAACTAAAGTGTCTCCTGAGTGTCCCAAGATCATTCGTCATATTGAATTTCTCGCATCATGCAGTCAATACATGATCAATATCTACAACCTCAAAGAACAGCACTGCAAAAGTATGTATTTTAGTCTTGTTTTCCAGTAAAAATGTCAAACAATCTTTAAAACAAGATACATTTACTTGAGAAGCAACATTAGGTTAGATAAGACGACTTTTCCTCACAGAATATATCTTAAATTAAGTTTATTTTTCTTGCACTGTGGGGTGAGACTGTTTTTCTCTCCTCAAGAATAAATGTAACAAATTTTACAGAGCTTATGCTTAAAACAAGAGTAGTTAAGAAGCAAAATACAAAAGGGAAGAAAGGAAATGTAAACAGAACACTAAATCATAATGTTTGCCTTACTGATTTCCCATCCGCCCTCTCTCTCTCTCTCTCTCTCTCTCGGTTCGGCTGCTGCAGTGTTAGGCCTTACCTGCTGACTGAGCAGAGCGAACTCCAACAGAGATGGGGAGGGTAAAAAAATTAGATAAATAGGGGAGCGGAGAGATGTTCCGGCATATATGGAGACAGGATAATAAAGAGGAATATCAAGGAGGGAGGCGGGAGAATGAACGAGAGGAAGAGGAAGAATCAAGAAAGGACAAGAGGTGAACGACAGCCCCACCCCGTGATCTCTACGGCACGCTTGGTGGATCAGGTGACACTCCACCTCTCTCAGTCCTGCATCCAGAATCACCACAGCATCAACTTACTGGGCTGCAGTTGAACGGCATTCTGGGTAACCTGCCATTGCTTTACTGACAGAACCAAGAGTTGACACACAATGCAAACCTGGAGCACTTTGTAGTTACATGGACACAACGCTCTTTCAAATATTCAGAGAGATAATGGAAGCAAGATAAGAAGATCCTAGTATATATTGTGAAGAGCATACTTCTTACAGAAATTATAGAATATACTTAAATGTGAACTGGATGCAATGTTTTCATACACTTGCAGTTTATTTACAATTAAATAAAAATGTATTATAGTTTAAATTTATATTAATTGTAAGTGCTTTTTTGACCCACTTAAATAGGGCTTAAGTACGTCTTAATATTTCATAATTACTTCTGTTGTCTTAGAAACCGGGTTAAAATATGACTAATCCATAATGACCCTTTCATTAGTCATTATTACCAAGACATTATTTTACATGTTGCACTTTTTAAAAGTGTACTTAACCCCCAGTTTCAACAAATAAGGCTGTCATAAAGACCGTTTGGTTCAACACTTAGAAAAGAGCTTTTCACTCACCACTACAACGTGCCGTTTTAGCAAGATCCTGTGGAAAAGTTTCTGCTTTTATTTTTCTTTTACGAGCCAAAAAAGATATCACAGGTTCATCAATCATCAAGGTTGCTGAAATCCATCTTCGATCACTTTTAGTCAGCTTTGACGAGCAGCCTTGTCACCTGACCTGAATACTGCGCTCTGATTTGCTAAAATAGACTTTTCGGGGCTTGTCGCTTCTGCTGTAAAACCATAGACTGTGTGTAAAACATAAACTTGCGATGCCTTTACAGTGGAAAACACCGGATTTTGTGACAAAGGGTTCAGTCAATCTTGTCAGACGTCTATTTCAGCGGAGAAAAGTGACGCGAGGATGTGTGCGTCTAAATAAAGGTACCGTATATATCTATATTTTGTGTGTGGTATCAATGCATCGTATTGTTACACTGGCCCCCCAGGACTGAAGTTGCCCATCCCTGCTTTTCGGTGTTTTGCCAACTCCACTACTATCTATCAGAGTACGCAATGCGTGTATTGACAATCGGCTATACAGCCACACAGGCACCACACAGACAGTGATCACACACTCAATAGGAGCGGTAAAGGGCAGACAGGGATCACACACACCCACAGATCAAAAGATGCCCACCTCTTTACAGATCACATAAATCCAACACTAGCATACTGGAAACGATGGCCCGGAGTTGAAATGATGTGGCGGCGGCAGTCTCAAAACTACCAGAGGAGTCTCGAGAAATCCAAGCAACTGTTACCTGGAAGCGAAGGATGATGGTCCAGAGGAGGCCGAGAGTGAGGCGGTGGTTTCCATCGACTATATCATGAGAACCAACATTTTCTAGATGAACCCTCTGCTCTTTGAGGAACTGAAGAGCCTTGTCCACATTCTCCAGACAGTGAATCCTCATCCTGCCTCTCGTGGGCCGAGGCTTAAAACAAGAACACATCAAACACGTGAGCATATTAAACCCTCCAAAGACGATTCATAAAGCATAGCAAGGATGCTAAATCAGAATTATTATCTAAACCATTATAAACATTACTAAACAAAAAATTTAACAACCTTGTCACTGCATCTAACTGAATTAAAGTTTAAGTTGAGGCATTAAAAGTACGAACTAGAAAATAAATCAAAACCAAAACTGAATTTAAAAAACATAAATAAATTAAATCAAAATGGCAATAAAAAAACAATAAAAAATTACAAAAGCACATGAAAGCACAAAATATAAAGCTAAAATATTAATAAAAACTATAATAGTAATATAAATTAGGGCTGTCACTAACAATTATTTTAGTAATCGATTAATCCGTCGATTGTTTTGACGATTAATCGAGTACTCTGATCTTTTTGGGGTAATAAAAATAAACCTAAATATACAATAGCTTTTAAAATAACTTAAAATACATATATAATTACAATGGGGCAATAATAATAATAATAATCAAAATCAAGTAATCACGTTTTTATTGAACAACACTGTTTATTTCATGCATCACATTATGTATTTTAACAATCACCTCTTGTAACAATCAACCGAGAGTTATATGTGGGATTATAAAACAGTTAGTTCCAATCCTTGATTCTGATTGGTCAATAGCTGTGCTTTATTCACGATAAAACACGGCTATGGCCGCTTCACCCAACGGTTCTGTTTATCACAGTTTTTATTTGAGTTTTCATGCATGTTACACATTGGATCTTTGTTGATGTTCACGGTCAGGGACTATTTTTTCTAGCGGAAGGAAGGCTTTTAGTGATTATACTTCATTAAAACGTTGCACTAATACATCTTTTTTTTACTTTAATATTTTTATTGTATGGTAACCGTTTTATAAAAGCATTAAGGTACTCAAGGCAAGTGCTTTATCGTCAATAAGTAATCCGCCATATGATTGGCTGATTAGATATTTGCATTAACAAGCAGTGGACTTAATAAAGTGGCCGGTGAGTGTACGTCAAAATAAGGAAGAAAATACTATAGGAGCACCTGTTTCATGTCAAAACCTTTGGATGGAGAAAAGTTGTTGAACTGGTGTTTTGAGTGGCAGTGCTTTTGTGAACTTACCAGCATCTCTCCTGACAGCACCTCCAGCAGTCTGATGAGCATGTAGCCGTCTCTCAGGTCATTATACAAGTCAGAGATACGACAGGACACACGGGACAAGTGAGAGTTCACCCACTTAGTAAAGGTCTTCTTCTGTACTGCGTCCCTCTCATCTGGTAGCACGACACAAACAAAAATGTACATATTTATATTAAGGATACACAATATCATTATTAGAGCTTTTAGTTTATCACTATTGTATGTAGTCAATTTATCTTTCCCGTTGACACTTGTTATTAATAATTAAAGATTACTTTAATAAAGATACTGTAAGCTATTAGGCTTTTTACATGTAAAGCTCAGACTTAATATTCATTTATCATACCATTAATAACTTGTCAGCCATAACAAGAAAAAAAATGATCAGGTACACTTTAAAATAAATTATATGATCATTAAGTTAACAACATATATATTTTACATTGCTTTAACTCATCAAAATAAGTCATCAATTTTCAACTTTTATAAGTTACACAAGATTCAACTCATTTTTAAAGTCAGTTTAATGCAATTTTAGCCAAAATGACTTAAACAGTCAAGTTGATTGTACTTTTTAAAAAGATTTAAGGCAGCAAATTTACAGTGTCGCAGAAGCATTACACTTAGTATAAACCAGAATTGTAATATGTATAAGGGGTCATCCCTAATATATATGCAACCATTCAAAGGTCCATAAGATTTTTTTCATATTTCATGTCTCTTCTGCTCACCAAGGCTGGATTTATTTGATCAAAAACACATAAAACAGAAATATAGTGAAATATTATTAAAATTTATAATTTCGAGTATAATTTAGTACAAGTATAATTTATTCCTGTGATGTAAAGCATCATTACTCCAGTCTTCAGTGTCACATGATCCTTCAGAAATCATTCTAATGATGATTTAATGCTCAGGAAACTTGTATATATATATATATATATATATATATATATATATCAATGATAAACAATTGTTCTGCTTAATCTTTTACTAGAAACTGTGATCATGTTGTCAGGATTCTTTGATGACTAGAAAGTAAAAAAATAAATAAAAAACACATGTTATTGGAAATAGAGATTTTTGTAACATTAGAAATGCTATTACTTCTGATTAATTTAATGCATCCTTGCTGAATAAAAGTATTATTATTATTAATTTCTAACAAAAATCGTACTTACCCCAAACGTTTGAAAGGTAGTTGATGTAAACACAGAGATAGCAGATCTTCCACGTACCTGCTAGTGCTTTGATGCGGGAGCACTCAAATAGTTTGGCACTGGTGGTCTCTGTTTCCCAGAATCCTGTGCTTGCAGGCCTGTTGTTGTTGTTGAGCTGTCTCTGGGCCTCAGCATTGTCCAGGTCTGTTGAGGCATTGGCCATCGCGCCTGCTTCCTCAAGCAGCCCTGCAAATAGAGTAGTGAAAGTCAGCATACACAGAACCAGCTTAACAGAAGCCAAACACACACACACAAACCTAATAGAGTCAAATTGATAAAATGCACACTGACCTACACACAGATATAGATTTAAAGGGATAGTTCACCCAACAATGAAAATTCGGTCATAATTTACTCCAGGTTCCAAACCTGAATGAGTTGTTCTTCTGCTGCACACAAAAAAAATATATATTTGAAGAATATGGGTAAATGGATACAGATTTGGAGCAATATGAGGGTGAGTAAATGATTTTTGGGTGAACCATCCCTTTAAGATACACATTTAGATACACAGCAGACACAGTAAAAGGAGGCAGGGCACTCACAGACAAATAAATGGGAGAAATGGCAACTCAACATTGCAGCTAACCTCAGAAACTTTGGCTTTAGCCAAATGCATTTTTGACATTTTGCTGTCAGATGGTATTGCTGATTCATCATGTGTTATTTAAATGTAAATTTGGAAGGCAGTTTTGGAGATTTCACTATTTTCACTTTCAGAAAAGAGCTGTGGTAGCATAACTAGGAAGAAGGCAGCTGCCCATAGGGCATAACTTGCTATAATGTGGCATTCCCCCCAAAAGTTTAATTCTGAGATCATTTACTAATCTACATGCTCCGCATCAGACGTGAAATACTGTACCAGAGCTACCAGGAAAGTTTTCTCTTAGAAAATTCATACATAAATGTATCAAGCTGTTTATGTGATGTATTGCAAACATGCAAATCACACACAATGATTAAAGTGTTTAGAGGTCAATATAGCACTGTGTAAAGAACCATGTGAAAATATAAGCCTTTAATTATCAATAATCTTGTGAAATCCATGTGAATAAGATAAATTATCCAATAAAGCAATTGTGTCACTTCAAACAGACTGTATAAAACCTTTCAATTCATATGGTCCGTTTTACTCACCCTTTAAAGGGACTTTGCACACATAAAGACGCAGTTTTACAAAAGTACGTATGAAAATAAATGTGATTTTATAACGTGTCAGCTGTTGGGTTATGATAATTGTGTTGTAAAGGTCACATCTTGTGCACTTCCCAGATAGCAAACTGACATTGAATCAACGTGGAAATATGACATCGAAACAACGTTGATTTGACATTGTTTTGCTCATCGAATTAACATTGAACCAATGCAGACGCGTCATTCTTTCAAAACTAACGGAAAATCAACTTGAAATCAACGCGTTGTTTCAACGTTATGAAAGCAAACCAATTTTCGAATTTTATTTAGCTTTGAAGAATGCCGCGTCTGACGTTGGATCAACGTTAATTCGATGAGCAAAATCAACGTTGTTTCAATGTCATGAGAGACGTCGTTTCCACGTTGATTCAATGTCAGTTTGCTGTCTGGGTTTATACTCACACAAAAGAATCTAGTGTCTAGTAAACAAATTTAAATGAATAAAAATGCAAATTTTTTGTGTTATTTTAGTCACTTCAAGTAGTAGTGAGTCTCACTTCAGATGGCTCAGACATTGACATCCACTTTTCAAGGCAATATGGAGCAACTGGAACGTAGCCATCATGGTTTCTGACATGTAAACAAGGGTAAGGCCTGAGTGTGCTGTGCAAGCTAGCTTAACGGCTGTTTTGAGTCACATTTGTTAGCCTAGCTAGCATGTTGTCTACTGTAGTACAGAAACACTGTATTGACTATTCAGCATCCAGGATTGGAATGATTTGTTGTATGAGACGATATTCCTTTGAAACCACAACAAATAACTGTTCCAATTCCCCTCGAGCTGATGTACAGTAGCTTCACGAGAGGATGACGACAAGTGACCTTTTTACAGGAATACAGAAAAACTGGGTCAATTCACCTCCTTTTCACTACAAATACGAGAGAGCGGATCTTTTTTTCTTCAGCGTCTTGATAAGTGAATTTAGTATGAATGAATTTCTAATAGATTTAGGAGGCTAATCCTTCACCCCATCCCCCCTTCCAGAACCCTGCTGTTGAACAACCAGACCATCACTGGTGTGTGCTGTGTGTCATATGTGCAATTTGATGAATTTCTATCCATTCTGATGGTTATAAACAAACACAGAGACTCTTTGACAGGTGTGATCTGCTTTTTTTCCTCATATGATCATTGAGATGTCAGTCATTATTGTCTTGAGTGAATGCAGCACAAAAATGCAGAGCGCTCCCCTCCCCCATTTTTCATAAACCCCAAATCTCGCTGGCCCCATCCCCCTTAATAACACACTCACACACCCAATGTGGGGTGTTTGACACCCTCCTGACAGATATTCCAAATGGCACATCAAGAGATAAAAAGGTATAAGTAGAATTAGTTTTGTGTGATGAATTTATGCCATTTATTTATTTAAACGTATAGATGATTTTCTTAAACCCTCCCGATACTCATATAAGTGTTTTAAATGTGTCACAGATGGCCTAATTTCTTAGATCCTTCACAAATCGTGAGATTTTATGGGAAGGTACAGTTGGCCATGTGTTTTATGCAAAAAGCAATCCATCTCTTTTAGGCATGTTGACATTTTCCCTTTTGTCAAAGAGAAAAATTCACAAAAACAATCCACTCAGCCCATTCCTTTGAAATCTCATTTGTTTTATGAATGTATAACACAAATATACCCAAAATAGACACGAAAGATCATTTTTAGAACAAACAATTACAAAATTAAAATTCTCAAATACTCTCTTACCAAGAAGCAAACAGCAGAAGAGGGGGCATTGAGATATCAGAAAAGAGACACGTTATTTCAAAAGGAATGATAGATATATACCCAAGATAGTTTCAAAGGAATGGTTGAGAGACATATGGATGCTTCTTATCACATTGAACAAATTTGTGAATTTGATCAATCGCCGTAGTATCACGAGTCTCAGAGTTGTCAGTAGAGAGACGTGTGATGCAAGAAGATGGTCAAACTAATTTTTAATGAATACCAGGGACACCAAAGCATTACACGCTAGAACATAACGCTAACACGAGACAAGGAGCTAAAGAACACACAGGGCAGTTAATCAACAACACACAGGGAACAGGTGTGCAACTCATTAACAACCTTGAAAACTAACAATGACAGGGAACTCACTGGGAGTTTAAACTAAAACACTGTTTTTAACTAAAAACTGATTTTTTTTACACGTTTACATGACAAGTGCAAGTTTTTGAAAACAATACCGTTATCGTCCTGTACTAGAGGAGACAAAAACGCAAATTTGTGAAAACGGCGACGTATTACATGTTCAGTCTATAGGTGCGTAGTGTTTCTTTACAAAGTGATATCGCCAACTACTGGCCTGGCAGCAGAATACAGTGTTTTTAGTTGTGTTCGCGGATTCGTGCGAGGGGAATGTTTTAAGAACATTGTCGTCTGTGCGTGAAAAACGCGAACTTTTCCCTTTTTAGTGTATTGTTGTCATGTAAACATACACTAATGCAAAGAGGAACAGAACAAAACCAACCTAAAACACAATTAATCTTATGGTACGTTTACACGACAACGATATATGTATACGATAAACATTTTTTGTGTACAGACGACAACGTTCTCAAAACGATCCTAGTTCACATGGAGCCTTTCTCCTTCTTCATTTAAAGTCCCCGTAAAGGCAATTCTAAAAAAAAATCTTAACATATTATAAATATTAGAAATGTATCGTTAAAACATATCACAAAGACTGTGAACTGTGAAGTACTGAATTGTGGAGTTAAACCGTTAAACAGTTTTTCACCATTGCTATTTTCCGGATTTTTTGGGCGGGGCTAAAACAGGGTTCGATGATGCACTGGAGCCCCTGAGCTCGTGGACACGCCCCTACTTGATAACGCACTGAGGCTGGCCACTCCGCTAATAATAGAGTAAATTCGCCTCAGTTTGGCGCTCAATTGTGAGTTACTGTCAGTAGTACTATTAGTTACTACCATAGGCATCATATAGATATCTGTGGTTACTACAGCCTACACTTTGCTAGCTAGCTATGCCTTCGACACGGAAATGCGTAGGCTACTACCTGAATGCGATCATGTACAAAACAGATCATGCGATAATTTTGTGAAGAGCCAACCTTGATGGAGAGCTGGGGATCACCGCCAACCCCCGCCTCTGTAGTGATCATTTTACACGGGATAGTTTTATAAACTTCCGTCGGAGACAACTGGGATTCACTGATAATCCGCAGTTACTGGTGAATGAATCTCCCCCCTGGCCTTCATCTCCCCGTCCCGAAAGCAGAATCACCTAATATCACCGTCGACAGCTTTCCCGCGAGTGGGCGTGGTTTCAGCGCAGCCAGCGGACACGCCCCCAGCGTTTGAGAGCAGAGAATACTGCTAATTTTTTCAAGATTTTGATAGCTTGCCGGCTTTTTTATCATTCAAATTTGGCTGGGTGGCTAATAACACATTTTTCTATGGTGACAAACTCAGAACACATATTTAATTTTGACTTTACAGGGACTTAAAAGTGATATTAGATCACATCTCCACGTAAGAAATGTCGGATGCGGCCCTGGACGTTGAAATCCTGCCAGAAGATATCATGTTTTGTCTGGTATCCAAAACACATCAGAAGCTTTTCGAGTTTTGTCTAATACCCCAAACCTGTTAAAAGCAAGCCTGTTCTGGTACCCAATATGAATGTTTTGTCTAGTACCCAAAACTATATTAACAGTCTTCTATCAGCCAAGAATTTGACTGAGAAAAGCCAAGAATAGCAGAAATCAGGAGACGAAGGGATGGTTGTAAAATGAGCAGAGTTAGGTTATTGAATAATCTTCGCCGCGGATGTTTCAATGCTTTGTCTGACCCGCACAAATACAACAAGGTTGATGCAATCTCTTAAATACACACATTCGACATTCTATGAAACCACACAATCAAGATTAAACAACAGAAAGGAAATAAGTAATATAAAATAACAAATAATAATGGTGAATAAATGATAAATTAAGTAATCAAATACGAATAATATGGATGAACGATAAATCAAGTGACAACTAAATGATTATTAAATTAAATCATAAAAAAACAAATAAAATAGATGTATGGTTGCTCTCTTAAAGCAACACACACACACACACACAGGATGCTTTTGAGAATCCTTAGATCCTTCAGCAGCCTCATTTGATTAAATGTGGAATGACAGACAACCAAGCACACCGAGAGAAACCCTGTCTATAAGATACATCTGCCCACATATCCATATTATGGCACAAGAGTTATTCCATCAGTTCCATGGAGCTCATCAGCAATCTCCAAATGGCTTGAAAAAAATAATTTTGCTTCCTTCTATGTTGACATATTTTTGGGGTGGGGCTTATCAAATAAGCTAATAGTGTTTAGTTTACATTATATCCCGTCAAAACCATGACCAGAAATGATCTTGTTGCCATTTTTTATACAGCCAGCCAAGTAGCTCTTAGTTTACATCACAACCTACCAAACCTCACTTGACAGCTTGAGCTCAGCATGAAAGCAATGAAGTCACTTTTAAAATAAAACAATCCCAGCCTTTTCCTTTGCAATCAGTTGATGGCTGAGAGATAAAGTATTGTTGGAGAATTGACCAATTGTAGATTGATTTCCATTCTATGACACATGAAATTAATGCATATACAATGTTCAGGATAATGCCGAAAGAGATATTGTGTACTGTAATGTCAGGGTGTCTACTTTTGAACTAGTCTCACATAGCCAGATCTACATAGTCTAGACTAGTGCCAGGGCGATATTATCGGCAGGCCGATATTATCGGCCGATATTAGGCATTTTCCAAGCTATCGGTATCGGCAGTTATAATGGCCGATATATGAATATTTCAAAAATAAAATAAAAACGGACTAAACACGCTTGAACCATGTCATGAGTGTTGGAGTTGTATAGTTTGTCCACCAGAGGGCACTCTACACCATCCCTGTTGGCAACACTCGTTGAGTTGGTCACGATACATACATTCCTTGAATAACAATTAAAAGAACATTCCCATCTGTTCTCTTAACTCAAATAAGCATGACAACATTTGTGACTATCATGTCCAGTTTTGCTGCTGTTAAATAAGCCGAGAGTGAAGCGGAATTAGCTAGTAATAATTACGTTACGTTGTTACAGTGTAGTTGACTGACTGTCCTTTTAACTTTTGACAATGTGACTGAAGTATTACTTTAATAGCGTGCGACAGTTATAGCAATGAGGCGTATCATCTCTTCTTGGCCTGTTATATTGAAAATGTATGTTTTACAATTTGCAGTATGACGTTATCCATTGCTAAATTATGGCTCATCATAGACTAGCTAACCACAAAGCTAGCTAATGCCACTATCATCAGTCTGTTCTGTTGTGACAATAAAAGAAACAAGTTTCTTTTTAAAATGCATTATCATATTATTTTAGTTAAAACTCATAAATAACTACAAATAACTAATATTAGGGAAATCTGTTAATGTTTTGTTGCGCGTTTCTGAAGAAAAAAAAAAACAAAAAAAAACGTTGGCCGATATATCGGAATGTCGTATTTTAAAACCAAAAAAATATTTGTATCGGTATCGGCTTTCAAAATCCTTTATCGGTCGGGGTCTAGTCTAGACTATATGACAGACATATTTTATATTCAAACTAACATAACAGTGTAATTTTAATGACCTCATTTGTCAACACGATGCCCGTGAATTGCAGAGATTGTGCAAACATATCCACAGTGCTACAAAGTGATGCTTTCTTAAATGCTGGTTTTTCACCGTTGTCATTTTTGTTGTGCGTTTATTTTGTTTTTGAAAAAAGTGCACAGTGCACATATTTACATATTCATCTAAATGTCGCTCTGAGCAGGGTGGAGGGTGTGGGGATGTTCGTTGATAGTGTATCGCTGCAAAGGTATTTCCAACTTCTTTTTACTTATAAACAAAGAAAAAAAATTAAACATGAGTATATCGTGCGTTGAATCACATTTAGTCTCTAGAGCACTACGAGTGCAGTTCACTTACTGGCCACTGGTGTCGCTAATAACAAGGCGATCTGAATTCTACAAATAGCCCCTTTAAGTATTTTTAATAAACAGTCATAAAACTACACTTTCTTAAGGGGCATTTATTTAATTTATATTGTATTATCTTATCTTAAAATTATACTATTAATATTTGAAGTGTTCAATACAAGTGCACACCTTTTCACAAGGTTTCAGATTAATAATTGACTAAAACACACATATTAAAGTACACTCTCAGAAAAAAAAAAAAGGTACAAAAGCCGTCACTGGGGCACTAGTACCCTTTCAAAAGATACTAAAATATACTCTTTAGGTACAAATATGGGTTTCACTTCATTTTGATAGTCCCTTTAACATTCTGTTGACTATAAGTAACCATGTCTATTAACTCTCAATAGAGTGTTAGTTGAGTATTAGTAGATTTTATAAGTGGATAAACTAATTATTGCAAAAAAAACAATGTACATGCGTATGTGCGACCTGCGCTTTCTGATCTCACAATTTGCGTCACGCGTACACGTAAAAAATCAAGTATTCTTTGGCCTTAAAGGAGTAATTCACTTTTAAAAAAAACTTTTGCTGATAATGTACTCACCCCCATGTCATCCAAGATATCCATGTCTTTCTTTCTTCAGTCGAAAAGAAATTAAGGTTTTTGATGAAAACATTCCAGGATTTTTCTCCATATTATGGACTTCAATGGGAACCAAAAGGTTCAAGATCCAAAAGATAGTTTCAGTGCAAATTGTTCAAAGGGGTTTAAATGATTCCAGACGATGAATAAGGGTCTTATCAAGCGAAACGATCGCTCATTAAAAAACAAATAAAAAAAGTTTAAGTTTCATAAGCTCAAACGCTCGCCTTGCTCTGTTCTGTGATGCGCGTTCGTGGCTCTCCTGTTCAAACTCGTTCATCAAAATGAACAAATCTTTTCCCGAGTCAATTCGTTCATTTCGTTCGTTGAATGAATCAAATGACACGAAAAAAGATTCGTTTGCACTGAAACTGTCTTTTGGACCTAGAACCGTTTGGTTCCCATTGAAGTCCATTATACGGAGAAAAATCCTGGAATGTTTTTATCAAAAACCTTCATTTCTATTCGACTGAAGAAAGAAAGACATGGACATCTTGGATGACATGGGGGTGAGTAAATTATCAACAGAAGTTTTTTCAAAAGTGAACTACTCCTTTAAGGGTTAGACTAAGTTGACTAGTTACTTAAAGTCAACAGAATGTTCAAAAGGGAGCATCAAAATAAACTTATCCAAATATGTACTAAATATGGTACAAAGGTGTATCACCACCCAAGTGACAGCTTTTGTATCTTTTTTTCTGAGAGTGAATACAACAAATTTGCAATGTATCTTTTACACAACCTCTGTATCAGATAACATTCAGTATAATGTACTCAGGCTTTCCTTTCCCACTTCTCTGATACCAGTAGTAACGGTTTGACCTCGTGTCAGGCTCGCTTATCCTTCCTGGGCCAATCAGGGCTTTCTTCCTCCCCAGCACCTGGTGTCCACCAACATGACAGACCGCAGGATCTAACTGGCATGTGTTTCTCTCTGACGAACAAACACATCTGTGAGAGAAGCACGAGACTTCAGGCGTTCTCACATTCACAAATAACTCCTCGCAAGCATCAGAATCAGAGAAGAATCGGACACAACCACACACACACACACACACTTGCGAGTACATTTGATTTAGGTCACTTATTTCTGAGGTTTAAGGCTAAATCAGTAGTTCTGGTTGATGGACTGCAGATGTGTCGAAAAGCCCTGTTTGTCTTTGGAGGCGTGTAAATCGTGGAGCTGAAGCCTTTATTCTTCTGCCGTTCCTTGCAGAGCATTGCTCATTATTGTAGCAATGTGGTAGACAGTTTTTTGTACATAAGAGAAAATATGATGCATATTTTAAAAAGACATCACAATAACCATCAAGGTCCTTCCACTTTATTATATTAAGTCTATTATTAATATTAGGTAAACCCTAATCTCAAATCGTTACATTATAGTTTCATTTTCACATGGGATTTTTTTTTTTATTTAAAGGGATACTCCACTTTTTTTTGGAAATAGGCTAAGTTTACAACTCCCTCAGAGTTAAACTGTTGACTTTTACCGTTTTCAAATCCATTCAGCTGATTTTCTGATATTTAGCAGAATATCAGTAACCAGACAGTTTCTGGTCTCATTGACTTCCATAGTAGGAAAAAAATATACTATGGAAGTCAATGAGACCAGAAACTGTCTGGTTACTGATATTCTTCTAAATATCAAAAAAAAAAAAAAAATCGGCTAAATACATTCGAAAACAGTGAAACCCAACTCTGGGGGAGTGGTAAAATGAGCCTATTTCCAAAAAAAGTGGAGTATCCCTTTAAAGGAGCGGCCCCTTTAAAACGGGTCATTTCAGTCACAGGGTCAGAATGAGGGTTGAAATTTAGATATATTTTTTAAAGTTGGTCCTGACAACAAGTGCTGCAGATTCTGTCTGGGCGTGCTTATAATTAATTAGCTCTTTTTAATTTTTCCAAGCAGCAGGTATCATCCAGCCTGTCAATATATAAGCATAACAGGATAAATCTGCATTGATATATTGCCTAATCATGACATCATGTTCCTAAATCACTTTCCATCTTAAAGACAATGTGAGGGACAGACGGGCTGCACGAGGATAATCTGACGGAGGAATCTGCCTCAACAAGAACAGCAATTGCCCTTTTAAAAGGACATTCTACATTTAAACTCAAATAAGTCAGATATAGATCAGGAGCTGGTGCTTCTTCCCAGACTGTAAGGTTGCTTTCAGGGGAATAAAAAAGTGATCCAGTCCTCGAAGAGACGAGAAGGACCTGAGGGAGATCATGCCATGCTGCATTAACATGAAGGCCGTCACTCCCTGGGCAGAGGACTTCTCTCTCTCTCTCTCTATGCTTGCTGCCACCTTCTTTCATTTCTTGATTACATTGAGTAAATATAGACATCTTGTTGAATTTATTCAACTGAAAAATCTGCTTGGGGATCAATGACCTCAGTAGAACTGGACTACACTGGACACACACTAATTCACAAATCTCTTTGACTAGACTTTCAGAAACCCCATATGATTTCATTGATTTTAAAAGACAACAAATTAGTATGTGCAACAGTAAATGTGCAACACTATGTGTTGTTACAAAATCCATTCCTAATAAAGCTAGCCTTCAATCTCGTTACTGTGAAAAACACATATAGGCCTACACCTCTTATTTTAAAAAATATATGCATTTGCAAAGTTGTGCATCAACTAATTTATATTAAATACATCCACAGACAAAACAAACATATAACATGTATATGTCCTGACAATTTTTTCATATAACTGAGATATTGTGCTTTGTCCAAAATATTTAAAAAAGTACAAATAATGATTTTAAAATTGTATTTGTAACTATTGATTATGCATTTAGTACAGTCTAAAAAAAAATGCTGAGTTGTTTTAACTCAATTTTGGGTAAAATGTGGACAAACCCCGCAATTGGGTTACATTTTTAAATTACATTTGACCCAATGGCTGGGTTTTACCACATTTTACCCAAAATTGAGTTAAAACAACCCAGCATTTTTTAGAGTGTATATGCATTTTTATTGTCATAATTGTATGCATTAATTTATATTTTCATTAACCATTTTCCAAGAATCATAAAACATTATTATTGCTATTATAATTATTTCTCCTACTGTATGTGCAGCATTTAAAAGCCTACTGAAGTGCCTGAAACTCAGAGGCTGCATCCTAATTTGCATGTTTCCTTTCTATATAGTAGGCAAAATAGAGTATGTGACTGTCCGAATTCTCAGTACTCATAAAAGAGTAGGTCAAAAGTACTCGGATGAACTGTAAAGTGTGCATTTTGACACTTTACAATCCCATGAGGCCACAGGACAGGGTTTTTCGACTGACCCTGGTAAGTCATGTGATAACAGGCAACAAGGTGAATGTAGTACATTCAAAGAACACACTTTTTAAGCGGTCGTGAAGTAATTACTTTTTCAAAATATGTACTTACTCAAAAGAAATATGTGATTTTGGACGCAGCTTTTGCCACTGAAACAGGGAGACAGGGCGGGCATATCGAACAGCTCCTTTTTTAAAATACTATAGCATTTAGGCTATGTTTACACAGAAACGATTCTGAAGAGAAAACACAAAAGTGGCGTTGCGTTATCACTTTTTATTCTGAGTTTAGAGTGTTTTGGGTGGTAAATCCACGTGCATATGGTGACGCAAAAGTGTGAGAAATTCAATGTAGTGAGCACTCCAGGCAGCTAGGTGGCAATGTGGAGCACTGCCACACAACAACACCAAGTCTGCGCGCCTGCGTACAACCTTCACTGTCAAGCAGACTTTGTTGTTTTTACCCTTTACACAGGAACGCGGCGGTGGAGCGTTTTTAAGATATCCACTCTATAGACCATTTTGCAAGATGTAAACAACACTGGTCCAGAAGCACTTCCTGTTTCAGTTTTTTAACACTACATAAAAGCTGGGATAAAATACAACCAACAGAACTTATAAAACTGAATCAAAAAGTTAAACAAACATCTTTAAGATGTTTTATTTACATGTGAAATAAAGAAAACAGTTACAAAATGAAACAGGAAGTGTTGTTTACATCTTGCAAAATGGTCTATAGGGTGGTTTCACTTTTTTGCGTTTTTAAGCCCCCAAAACGCCGTCACCGTGTAAATGAAAAGCACATCCGATAAAATATTTTTACGTTTTTACCCACGAGCATTCGTGTAAACAGGGCCTCAGTTTATATCACAGCTCGGCCAGAGCTGTTGAGCTCAGTAAAGCCGCAGTTCCTCATTGGACCGGAGCAGATTCTGTCCACTAGGGCGGTTCGCGTGACATTAACGAGAAACCAGAGTGCATTCACCCCAACGTAAAACATATTTACACTTTCTGAATCGTTCTCTATCCTCTATATAGTGCACTATGTGCCATTCACCGTATAGAAAATAGTAAATGTGTGAAGAGTGTATATCAGTGAAATATCCGATTTTAGTTGCAGCTTCAGCGTCTATAGAGTGCCGAAGTTACGACGTCACTCTGTAGGCCAAAACGCGGCAGTGAGTTAGCATTTTAGCACTCCCGGTTCCCTTGCTCTAAAGTCTATGGGATTTTTGAATGGGTTTTTGCTAAATCGCCTGAAATAAGGTCTGTGGTGAACAAAGCCTCTAAATATTTTCACGTTTTGATCTATGACATATCCCACTTGTGTTTTTTTAAAAACTTTATATAGGCTTCAAAATGTATAAATTTTGGATAAACACAGATCTTATTTTTTGCGATTTTCCAAAAGTCTATGGGGAAAATGCATTGAATGCTTTTTTCGATTGAGGGAACCATGCGCCACTATGCGGCACTCTATCTATAATGTAGGGGGCGGAGCTTCAGATTGCAGAGAGCATTTGATTGGACAGAAAATCTGATGAAAAGCTAAAGTGCAGAGTGATATCATCAAAACCATTGATCCATATTGGCAGAAGTGAGAGACAGTAAGTTTTGAACGCTTATATCTCCTAAATGTGAATTTTGTCATTTCTTTGGCACACACTAGCTTATAGATAACAGTAGGGCTAACATAGTCATACTAAAAGCCCAATTTTGATTTCATGGGGACTCTCACAATCTGTATGAATTGACCTTTTTGTGGCATGAGCTGCTTTGGGTGCAGCTTCTGTGCCTCCTTGTACAGTACATTAATTTCAAAGACAATACAACCAGGAGCAATGAATGGTCAATGCAGGCACCAACATAACCTACTGTTTGCATTTAACCTTAATATGACTTAAATGCCCTGCCCCTCAGATAGTAACTAATACCACTGTACATCACCTCAGACTATTCCTTGTATGCTGCAGAACAAGTCATGCATGACATGTTTTACACTACAAGTACACTGCTGCTAATTCAAGAATCAAGACACATACTATGACTGGAGCTTTAACATGGACGGGTATTTCTTTAATGACTTTACCGCATTGTTGACCAATATTCCCATCACCGTTAACACCCAGCGCTGTTTATTCGCATCTCCTTACATGTCTAATGTCCATGCCCCCTATTTAATGTTGTCTTCCATTCAGGCCTGACACTTTATTTGAGCTTACAAGCAACTTTCCTCAGTGTGGTCCAATGTGCAGTGTGTTGGAAAATGCAGCACAGTGCAAATATAAATACCAGGCCTTTATTAAACACAAAACAAACGCAGCTGACATTTAAAATAAGCACTCCACCACTGACACTCGACAGTGAAATATCGGCTCAAGACACGGCCCAGAAATGACTGCAGTGTGTGTCCAGCAAAAGGCCGGTCGCTGCATTCACCATACAGCAATCAACGGACATTACAACAATGTGTGTGTGAATCACTGTTCTCCAGTAACGTTACACGTATGCGATTCACTGCGTCCTACCTGCACACCCACTCCTAAGGATGAATGATTATTCCACAGATCAATGCAGTAAGATGCTTCTCACGCGGTGTATGAATAATCCCGGGTGGATTCAGCGCTGTGTGTTTTCTCTGGCATACTTCAGTCAGGTACACGGCGCGCGGATGCGATGATGAGAAGAAGGGGATGCGTGGCGCAAAACGACACTCGCTACATTCGATGACACCGGTCAGTACGCGGCTTCTTCAAGGGTGATGTCACGCGCATCACATTCAAAATGTGTCTGAGGCCAGATTTGCTTGCTCGGTCAGATCGCCGGTGTGCTCGGATATCCCGTGCACCGGATACACGCGCGCGCTCCCTATCTCTCTCTCTCTCTCTCTCCTCTCTCTCTCTCTCTCTCTCTCTCTCTCTCTCTCTCTCTCTCTGCGCTCTCAATAACGCGGAGGATACAGCAGCAGTGGGAAGCCACGTGTGCGCGCGCATACACACACACTCACACACCTTTGTGAGGACTATAGCCTTCTTTAAATTAAGCTTATTACAAATATAGACTACAACTCTTCTGAAAATATCAGTCTACAATTATATGAACTTGACTGACTAAACACAGACTAAAAAAGTGCCCCAAAATCCCTCTAAAATTAGCCCATGCATGGACTTCGATATACATGCAATTTCATAATTTCCGCTGTCTTTGAAACATTGTTAAAGTATTATTGGATGTACTGATCTAGCATTTATGGTGAATTAAAATGTACTTTATTGTTATTTCTGTTGATATTTTATGCTGTCAAATATTTGTAGATATATTTAGAAACATGAAAGTATTTTATTATAGGTTACACCTTTTATAATATTTGAAAGAAAAGTTTTTTTAAACATAATTTTAAGTGCACATTCGATTCAATTAAGCACCCCCTTTTTAACAAGGATCAGTCATCTTAACGTGGTCCTCTGTTTCATACTTTATTATGGGGTAAATATAGTAGGCTATTTAAGGTATAGCCTAAAGCAGATTCTAGAAGTTCGGTAGGTTAAATTAATATATCATATATTCATCAAACAGCCTATGCCTATATAGAAGCACCAAAACATGATTTTTTAACCCAGATTTGTAAAGCCATCCTCTCTAGTATGTGGATGGTACAAAGACTTTACTCTCCTTAAACCACTAGATGGCACAAACATATTCACTTCTTTCTTGAAGGGTTGGTTCAACAAAATGAAAATTCTGTCATTAATTACTCCTCACGTCATTCCAAACCCGTAAATTAATTTGAAAAAAAGTTCATATAGAGATTGTAAAGAGAATCCATTTGAACGGTTTAGTCCAAATTTTCTGAAGAGACACACTCACTTAATATGATGAACAGATTTAATTTCGACTTTTATTCCCAAATAAACATTCATCAGCGCACACATCATCTGTGGTAATGAAGCTCAAGCATGCATGTTCTCTTGACTTGTGAGAACCAATGAGGTTCGTTCTCGTGTTATGCAGCACGTTTGAGCTTCTGCAAGCAAGAACCAATGAGGTTCGTTCTTGTGTTATGCAGCACGTTTGAGCTTCTGCAAGAACCAATGAGGTTCATTCTCGTGTTACGCATTTGAGCTTCTGCAAGAACCAATGAAGTTTGTTCTCCTGTTAGGCAGCACGTTTGAGCTTCTGTAAGAACCAATGAGGTTCATTCTCGTGTTACGCAGCACGTTTGAGCTTTTGCAAGAACCAATGAGATTCATTCTCGTTTGAGCTTCTGCAAGAACTAATGAGGTTCATTCTCGTGTTACGCATCACGTTTGAGCTTCTGCAAGTACCAATGAGGTTCATTCTCGTGTTACGCATCATGTTTGAGCTTCTGCAAGAACCAATGAGGTTCATTCTTGTAAGTCAAGCAGGTTCAGTTGAGCTTCTGTTGTTGTTCGCTGATCAATGTTTAAATGTCAGTAAAAGCCTAAATTAAATCATATTAAGTGATTGTGTCTCTTTATAAAAATTTGGACTAAATCATTCATTTAACAATCTCTTTATGAACTTTTTGAAGCATCAAAGTGTCAGTTGCGTAGCGGTCTATGGAGGGACAGAAAGTTCTCAGATTTCATCAAAAATATATTCATTTGTGTTCTGAAGATGAACTAAAGTTTTACAGGTTTGGAACAACATGAGGGAGAGTATTTAAAGACAGAATATTCATTTTTGGGTGAACACTCTTTAAGGTGTTCCTTAGCCCCGTTGTAGGCTACCCTATACATTGTAATTTACTAACCATAGACATTAGACACAGTAGGAACACAACAGTAGGAACAAGACAACACACAAATTATGCTAATCTAAGCTAGTCATAAAATCATGGTATTAAAATTAACTAAAAGTGTGAAAAGTCTAAAAACAATGACTGATTATAAATAACCCATTATATTCTGAAAGGTAGTCAAAAATTGGTCCAAAATACTAAGTCATATTTCAGTGAGCTATTAAGAAGGCATTTCACCTTTAAAAACGTTTAAAAGGAGCTCGATTCAGTTATAGGCGTGTGTTACATGAGATATGATTTGGTTACGTTCATTCACCCACCCAACGACAAGTCCCGCCCTTAACCTGGTCATTCTTGGCTATGATTGGTCAGTGCTAGTTAGAAGCATTCAACGATTGGACAGATCAGAAGTCATTTCATGTAGCCGTAGAAACAACAGCAAACAGATATCAAATCAAGGGCGGGGCTTATCAGAATTCTAGTGGGGACAAAAAAAACGCCCCTTTAGTTTGTAAGACCGTCCAAGGAGTTCCGTAGCCTACATGACAGCACTGACATAACATTGAAGATCAGGATTTCAGCTAGACATACTTGTGACTGAGCTTGGGGTTGTACGTTAAAACCTCTGTTTCCAAGTGGAATCGACCGAGAGCCTTTCTACTCGCCGATATGTCTGATGCTATTAAAAATGTGGCAATATTCGGCAGCACGGGGATGACGGGGTTAGCGACCTTACCTATCGCAGTGACCGCAGGTAACGTTAAACTCTTACACAATGACATCTGGCCTGGGACAGAGCTGATATTTTTTCCACAATATTTCACTGCAGCAGCAGCTGTCTTTGACCTAGCAAAGATGTTATAAAACAGAAACTGTTGTGTCGAAAATTGTAAAAGTGAATGAAAACAGGATTAATATTATCATTATGAGTTGTATATTAACAAGTGTTAATTTTGATTTTGCTAAGATTGACATTTTGTTAAAATTATATATTTGTTTTATTTGTTTTGCTAACAGCTACTTTATGCATTGAGATCACGAGACGTTTGCGAAACTTCGCAGTCATGCATAATAACTCATCTGCTGAGTCAGTGTCGTTATGCATTTTTAAGATAAGAATGTGACCCCCTCTTGTCTGTTTTTATCTGGACATTGCACAGGTCTGAATCCACTTGCCTCCACTTTAGCTGGATTATTGTCAGTTTTGTTTAGGGTAAACAAGATGAAAATATACAGATATGTAATTTTCCATGAATATAATACAAATTAGTGCCAAAATAAATTTTCAGTTAACATATGTACTTTTTGAAAATATGATAATCTCAATTTAAGAAAAAAAAAATGTTTGGCTTTACTTAGCTTGATCATCCTGACCATACAGACATCTTGCATGATCTATTTTGCCGATTCTTCTGACGTCTTCGATTATTTGCGGTTCCAGGTTACAATGTGACTGTGCTGGTGAGAGACGCTGCAAGGCTTCCTTCAGACCACAAGGCTTCCAGAGTGGTAGTGGGAGATGTTCTGAACAAAGAAGATGTGAAGAAGACCCTGGAGGGTCAGGATGCAGTCATCATCATTCTGGGGACAAGAAATGATCTCAGTGAGTTTACTTAACCTAGAAACAAATTCACTTATTATTGTAGGTCATATACAGACCATTACAAGATATGATTGAATTTTACTCAAAATTTTAAGTAACGTCAGCATGAAAACCCTATTTTATTGATGTAATTTAGGGTGTGTTCACACTTGTAGTTCGGTTCTCAAAAAATGAGTCCTGATCCCGCTTACCATTTACAATGGCATTTTAACACCGAACCTAAAGGCATAGGGTTATGTTCACAACTTGATTGGTCAATTTGTATTACGTATTGTATATTTTGCAACAGACCTTATCGGACACCCAAAACAATGCTGTGTTCTGGGCTAAATGCGCTCGTTGTTTGTGCGTAGCTACATATGATGGTATTTTGACCAACTGAGAACTCGTGAAGAGTTTATAAAATGTGTAAAGGAGTCAAAACAGCGACAGGAATCAATTCCTCACACACAAACGAAGCTCTTCTGCTGGGAGACGCGGTTCTGATGCCTGTAATGGGCAACATCATTGTGACTATGATGAGAAAAATATGTTTGTTTGGAAGTGGTCTGAGACCCATCTTGAATGAAAGCACTAACAAAATAGAAATGAAATGCACCAACTAAGCAATCACAGTTGAAATCGAATTAAAACATGCCAAGTGTGAACAAACCCTTTAGAGTAAAAAAAGTAGGGCGGGACTTGACTTTATCCATTAGGAATTGATTGCGTTTACCAGTGAACTAATTGAACATTATTAACTTATCTAATGAAATTTTGTTTGCTGGTCCCACAACAATGATGTCTGAGGGAACACGGAACATTCTGGAGGTCATGAAAGCTCGTGGAATCCGCAAAGTTGTTGCATGCATGTCAGGTATGTCTCATTCAATAGTGTGTAAGTGCATATTTGCATATGAAGAATTTGTCATCGCTCTCTCTTTCTCTTTCTCAGCGTTCCTCCTGTGGGATCGTGCTAGAGTTCCTCCTCGCCTGGTGCCGGTCACTGAAGATCATGACAGAATGAACACTATCCTGAAGCAGTCAGGACTGGACTATGTAGCCGTAATGCCTCCACATATTGCTGGTAATTAACATTAAAGGTATAGCGGAGGATCTTTCCGAATTTTAGAGAAGACCCGCCCTCTCCAATTTAAAAAAAAAAAAATGCACACGCACAAACACAACACTCTTGCTCCCGAGAGGGAACGTCTTTTACGCCTTACACAATTATGTTGCAAATTCTAAACTAACTAAAAAACATTCATAAAAAAGACAACATGTCAAATGCCCTTCCGTGTTTTATTTACTTATTATACTGATCGATTGAGTGACCGAGGACTCAAGACATGGTATGTGCAACCCTGTATCACGCGAAATACGTTCTGAGGAAACTATTTTGCAAATCGCAATTACGTTACATAGCAACATATAAGCAGTGCTATTACGTTGGTCCTTAACCTAATATCTCTCATTGTTAATACGTTATTTTTATACATAGTTGCATATGGAGAAGTAGCTTGTTGCATTTGTGTAATAATAAACACACAAGGTTTTACTTTAGACAAATTGAGATGTTTACCGTGTCTATGCGGTGCATGACTCGTGCCAGGGCTAGCATTGTAGCTTGCATTAACTTTTACTAGTGATTTTAAATGGATTTCTGCAAATAGCGTGACAAACTTTACCTGTCTGGTAGAATCTTCGCGACTGCGGCATCAGTGAGAAGCCCAACCTGTGCTTTTAGCGCACGCCAGCATGTGATATTAACCCAAAATCACTCTCGTCTTGTTTCTATATTCTGCGGCCTTTCTCTTCTTATCATACACTTCGTAGACATTTTTTCTTACATTTTTCTTTCGTAAACATCGCCTTATTCAATAACATGCTAAAACTTCTGAGAGTTGAATTCATGACTGAATTGGCTTTAGAATTGTTATTTTGGTTGGTTATATTTCACTGCCATGACCTTCAACGCCAACAGTTGATCAAGAAATGCTATGATTATTTTTTTGTTTTTTTTTCCAGGTGATAAGCCTCTGACAGAAAAATACACCGTGACTGAGAACATGTTACAAGGAAGAGTCATCTCCAAATATGACCTGGGCCATTTCTTTGTCAAGTGCCTTTCCACTTCTGAATGGGATGGAAAGACAGTCGGAGTTAGTGGGGAATATAGTTAATCTACTCAGGGCTTTGTTTAGGTGCTCGGAGTAATTTCTCTTTAGTAGTACTAAAAGCTCTCAGTACAGAGAGGGGGAGCTGGACATCATTTGGCTCTGCAGTAAGCAATATATTTTAACAGAGAAAGTTTTTATGATTCTGATTGTGTTTTTTTTTTTCACGAACACATGCTGCCTAGCAATAATTGTACTTTTAGTTAATCATCACTTAGAAATATATTTAAATGTTATTTTGTACTTACTGAAAAACAGATGGTTGCGTGGAAAAATTCCTCTCTGTTTTTGTTTTGCCTTATAAAACATTATTGTAATTTGCCTAATAATATAGTTTTATTTTATGTTTTTAAAATAAAGATGTTCCTGCTTGTTTTTCTTTTTTTTTTTTACATGTGTATTATTATGCGGCGAAAAGAGTATTTTGTATAATTTTTAGGTGTTTGTACCTTTAAGAACTAGTAAGTACTTACAAAACTACAATACCCAGCATTCCTGACTCGTGCGTGACGTCAGAACTGATTGAATCACTGGCGGGACAAAAAAATTCCAGCAGTGCAAACGAGTCCGAGTCATCAGCAGCATTATACAATTTATAGCGGTCAAATTACTGTATAAACTTACAATAGTCACATCGAGTGTGGAGTTGGTATACATAGTTTACAGGTGAGTAAAACATGCGATACAGACAGTAATAGTGGATAGTTACCATGCTAAGCTAGCGCACTGATTTCTGCTTACACAAACTTCTGAAAACGGGCAGATGTAACTTAGTGATTATGCCTAACAGTTAGTTTTTTTTTTTTATACCGGCAAATGTCGTCTTCAAAATTCAGTTCGAAAGAAGTCTAATTAAATTAAACATGATACGTTACATTATTTTTTAAACACGATACTTTCTGTCCTACGCGTCTAGTTTACGAAAACAGACTCGCGTTTCATCAGTTGGAGCGTTTTAGATCATTGTATTAAATAGACTAACGTTATAGGTCAAAATCATAAAACCAACCACCCACCCATATATTTTTTTTCTCTTGGCACACAATCTCATCTCAACTCTTTATTATTGTAATTTTATCTTAATTTACAACGTGTGATTTAGTCAGTCAAAATAGTTTTGAGGTCAATTGATCTAATTTTGTGCCTGTGGAAAATGGTGATCTGTGACATTATGTTGAATATCAAAAGTTTGTTTTTTTAGATTTGTGGATTAAATTTGGATTGTAAAGATAACTGGCACAGAAGGCCCATGTGGCATGTTGTTAATACTGTTATGTTATTATTTTTAAAATTTATTATTTGTAAATCATAGGGTTGTTATTGAAAATTTCCATGAGTTAGATGTATATTTCATACACCATTGATATTCATGAAAACCTATTGGCTATTTGAGTGAAATCAATCATTAATTTAGAATTCACAGTTCATTGTATATGATATTATTTTATTAAGTAAAATATGGGCAATTCACTTTTTATGTATTCATATACCTGTAAGTTAGTTATAGGGAGAAAAAAAATCAATTAAATTGCCTTAACACAATTTTAAATAGAATAGTTAATGCACTATTTTATAATCAATGATGTCAAAAGTCATGAATACTGTATTATTGGGCTTCAGCTTCTCCCCCATTTAAATACTATTATAGGTTTTCTTGATAGTTTTAGTTTTTTTTTTTTTTTTACTTTTGTTTTTGTAATTCTTTTTGTCATTTTTTTAGCTTACCTCAAGGGCATCCAAGATGTAGGTGTCTTTGTTTCCGCAGTAGTTTCAATTTTGATATTTTTAGGTCAAACCGTTCTCGTCTGTCAGTCATATAATGGAGGTCTATGGTCACCACCTCAAAGAGCATACACAGAGAAGTCCAAATTAAACATGATTTAATGACTCGTAAATGTAAGTACACATTGATGGCCTAAGACACGAAACGAGCGGTTTGTGTGAGAAAACGAACAGTATTTATATCGTTTTTACCTCTTGTAATCACAGCCACGTCCAAGGGATCTGAGGGCGCGGACGCTTTAATCTGCACAAGCGCTGGAAAGCGCCGGAAGTGATCTTTTGCACGTGTACGTCACTCATTGTTTACACAGAGATGAAGATCTAAAAGAAGATCTAAACATATTAAGATATGCAGAAAATCTCAATGGAAAACGATTTCGATATATCAACAGACAACGTTGAATTTTTTTCGCAGAGAGAGATCACTTCCAGCGCAAGCATCCACGCTCTCAGATCACTCAGAAACTAACACACTCGTCACTTCTCTCTCTCTCGGTTTACTTTGGCAGGAGTGACAACGAAGTGTCTATTTTGTATTGATGTAGGAGCAGTTTACCTAAACATTTCCTTATATTTGCACTATAAACTCAAACCCGCTGTTGTTTTGCAGAGTGTGGAATGGTGGCCAAAGGACAGAAGCGTAAGCTCCTCCACCAGGAGGGCGAGGGAAGAGGAGGAGCGTGGGAGAGTCAGCTGCAGTCTGTGCTGGACATCTCCATGGAGAAGTTCCACCGTGACCAGGCCCTTGTGGAGCCCAGCTTATTACGCTCGGTCCTCATCAACAACACGCTGCGGCAGGTTCAGTCCGAGGTCGAATCTCTGTCCGCTGTAAAAATCCCCACTAAATCACAAACTCACTCCGGGTTGGAGTCCGATTTTCCCAGTGGGTCCCCTTCGGCAGAGCATAATGCACCCCTGTTCTCGCTGAATGATGAAAATACGGAGGAGGAAGTCATGGCCTGGGCTTCAGAGGAGGATTTCTCTTTATCTTCAGCCATCGCTGTTATCCTCAAAGATCTAGACGCAGTCATAGATGCCGCTCCTCGGGCTCCGCTCGGCTCCGTAGAGAATCTAACAGGAGATGCCAGGCTCGCGCAGTCGAGTTCGAGGACTGAAAGATCGTCCAGCACGGTGCCGTCCATCAAATCAGAGGCGGCGTGTCTAGGTTGTCCTCAGGATGTAGCGTTAGATAAACTTGTCCTGGACATCGACGCGTCTGTGTTTGAACCGGAGGTGAATCTTCTGCAGGGTTTCTCCATCACGGCCGACGATCTAGTGAAGTATCTACCATCCCTGTCCAAATCTCCATCAGCATCCTCTTCCTCATCTTTAGACTCTCATGGTCAGGCCACATGGGAAATCCAGGAGATCGAGCATGTTATGGACATCCTAATGCGAACGTACCCTCAAAGCTGATTATGATGTCATGTTTCTGATGTTGAAGTAATAGTTATTTGATAACAGTTTTTAGAGGTGTATTGATAACGTTGCCATTGAAATAGCACAAGGGATTGAGTAAGACACGGATTATGATTTGCTACCTCATGTTTGCCAGTTTGTCGTGCAGAGTAGTTGATCCATGTCAGCTGATAGTTAATAGCAGTCATTCGTCCGATAGATATGCATATCTCTAGTTCTGTTGTGAGAAACGAAAGGATTAATTCCTGAACATGTCAATTAACAAATTGCTGAAAAAGTCCAGATCACTTTTAAGTCCTCACAAATGTCTCGCTCTACGACTACGTATATATATATTTTTTACTTTTAGAAATTATATTGTTCTCAAAGAGATGCACTTTTTCTATTAAGTCAAATCCGTAAATTTTATAATGGATGCTTTGATATGTCGTTCTGTCCTGAAGATTGGATTTAGATGGACTAAGGTCATTAAAATATGAGTGTGTATATTTTTACTTTAACGATATTATTATTGTATGCAGTAATTGAGCATTATGAATATACTGGTGCTGTTTCAGCAGATAAAACATGTAGTTGCCTAACTTGCCTATGCAAAATATTTACTATTGAGAGAATGAAATTATAATGTTTGTTATCTCTTTGTATTCTATTATTATATGTCAAATAAAGTGGTACTTGGTGACATCATGTGGCTAAATGAGGAAGTTTTATTTATAAAAAGAGTGAAATGCCCTTTTGAACCAAATGCCTTGCAGATGATAATAAGAATTATGATTTCATGTATAGAGAAACTTGCTTAAGTAATTACAAAACAAGACATCCATACCATTTTCAGGATTAGCCTTTAGAGTCTGTATGAAAAATATTAGTGGAAAAATTATTACACATAGGCCTATTAAAAAAACGACACATTTTAATAAAGAAAAACTATTGCTTTATTCTATATATCACTATTAGAATCGCTACAGTATTAAGCTAAAACATGTATAAGAACTACATGTATGACAGACAGGAAGGAAGTTTATTCTGTTTATAGGAGAGATTAGGATTGAGTAAACGTATCTACCTTGTTTATTAGCTACAGCTGCTTTCAAAACCATGGGATTGCCGTTGGACGATAAAACTCAAACTGATGGTTTCAGATCACAGTAATATATTAGTATATAGTATAACTCTTTTAGCAGCCAATACACAATCAGTTCGTCTTGGGAATGACAGATATAAGTCCTTCACACTCGCTAGAAGGATTTTGAGCCATTCTTTTTCCAGAACTGTGGTACTAACTCAATGATTCTGGTGAGGGAAAACACTTGAATCTTGGCTCGATAATATTCGATCAGATCTGGAGATCTGCAAATTCACTTTCATGTTCATTAAACCATTCTGTCACAAGTCATGCCGTGTTTATTGGTGCATTATCCCTTCAGGGCATAATTTGAACCAATAGGTGCACTGTAAAAAAAAAAATCCGTAAAAATAAGGTAATGTAGCCTACCATAAATTTCAAGGATTTTTCCATATTTGTCTTTTAGCCGTATTTTGAATTACGCGTTGCATTGTGGGAATTATATAAATATATCTTTACCTATTGAATGCATTTAAGATTGTTTACTTGAACATTTTTACAAAAATAAACCATGTTCAATTTGAATATATCGTTCTTTAGTTATTTGCTACCAAAATAAATGCTGACAATCCATGAATAGTGCAGAAAATGTAATGTTAAAGGGATAGTTCGCTTTGAAATTAATTTTTGATATGTTTTAGCTTACCTCAAGGGAATCCGAGGTGTCTTTGTTTCCGCAGTATTTTCAATTTTGATATATTTCGGTCAAACCGTTCTTGTCTGTCAGTCATAATGGAGATTTACAGGGTCCACCTCAAAGAGCATGCACAGAGAAGTCAAAATTAAACATGATATTATGACTCATAAACACAAGTACACATTGATGGCCTAAGACACAAAACGAGCGGTTTGTGTGAGAAAACGAACAGATTTTTACCTCAGCCACGTCCAATGGGCTATATGCACGCATAAGTTCCGCATTTGACGTAAGGATGCTCGTCCATTTCCGGTTGTGTAGATTAAAGCGGAGGAAAACCGGAGAAAACGGGATTATGGCAGAGTCTTCAATATTTACTGTCCTCCCGTCTTTGAAACGAAACGTACATACGTTTAGATGTAATTTTATATATAGTTATGTTTATTTAATATAATTTTAAAAAGAAGCATAAACACAACGAGGGGTGTCTGTTTTATCCGTTTTTGTGACTAACGTTTCATTAGTATAACCATGGAGTATAAAATTCAATATAAATTCTCGGTATTGCATTGGACTCTATGATCGGCGGAAGTTATCGAGCATCCTTAATCCTTCACCGGAAATAACGCCGTGCATAGAGCCCATTGGCTTTTATACACAGCTGCACTACTTCCTGAACTTAAGCCAGCTCCTTGTTTCCTGTCGGCCATTATTGGCCAAATTGATTAATCCAGGTGTGTTTGACCTCAGTAGTCACGGCAACAATAATCAGACACACCTGAATTAATCAATTTGGCCAATAATGGCAGACAGGAAACAAGGAGCTGGCTTAAGTTCAGGAAGTAGTGAAGCTGTGCATAAAGTCGCTTCAGTCTGCGCATGCATGTCATTCATTGTTTATACAGAGATTTCGGAAGTTTTACCTTTCACTGTGAAGATCTAAGCATAGATATACAGGAAATCGGAATGGAAGACGATTTCGATATATCTAAATATGTTTAGTGAAAGGTAGAACGTCCGAAATCTCTGTGTGGATCTCTTCCGAAATCTCAGATGCCCTTGAGGTAAGCTAAAACATAACAAAAATTATTATTTTTTTGATGAGCTAGTGAACTATCCCTCTAATATACAGAATTTTCTGTTTTAGGGTTGAAGGAGCTGTCATTTAACGGTAAATGTCCTGGTAATTTTCTGCCAGCACATTATCCGTTTTTTTTTTTAACGAAATTATTTATAATGGTCCTCCAGAATGGTTTGGTAGTGCCTAGCAGTGACACGTCCATGATAGAATACCATGATTTTGTAGCTCAAACCATCACTGATCCACTCTGGGCACGCAACACAGTTTTATGTGTCTTTGGGGTTTCTCCACACCGTGACCAAAAGACAATAAAGGTGAACTCATCAGAGAGCAATACATTTTTCACATTGATAGTCCACAGCCCAAGGTTTGCACTGTTCGCATTGGCATGAGTGACGAATTGTTTGGTAATAGCAACATGACCATGAATAAAGACTCTGTGGAGCTTTGGTGAACAGTTTTGGTGGAAACAGGAGTGTCGAGTTGGGCAGTGGTGTGTTTTTTGATCCTTATCCTAGACACCAAAACTCTCAACACACCACAAAGACTTGTCACAGATGACAAAAATAACGTGTCTCCCATTATGTTGTGTGGATTGCAACCTTCACACTCAGGCCACACATATATTGGCGTGAAACCTCCAACACTATATTAGCCAGTGTTTCAGTTTCATTGTCCAGCCGCTGTATTTAAAAGTTTTCTTAGAAATAATACCGGATGTGTGTCGTGAAACCTTCCTGTACTCCACAGCTACACAGACTCATGATAAATTTCATCACACAGTCACAAAGTACCAAAAACGTTTTTATTTTATTTTTCTGTGCATGCATTTCTTAAAACACCTTTTGTTCTGACATGAATAGACACGTTTTTGTTCCCTACCATCCAACATTTACTATATAATAATAATACAAAGAACAATGAATGAATGTGCAATACCACAATAAAGACTGTCCAGCATTCAGTCATTGGCTGTCAATTATAAAATGTAAAAAGCCAGTTATAAAGTGCTTCTGAAGATCCACACATCCCAAGGCATAAAAAAACAACATTAGCTAGCTCAGAAAGCAATGATTCAATTCATTTCATACTGGACGGCATTGTCTTCCTGTTCTTCTGTCCAGATTGCGAGGTCTTGGTCCAAAAAAAAAAAAAAAAATTAATAGTCTGGAAATATATCTGAATATGAAAATAGCAATCAGTTACAAATCCTACACAAAACCACAGAGAACATTCACACGTAGGACACAATGAGCACGTTTTCAATTTCCTAAAAGAATGGCAACATTACTAAAGTCTTGAAGATCAAATTTGAAAACTCCAAACAGGGAAAAAATAATCATATGGTTCATGAAAATGGTACAATCCACCCAGATGCTTTGTTCCAAGATGTTCTGCCCAACAGTGAGGTGTGTTGTATTGCAAGTGTTCATACTCGACTGACTTGACCTCGGAGGTGCTGCAGTTAAAGACAACTTACCAGTGCAGGACACAGCAGAAAGAAGTGATCTTATGCGAATGAGGAAAGATCTAGTATTTTATCCATTTATGGAGTTGTAGGACACTTGAGAGTTGGGATCCCGCTGCTTTATTGAGGCCTTCTCAGCCTCGGGCGATTCGTCATCAGGCTTGCCATCTATTATTGGCTCTTTATACTCATCTTCCTCCTCGCAACTCGGCAGCTGGAAGAAAGCGGTCCACCCGTGCACATCTGCAAGCTTGTGGAACGTGCGAAGGACCAGGAACATGACCATCAAGCCCACAAACAGGTACACTGGAAGAGAACAGAACGACAACTCATGCAACGAAACAACTTTAGATAACCATTTCAAATACTTACAAGGGAAGCTGAAATATTTCAGAGCTCTGTAGAAAGGAAAAAAATATTCATATTTATAATATAATATATAAAATGCCAGCCCACTGGCACTTGGTATGATATATACAAGTTTCCTATGACAATAACATTGACAAGGACAATATGTGTTGTCAATTAAGGGGTCAGAGATTTGGAACAAATTACCACTTGTCATTAGAGAATATCCGACTTTTCCCAGCTTTAAGAATCAACTTAAACAATGGCTCAAGACACATTAAAATTGTGACCATTAAACAATTTTCTTCTTTAAAATCGAGGTATATGAATAAAGATCACTGTAGTATTGTGTAAGCATTTGTATGTATATCAAACCAGATTCAGTATTTATTGTAATTCCAGTATTTTAGCATAATTGCAACGCATTTGAAGTACATAGAATAGCACTTTTCTGTATACGTGTAATTTGTCTGAAAACAGTGGTGTCTTTTGCAATTGTTACTGAATTTTAAGGTGTTCTTTAAACTGTGTAGTATCCTATTTAAACTTAAATGTTAGTTTTGTTATGTGTTGTTTTGTGATGACCTGACAGGGAACTGCAGATGGAAAGTAGCCCTGGGGCTAATTCTGGCATATTTACATTACTGAAATGTTTATCAATATGCATTGTCCCTTTTAAATAAATAAAATAAATAAGCACATGGGTAAAATATTAGGGGTAAAAAGGTCAATTTCACAATTGCATCCAAGTTTCCTCGGATGGATTAGAATATATTAGCAAGTTTGTGGAATGTAAGACGGACCCAAAACAGATGCGCTGTAAGAGAAAAGAACGAATTTTAGCAATCTATAGGCAAAAACTTGTTCCAATATCGTTTAAGACGTTTGCCAAGGATTGACACACAGTAAATGTATGACATCGCATTCGAAATACAGACATTTATATGAAGTTGGTCCACCCTGTGTCGCTTCGCTTTCCACAATTTTTTGGAGTGTTTCTATGGGACTATATGCCCAGTCGTCCAGTAGAGCATTTGTGAGGTCAGGCACTAACCATAAAACCCAAATATTAAATAAGCAAAGCATAAATTTAAATTGTACAGCTGAATTTGTATTAATGAATCATATTTAATAATCATTCAGAGGAGACTGGCTTTGACACAATGGTGAAATTCACTTTTTACACCTAATATTTTTCCTTCTACCAAGCCAGTTCTTTTATAGCCATGAGCCTTTATTTATTAATTTATACTTAAATATAGTACATTTTAAAGTTTATATTTGATGTTTTGATAAACGAGGGAAATTTTGCCTTATCTGTTGAAAACTTCAAAAGCCCTATCTTGGTTAAAGCCTTTCACACCCCTCACCTGTCTTTGAGCTCAACCAAAAGTTCTCTGAAAGGAAACTCAAGGAGATTCAAGTCTCTTACCCATGACTGATATCTTGTACAAAGCTCTGAGTCTCTGTCCTGGCTTTTCTGCTGGCACAAAGTCCCCCAGTCCAATAGTGCAGAGGGAGATGAAACAAAAGTAGAAGGCGTCCAAGAAAGACCAGGATTCTTCTATGGCGCTGAACACCAGCGCCGGAATCACGAAGAAGCCGAGCACCACCAGGACCATCAGTACGATGAAGTGCACAACACTGGCCGCGCGGCGGTGCAGGCCGGCCCGCTGCTGGCACAGGGAGATCGGCCCGTAGGTCAGGGGGTGCATGAGGCGCTGGACGCAGGCTGTGAGCACCAGCATGGTGAAGGGCACTCCGATCAAAGCATACACGATGGAGAACGCTTTACCCGCATCAGAGAGCGGCGTAGTGTGGCCGTATCCTGGAAGAGAGGGAAACAAGTCAAACAAATCTTTGCAGGGGAATGTTTCCAACAGGCACGACACATCATGTCAAGTCAAATTTATTTGAATAACGCTTTTTTACAATACACAGCTTTACAGAAAGTCATAATAGTATATAATAATTTGAATTTGAATTTATTGACAGGATAGCCCCTTGAGATGCAACATCTCATTTTCAAGGGGGTCCTAAAACATAAGTAATATACAACACAGACAACATAAGACACAACAACATTACAAAACAAGACTACAAAAAAAAAAAAAAAATACCTTAGTGCTTTACCATATAGAGCATGTTTTTAGAATGAGCAATATGATGCTATAGAACAATGATACGAGTGATTTAGATCTATATTGTATTTATAGGGCTGTCTAGCAAAAGTCCCAGGCACACGGTTGGGCGTTGAAGGCAATTAAGATATTTACATAA
>NW_024121499.1:3761864-3844096 GCF_016745375.1 Pimephales promelas | reverse complement strand
AAACCATCCCTTAACTCTATTTAGTGAGAGTAAAATGCTGTTTGTTACCCTCAGGGTCTAGTAGTTGGTGAGTCCGAGACTCTGTTCAGCTATGTTAAAGGCTTGCTGGAGGTTGTGTGTTGCATTTGATCTGGTCAACTTGTGGGAATTCAATTAAATCAGGCCTGTGAAACATACAAGCAGAAATCAACTCACAGAACAGGCGTGAATGGCATAAATGAAAGCAAAGTTGGTACGATGTACGAGGCGAGTGTGAGTCTGCCTGACCGCTAACCTGTGCCTGTGAATAAGCGCGTTGAAAGCCAGGCCGTCCCTCCAGCATGTGGTGAAGTTGTGAATGTTGACCTCAGGGTACCTGTGAAAAAAATCACAGCATCATGAAAAATGTCTCATGTTTAAGAAAAGAATGTTTTTTTCTATAAAGGCTATATGAAATGATTGTCCCTGGGTTGTTTGTGAGATAGTTACCCTGCTGTTTTCATCTGACACCACAAAAGTAGGGCATCTTTTGCTGAGCGTGTCTCTCTGTTGTCCTCGGTCTCAATCTTAATCACCTGAATCTGTATGAGAAACAGCAATGAAACGTTACTGTAATCTGAAATGCACAGACATCAAAACATTGTGTGCTCTTTAAGAGACCAATCACTGGCTTTCCTTCTCAACAAGCCTTACTGTATGTTCACACCGCCGCCGAATTGAGTGTCAAAGAAGCTCTGGCCGTCCTGTCAAGGACGCTTGTCAAATAGTACGGGGAAGACGCTTTGGACGCTCTGACGTTGCAGGGACAATAGAAGTGTTGCAACATAAATGTAATAAACAGAACAAAAAACAAGCAATACGTTGAAGAAACCTTTTATAATGACAGCATTTTTCCAATCGTTTAAAAGAAAAAAGTTAGCTATTATTGTTATTATTATTATTATTATTTGCGGTCAAATCGGTGTCACCGTGAGCAAATTAATTGCATTCCCGCTTTAAAATAAGCGTTCGTAAATATTTAAAATAAAAGTTTCTATAAGCAAACAACGTCATGTCATAAATGATACGAAACCACAATCACAGCATTTTCTCGGAACTAATGTTTTGGTAGGAACGAAAGTTTACATTGTGTGTTTCTCCGGAATCAGCCAGTTAGAAGGACGTCTATATTCCGATTGGTTGCTGGCGTTTTGCCGCTGAACCGCGTCACAGCTCATTACTATAAAGTTGAGCTTCTTTCAACTTTCCGATTGACGCTCAAAACGCCCAAAACGCGATGCCGATGGATTTGACGCGCCTTACAGCTGAGAAAAGCCAGCTTCCATTGAAAATGAATGACTTCTGGCCGCTTTGGAAGCTCAAGTCGGCGACGGTGTGAACGTACGGTTATAATACACGTCTTTAAAGCTGCAGTCCCGCGTTTTCCTCTTTGTCGCCATCTCTGTTTGAAATATGCAATTGCAGTCATTTGCGGAATTATCAATTTTGTCTGTTTAAATCTGCTAACACTTTATTTTAATGCTCCCAAACAGACATTCTACGTACTATAAGTATCTTTGCAACTACATGTCAACTTATTCTACTAACCTGAGCCTAATATTGTAATGACAGTCATGTAAATGTAAAGTTACTTATAGTTAGAAGAATGTCTAAAGTGGAACGAAATATTTTTTGTTCAAAATTGATGATATCATATGTCCTGTAGTCCTCAAAATTAGTGGTTTGTACAAATCCCTGGCCTAATCCTACCTGCAGAATACTTAAAATTATCAAAATATTTAATATGTTTTGTTTTATACTGTAATACTGTAATCTTTATACTGTAGCTTACAGTAAAAATGTCCCAACAAGGTCAAAATTTCTGGTATTATATCCTCCGCAATGTAGGGTTTACCAGGAAAACACACACACACCAGTCGGCGGTCCCCTGTTGGTCAGTGTGTAACGACACTAAGGTCCCCACTTAGATAGGTAGATGAGTGTACACACACACACACACACTTATGTAAGCACATTACAAAACTAACGTGTCTCCTGAGTGTCCCAAGATCATTCGTCATATTGAATTTCTCGCATCATGCAGTCAATACATGATCAATATCTACAACCTCAAAGAACAGCACTGCAAAAGTATGTATTTTAGTCTTGTTTTCCAGTAAAAATGTCAAACAATCTTTAAAACAAGATACATTTACTTGAGAAGCAACATTAGGTTAGATAAGACGACTTTTCCTCACAGAATACATCTTAAATTAAGTTTATTTTTCTTGCACTGTGGGGTGAGACTGTTTTTCTCTTTTCAAGCATAAATTTAACAAAATAAATTTAACAGAGCTTTATGCTTAAAACAAGAGTAGTTAAGAAGCAAAATACAAAAGGGAAGAAAGGAAATGTAAACAGAACACTAAATCATAATGTTTGCCTTACTGATTTCCCATCCGCCCTCTCTCTCTCTCTCTCTCTCTCTCTCTCTCTCTCTCTCTCGGTTCGGCTGCTGCAGTGTTAGGCCTTACCTGCTGACTGAGCAGAGCGAACTCCAACAGAGATGGGGAGGGTAAAAAATTAGATAAATAGGGGAGCGGAGAGATGTTCCGGCATATATGGAGACAGGATAATATAGAGGAATATCAAGGAGGGAGGCGGGAGAATGAACAAGAGGAAGAGGAAGAATCAAGAAAGGACAAGAGGTGAACGACAGCCCCACCCCGTGATCTCTACGGCACGCTTGGTGGATCAGGTGACACTCCACCTCTCTCAGTCCTGCATCCAGAATCACCACAGCATCAACTTACTGGGCTGCAGTCGAACGGCATTCTGGGTAACCCGCCATTGCTTTACTGACAGAACCAAGAGTTGACACACAATGCAAACCTGGAGCACTTTGTAGTTACATGGACACAACGCTCTTTCAAATATTCAGAAATAATGGAAGCAAGATATGAAGATCCTAGTATATCTTGTGTAGAGCATACTTCTTACGGAAATAATAGAATATACTTAAATGTGAACTGGATGCAATGTTTTCATACACTTGCAGTTTATTTACAATTAAATAAAAATGTATTATAGTTCAAATTTATATTAATTGTAACGCCGCCTTCACACTGGCAGTTGAAATCAGCTCCGTAATACGCAATACGTTCCCAACGGACGTTGTACTACACAGTGAAAAGCGTCGGACACGGGTAGAACAAAAATGGCAGAGAGAGAGATTAAAGTTGGATTCTGTTTTTTTTTTTTTTTATTATTATTAAAGTTTGATTCTGTCAGTTCTGTATGACCTCTCTGATGATACGCTAAAATATGTGATATAGTGGTCAATAGTTCAATGTCTACCTTCAATTTAATTGTATTAACTGCCCTTATAAACGTTAGAAAGTCATGAAAATAAAAAATGACATGAAAACTTATCCTTATAAATCATAATTTATTTTATTAAAAGTTAATAATTCAGGTTTGTTTATCAGTACCATAGCAACGCTCAACTTCTGCTGGAATTGTCGGATAGGAACCGTCCGTAGCTTTTCGCACGAGTTCAAATTTTTGAACGCATCCGGATGACCAACGGACACGATTTTCTTCGCACCGCACTCGGTCGGACCTGTTTCGGACCCATTCGCATGCGGTCTGCGAATCTCCGTTTCGCAGCCGCATCGGAGCTGATTTCAACTGCCAGTGTGAAGGCGGCGTAAGTGCTTTTTTGACCCACTTAAATAGGGCTTAAGTACATCTTAATATTTCATAATTACTTCTGTTGTCTTAGAAACAGGGTTAAAATATGATTAATCCATAATGACCCTTTCATTAGTCATTATTACCAAGACATTATTTTACATGTTACACTTTTTAAAAGTGTACTTAACCCCCAGTTTCAACAAATAAGGCTGTCATAAAGACCGTTTGGTTCAACACTTAGAAAAGAGCTTTTCACTCACCACTACAACGTGCCGTTTAAGCAAGATTCTGTGGAAAAGTTTCAGCTTTTATTTTTATTTTACGAGCCAAAAAAGATATCACAGGTTCATCAATCATCAAGGTTGCTGAAATCCATCCTCGATCACTTTTAGTCAGCTTTGACGATCAGCCTTGTCACCTGTCCAGTATACTGCACTCTGATTTGCTAAAATAGACTTTTTGGGGCTTGTCGCTTCTGCTGTAAAACCATAGACTGTGTGTAAAACATAAACTTGCGATGCCTTTACAGTGGAAAACACCAGCTTTTGTGACAAAGGGTTCAGTCAATCTTGTCAGACGTCTATTTCAGCGGAGAAAAGTGACGCGAGGATGTGTGTGTCTAAATAAAGGTACCGTGTATATCGATATTTTGTGTGTGGTATCGATGCATCGTATCGTTAGACGTTTGATCAATGCATCAATCTATATCGATGTATTGTTACACTGGCCCCCCAGGACTGAAGTTGCTCTTCGGTGTTTTGCCAACTCCACTACTATCTATCAGAGTACGCAATGCGTGTATTGACAATCGGCTATACAGCCACACAGGCACCACACAGACAGTGATCACACACTCAATAGGAGCGGTAAAGGGCAGACAGGGATCACACACACCCACAGATCAAAAGATGCCCACCTCTTTACAGATCACATAAATCCAACACTAGCATACTGGAAACAATGGCCCGGAGTTCAAATGATGTGGCGGCGGCAGTCTCAAAACTACCAGAGGAGTCTCGAGAAATCCAAGCAACTGTTACCTGGAAGCGAAGGATGATGGTCCAGAGGAGGCCGAGAGTGAGGCGGTGGTTTCCATCAACTATATCATGAGAACCAACATTTTCTAGATGAACCCTCTGCTCTTTGAGGAACTGAAGAGCCTTGTCCACATTCTCCAGACAGTGAATCCTCATCCTGCCTCTCGTGGGCCGAGGCTTAAAACAAGAACACATCAAACACGTGAGCATATTAAACCCTCCAAAGACGATTCATAAAGCATAGCAAGGATGCTAAATCAGAATTATTATCCAAACCATTATAAACATTACTAAACAAAAAATTTAACAACCTTGTCACTGCATCTAACTGAATTAAGTTTAAGTTGAGGCATTAAAAGTACGAACTAGAAAATAAATCAAAACCAAAACTGAATTTAAAAAATATAAATAAATTAAATCAAAATGGCAATAAAAAAAACAATAAAAAAATTACAAAAGCACATGAAAGCACAAAATATAAAGCTAAAATATTAATAAAAACTATAATAGTAATATAAATTAGGGCTGTCACTAACAATTATTTTAGTAATCGATTAGTCCGTCGATTGTTTTGACGATTAATCGAGTACTCTGATCTTTTTGGGGTAATAAAAATAAACCTAAATATACAATAGCTTTTAAAATAACTTAAAATACATATATAATTACAATGGGGCAATAATAATAATAATAATCAAAATCAAGTAATCACGTTTTTATTGAACAACACTGTTTATTTCATGCATCACATTATGTATTTTAACAATCACCTCTTGTAACAATCAACCGAGAGTTATATGTGGGATTATAAAACGGTTAGTTCCAATCCTTGATTCTGATTGGTCAATAGCTGTGCTTTATTCATGATAAAACACGGCTATGGCCGCTTCACCCAACGGTTCTGTTTATCACAGTTTTTATTTGAGTTTTCATGCATGTTACACATTGGAGCATTGTTGCTGTTCACGGTCAGGGACTATTTTTTCTAGCGGAAGGAAGGCTTTTAGTGATTATACTTCATTAAAACGTTGCACTAATACATCTTTTTTTTACTTTAATATTTTTATTGTATGGTAACCGTTTTATAAAAGCATTAAGGTACTCAAGGCAAGTGCTGTATCGTCAATAAGTAATCCGCCATATGATTGGCTGATTAGATATTTGCATTAACAAGCAGTGGACTTAATAAAGTGGCCGGTGAGTGTACGTCAAAATAAGGAAGAAAATACTATAGGAGCACCTGTTTCATGTCAAAACCTTTGGATGGAGAAAAGTTGTTGAACTGGTGTTTTGAGTGGCAGTGCTTTTGTGAACTTACCAGCATCTCTCCTGACAGCACCTCCAGCAGTCTGATGAGCATGTAGCCGTCTCTCAGGTCATTATACAAGTCAGAGATACGACAGGACACACGGGACAAGTGAGAGTTCACCCACTTAGTAAAGGTCTTCTTCTGTACTGCGTCTCTCTCATCTGGTAGCACGACACAAACAAAAATGTACATATTTATATTAAGGATACACAATATCATTATTAGAGCTTTTAGTTTATCACTATTATATGTAGTCAATTTATCTTTGCCGTTGACACTTGTTATTAATAATTAAAGATTACTTTAATAAAGATACTGTAAGCTATTAGGCTTTTTACATGTAAAGCTCAGACTTAATATTCATTTATCATACCATTAATAACTTGTCAGCCATAACAAGAAAAAAAATGATCAGGTACACTTTAAAATAAATTATATGATCATTAAGTTAACAACATATATATTTTACATTGCTTTAACTCATCAAAATAAGTCATCAATTTTCAACTTTTATAAGTTACACAAGATTCAACTCATTTTTAAAGTCAGTTTAATGCAATTTAAGCCGAAATGACTTAAACAGTCAAGTTGATTGTACTTTTTAAAAAGATTTAAGGCAGCAAATTTACAGTGTCGCATAAGCATTACACTTAGTATAAACCAGAATTGTAATATGTATAAGGGGTCATCCCTAATATATATGCAACCATTCAAAGGTCCATAAGATTTTTTTCATATTTCATGTCTCTTCTGCTCACCAAGGCTGGATTTATTTGATCAAAAACACATAAAACAGAAATATAGTGAAATATTATTAAAATTTATAATTTCGAGTATAATTTAGTACAAGTATAATTTATTCCTGTGATGTAAAGCATCATTACTCCAGTCTTCAGTGTCACATGATCCTTCAGAAATCATTCTAATGATGATTTGCTGCTCAGGAAACTTATATATATATATCAATGATAAACAATTGTTCTGCTTAATCTTTTACTAGAAACTGTGATCATGTTGTCAGGATTCTTTGATGACTAGAAAGTAAAAAAATAAATAAAAAACACGTGTTATTGGAAATAGAGATTTTTGTAACATTAGAAATGCTATTACTTCACAATATTTCATATTTAATTTGAAATATTGTGAAATATGTCAATGTATCAGTTGTTTGTTTTGTTAAAATTCAATAAATATAATGTTTAAAAAAAAGAAATGCTATTACTTCTGATTAATTTAATGCATCCTTGCTGAATAAAAGTATTATTATTATTAATTTCTAACAAAAATCGTACTTACCCCAAACGTTTGAATGGTAGTATATGTAAACACAGAGTTAGCAGATCTTCCACGTACCTGCTAGTGCTTTGATGCGGGAGCACTCAAATAGTTTGGCACTGGTGGTCTCTGTTTCCCAGAATCCTGTGCTTGCAGGCCTGTTGTTGTTGTTGAGCTGTCTCTGGGCCTCAGCATTGTCCAGGTCTGTTGAGGCATTGGCCATCTCGCCTGCTTCCTCAAGCAGCCCTGCAAATAGAGTAGTGAAAGTCAGCATACACAGAACCAGCTTAACAGAAGCCAAACACACACACACAAACCTAATAGAGTCAAATTGATAAAATGCACACTGACCTACACACAGATATAGATTTAAAGGGATAGTTCACCCAACAATGAAAATTCGGTCATAATTTACTCCAGGTTCCAAACCTGTATGAGTTGTTCTTCTGCTGCACACAAAAAATTTATATATTTGAAGAATATGGGTAAATGGATACAGATTTGGAGCAATATGAGGGTGAGTAAATGATTTTTGGGTGAACCATCCCTTTAAGATACACATTTAGATACACAGCAGACACAGTAAAAGGAGGCAGGGCACTCACAGACAAATAAATGGGAGAAATGGCAACTCAACATTGCAGCTAACCTCAGAAACTTCGGCTTTAGCCAAATGCATTTTTGACATTTTGCTGTCAGATGGTATTGCTGATTCATCATGTGTTATTTAAATGTAAATTTGGAAGGCAGTTTTGGAGATTTCACTATTTTCACTTTCAGAAAAGAGCTGTGGTAGCATAACTAGGAAGAAGGCAGCTGCTCATAGGGCATAACTTGCTATAATGTGGCATTCCCCCCAAAAGTTTAATTCTGAGATCATTTACTAATCTACATGCTCCGCATCAGACGTGAAATACTGTACCAGAGCTACCAGGAAAGTTTTCTCTTAGAAAATTCATACATAAATGTATCAAGCTGTTTATGTGATGTATTGCAAACATGCAAATCACACACAATGATTAAAGTGTTTAGAGGTCAATATAGCACTGTGTAAAGAACCATGTGAAAATATAAGCCTTTAATTATCAATAATCTTGTGAAATCCATGTGAATAAGATAAATTATCCAATAAAGCAATTGTGTCACTTCAAATAGACTGTATAAAACCTCTCAATTCATATGGTCAGTTTTACTCACCCGCCTTTAAAGAGACACAGTTTTACAAAAGTACATATACTGTATGAAAATAAATGTGATTTTATAACGTGTCAGCTGTTGGGTTATGATAATTGTGTTGTAAAGGTCACATCTTGTGCACTTTATACTCACACAAAAGAATCTAGTGTCTAGTAAACAAATTTAAATGAATAAAAATGCTAATTTTTTGTGTTATTTTAGTCACTTCAAGTAGTAGTGACTCGTGAGTCTCACTTCAGATGGCTCAGACATTGTGACATCCACTTTTCAAGGCAATATGGAGCAACTGGAACGTAGCCATCATGGTTTCCTACATGTAAACAAGGGTAAGGCCTGAGTGTGCTGTGCAAGCTAGCTTAACGGCTGTTTTGAGTCACATTTGTTAGCCTAGCATGTTGTCTACTGTAGTACAGAAACACTGTATTGACTATTCAGCATCCAGGATTGGAATGATTTGTTGTATGAGACGATATTCCTTTGAAACCACAACAAATAACTGTTCCAATTCCCCTCGAGCTGATGTACAGTAGCTTCACGAGAGGATGACGACAAGTGACCTTTTTACAGGAATACAGAAAAACTGGGTCAATTCACCTCCTTTTCACTACAAATACGAGAGAGCGGATCTTTTTTTCTTCAGCGTCTTGATAAGTGAATTTAGTATGAATGAATTTCTAATAGATTTAGGAGGCTAATCCTTCACCCCATCCCCCCTTCCAGAACCCTGCTGGTGAACAACCAGACCATCACTGGTGTGTGCTGTGTGTCATATGTGCAATTTGATAAATTTCTATCCATACGGTGACTGTTCTGATGGTTATAAACAAACACAGAGACTCTTTGACAGGTGTGATCTGCTTTTTTTCCTCATATGATCATTGAGATGTCAGTCATTATTGTCTTGAGTGAATGCAGCACAAAAATGCAGAGCGCTCCCCTCCCCCATTTTTCATAAACCCCAAATCTCGCTGGCCCCATCCCCCTTAATAACACACTCACACACCCAATGTGGGGTGTTTGACACCCTCCTGACAGATATTCCAAATGGCACATCAAGAGATAAAAAGGTATAAGTAGAATTAGTTTTGTGTGATGAATTTATGCCATTTATTTATTTAAACGTATAGATGATTTTCTTAAACCCTCCCGATACTCATGTAAGTGTTTTAAATGTGTCACAGATGGCCTAATTTCTTAGATCCTTCACAAATCGTGAGATTTTATGGGAAGGTACAGTTGGCCATGTGTTTTATGCAAAAAGCAATCCATCTCTTTTAGGCATGTTGACATTTTCCCTTTTGTCAAAGAGAAAAATTCACAAAAACAATCCACTCAGCCCATTCCTTTGAAATCTCATTTGTTTTATGAATGTATAACACAAATATACCCAAAAATAGACACGAAATATCATTTTTAGAACAAACAATAAAAAATTAAAATTGTCAAATACTCTCTTCTACCAAGAAGCAAACAGCAGAAGAGGGGGCATTGAGATATTAGAAAAGAGACACGTTATTTCAAAAGGAATGATAGATATATACCCAAGATAGTTTCAAAGGAATGGTTGAGAGACATATGGATGCTTCTTATCACATTGAACAAATTTGTGAATTTGATCAATCGCCGTAGTATCACGAGTCTCAGAGTTGTCAGTAGAGAGACGTGTGATGCAAGAAGATGGTCAAACTAATTTTTAATGAATACCAGGGACACCAAAGCATTACACGCTAGAACATAACGCTAACACGAGACAAGGAGCTAAAGAACACACAGGGCTTAAATACACAAGGGAAGTTAATCAACAACACACAGGGAACAGGTGTGCAACTCATTAACAACCTTGAAAACTAACAATGACAGGGAACTCACTGGGAGTTTAAACTAAAACACTGTTTTTAACTAAAAACTGATTTTTTTTTTACACGTTTACATGACAAGTGCAAGTTTTTGAAAACAATACCGTTATCGTCCTGTACTAGAGGAGACAAAAACGCAAATTTGTGAAAACGGCGACGTATTACATGTTCAGTCCACAAGTTTCCTACGCCCCATGAGGCCTTGCGTCAAAAGTGGGCGCGACTTCCGGTTCGAAGTAAACAAAGCGCAACTTGACATACTTCACACTCGTTCATTCAACAGTTGACAGTCATTCAAGTTATAGCGATCCAAACCAGCTAACGATGTGGGAACACAACCTCAACGAAATTCAAAAGGGTGAAATAACAGTACCTTTACCTCCGCAGTAGTTAATTGGGAGTATTATAATAACATTATTAATAATCAATACTCATCAAGGCATGGTGACAGACAGTTGTGTGAGCTGACAAACAATTAAAATAAAAAATACACACTTAGTCATTGTGCTTTGGAGTTTATTCAAAATTATAAATGAATGTGCTGCTTGAATACATTAACTGACACATTTGGTATTCTGTCAACACAGGCTTTGATCCTGAGTTTAGGTGTAACATCAGTAGCGAACAGCCAATCACATGCTGATAAAGTTTATAGAATATTAAGAATTTAAACAAATGTACACAGGAAGATTCGTCGTCTTTTGGGAGGTGATGGAAACTACAGTCGTTGGCAGGATCAGAGACGGGCTCTGGGAGGATCACTCTGACTTCGTTTTCAGCTTATGTTCAAAACAATCCCGTTTAAGCCACTAAATTAGTTTAGTCCGGTTATACGTACAACCGCGAACAGCACATGTTGTCCCTGAGCTCCGTAACGACATCTCTCATAAAGATTTGCGTCTTTAAATAGTAAAATAATTCTCCGAAAAACAGCTAGCCTCTTTGCTAACTAACACACAAAATACCATTGGAATGCTACTTCCGCCGCATCACAAGAAGTTTCACCCACTTTATTTTTTACAGGAGTGCCCCTCGGAAACTTGTGGATAGGTGCGTAGTGTTTCTTTACAAAGTGATATCGCCAACTACTGGCCTGGCAGCAGAATACAGTGTTTTTAGTTGTGTTCGCGGATTCGTGCGAGGGGAATGTTTTGAGAACATTGTCGTCTGTGCGTGAAAAACGCAAACTTTTCCCTTTTTAGTGTATTGTTGTCATGTAAACATACACTAATGCAAAGAGGAACAGAACAAAACCAACCTAAAACACAATTAATCTTATGGTACGTTTACACGACAACGATACATGTATACGATAAACATTTTTTGTGTACAGACGACAACGTTCTCAAAACGATCCTAGTTCACATGGAGCCTTTCTCCTTCTTCATTTAAAGTCCCCGTAAAGGCAATTCTAAAAAAAAATCTTAACATATTATAAATATTAGAAATGTATCGTTAAAACATATTACAAAGACTGTGAACTGTGAAGTACTGAATTGTGGAGTTAAACCGTTAAACAGTTTTTCACCATTGCTATTTTCCGGATTTTTTGGGCAGGGCTAAAACAGGGTTCGATGATGCACTGGAGCCCCTGAGCTCGTGGACACGCCCCTACTTGATAACGCACTGAGGCTGGCCACTCCGCTAATAATAGAGTAAATTCGCCTCAGTTTGGCGCTCAATTGTGAGTTACTGTCAGTAGTACTATTAGTTACTACCATAGACATCATATAGATATCTGTGGTTACTACAGCCTACACTTTGCTAGCTAGCTATGCCTTCGACACGGAAATGCGTAGGCTACTACCTGAATGCGATCATGTACAAAACAGATCATGCGATAATTTTGTGAAGAGCCAACCTTGATGGAGAGCTGGGGATCACCGCCAACCCCCGCCTCTGTAGTGATCATTTTACATGGGATAGTTTTATAAACTTCCGTCGGAGACAACTGGGATTCACTGATAATCCGCAGTTACTGGTGAATGAATCTCCCCCCTGGCCTTCATCTCCCCGTCCCGAAAGCAGAATCACCTAATATCACCGTCGACAGCTTTCCCGCGAGTGGGCGTGGTTTCAGCGCAGCCAGCGGACACGCCCCCAGCGTTTGAGAGCAGAGAATACTGCTAATTTTTTCAAGATTTTGATAGCTTGCCGGCTTTTTTATCATTCAAATTTGGCTGGGTGGCTAATAACACATTTTTCTATGGTGACAAACTCAGAACACATATTTAATTTTGACTTTACAGGGACTTAAAAGTGATGTTAGATCACATCTCCACCTCAGAAATATCGGATGCGGCCCCGGACGTTGAAATCCTGCCAGAAGATATCATGTTTTGTCTGGTATCCAAAACACATCAGAAGCTTTTCGAGTTTTGTCTAATACCCCAAACCTGTTAAAAGCAAGCCTGGTCTGGTACCCAATATGAATGTTTTGTCTAGTACCCAAAACTATATTAACAGTCTTCTATCAGCCAAGAATTTGACTGAGAAAAGCCAAGAATAGCAGAAATCAGGAGACGAAGGGATGGTTGTAAAATGAGCAGAGTTAGGTTATTGAATAATCTTCGCCGCAGATGTTTCAATGCTTTGTCTGACCCGCACAAATACAACAAGGTTGATGCAATCTCTTAAATACACACATTCGACATTCTATGAAACCACACAATCAAGATTAAACAACAGAAAGGAAATAAGTAATATAAAATAACAAATAATAATGGTGAATAAATGATAAATTAAGTAATCAAATACGAATAATATGTATGAACGATAAATCAAGTGACAACTAAATGATTATTAAATTAAATCATAAAAAAACAAATAAAATAGATGTATGGTTGCTCTCTTAAAGCAACACACACACACACAGGATGCTTTTGAGAATCCTTAGATCCTTCAGCAGCCTCATTTGATTAAATGTGGAATGACAGACAACCAAGCACACCGAGAGAAACCCTGTCTATAAGATACAACATCTGCCCATATATCCATATTATGGCACAAGAGTTATTCCATCAGTACCATGGAGCTCATCAGCAATCTCCAAATGGCTTGAAAAAAATAATTTTGCTTCCTTCTATGTTGACATATTTTTGGGGTGGGGCTTATCAAATAAGCTAATAGTGTTTAGTTTACATTATATCCCGTCAAAACCATGACCAGAAATGATCTTGTTGCCATTTTTTATACAGCCAGCCAAGTAGCTCTTAGTTTACATCACAACCTACCAAACCTCACTTGACAGCTTGAGCTCAGCATGAAAGCAATGAAGTCACTTTTAAAATAAAACAATCCCAGCCTTTTCCTTTGCAATCAGTTGATGGCTGAGAGATAAAGTATTGTTGGAGAATTGACCAATTGTAGATTGATTTCCATTCTATGACACATGAAATTAATGCATATACAATGTTCAGGATAATGAACAGAACGCTCGCCTTGCTCTGTTCTGTGATGCGCGTTCGTGACTCTCCTGTTCAAACTCGTTCATCAAAATGAACAAATCTTTTCCCGAGTCAATTCGTTCATTACGTTCGTTGAATGAATCAAATGACACGAAAAAAGATTCGTTTGCACTGAAACTGTCTTTTGGACCTAGAACCGTTTGGTTCCCATTGAAGTCCATTATACGGAGAAAAATCCTGGAATGTTTTTATCAAAAACCTTCATTTCTTTTCGACTGAAGAAAGAAAGACATGGACATCTTGGATGACATGGGGGTGAGTAAATTATCAACAGAAGTTTTTTCAAAAGTGAACTAATCCTTTAAGGGTTAGAGTAAGTTGACAACAGAATGTTCAAAAGGGAGCATCAAAATAAACTGTTATGTACTAAATATGGTACAAAGGTGTATCACCACCCAAGTGACAGCTTTTGTATCTTTTTTTCTGAGAGTGAATACAACAAATTTGCAATGTATCTTTTACACAACCTCTGTATCAGATAACATTTAGTATAATGTACTCAGGCTTTCCTTTCCCACTTCTCTGATACCAGTAGTAACGGTTTGACCTCGTGTCAGGCTCGCTTATCCTTCCTGGGCCAATCAGGGCTTTCTTCCTCCCCAGCACCTGGTGTCCACCAACATGACAGACCGCAGGATCTAACTGGCATGTGTTTCTCTCTGACGAACAAACACATCTGTGAGAGAAGCACGAGACTTCAGGCGTTCTCACATTCACAAATAACTCCTCGCAAGCATCAGAATCAGAGAAGAATCGGACACAACCACACACACACACACACACACACACACTTGCGAGTACATTTGATTTAGGTCACTTATTTCTGAGGTTTAAGGCTAAATCAGTAGTTCTGGTTGATGGACTGCAGATGTGTCGAAAAGCCCTGTTTGTCTTTGGAGGCGTGTAAATCGTGGAGCTGAAGCCTTTATTCTTCTGCCGTTCCTTGCAGAGCATTGCTCATTATTGTAGCAATGTGGTAGACAGTTTTTTGTACATAAGAGAAAATATGATGCATATTTTAAAAAGACATCACAATAACCATCAAGGTCCTTCGACTTTATTATATTAAGTCTATTATTAATATTAAGTAAACCCTAATCTCAAATCGTTACATTAAAGTTTCATTTTCACATGGGATTTTTTTTATTTAAAGGGATACTCCACTTTTTTTTTGGAAATAGGCTAAGTTTACAACTCCCTCAGAGTTAAACTGTTGACTTTTACCGTTTTCAAATCCATTCAGCTGATTTTCTGACATTTAGCAGAATATCAGTAACCAGACAGTTTCTGGTCTCATTGACTTCCATAGTAGGAAAAAAATATACTATGGAAGTCAATGAGACCAGAAACTGTCTGGTTACTGATATTCTTCTAAATATCAAAAAAAAAAAAAAAAAAAAAAAATCGGCTGAATACATTCGAAAACAGTGAAACCCAACTCTGGGGGAGTGGTAAAAATGAGCCTATTTCCAAAAAAAGTGGAGTATCCCTTTAAAGGAGCGGCCCCTTTAAAACGGGTCATTTCAGTCACAGGGTCAGAATGAGGGTTGAAATTTAGATATATTTTTTAAAGTTGGTCCTGACAACAAGTGCTGCAGATTCTGTCTGGGCGTGATTATAATTAATTAGCTCTTTTTAATTTTTCCAAGCAGCAGGTATCATCCAGCCTGTCAATATATAAGCATAACAGGATAAATCTGCATTGATATATTGCCTAATCATGACATCATGTTCCTAAATCACTTTCCATCTTCAAGACAATGTGAGGGACAGACGGGCGAGGATAATCTGACGGAGGAATCTGCCTCAACAAGAACAGCAATTGCTCTTTTAAAAGGACATTCTACATTTAAAGTAAACTCAAATAAGTCAGATATAGATCAGGAGCTGGTGCTTCTTCCCAGACTGTAAGGTTGCTTTCAGGGGAATAAAAAAGTGATCCAGTCCTCGAAGAGACGAGAAGGACCTGAGGGAGATCATGCCATGCTGCATTAACATGAAGGCCGTCACTCCCTGGGCAGAGGACTTCTCTCTCTCTCTCTATGCTTGCTGCCACCTTCTTTCATTTCTTGATTACATTGAGTAAATATAGACATCTTGTTGAATTTATTCAACTGAAAAATCTGCTTGGGGATCAATGACCTCAGTAGAACTGGACTACACTGGACACACACATATTAACAAATCTCTTTGACTAGACTTTCAGAAACCCCATATGATTTCATTGATTTTAAAAGACAACAAATTAGTATGTGCAACAGTAAATGTGCAACACTATGTGTTGTTACAAAATCCATTCCTAATAAAGCTAGCCTTCAATCTCGTTACTGTGAAAAACACATATAGGCCTACACCTCTTATTTTAAAAAATATATGCATTTGCAAAGTTGTGCATCAACTAATTTATATTAAATACATCCACAGACAAAACAAACATATAACATGTATATGTCCTGACAATTTTTTCATATAACTGAGATATTGTGCTTTGTCCAAAATATTTAAAAAAGTACAAATAATGATTTTAAAATTGTATTTGTAACTATTGATTATGCATTTAGTACAGTCTAAAAAAAATGCTGGGTTGTTTTAATCTCAGTTTTAACCCAGCAATTGGGTTACCTTTTTAAATTACATTTGACCCAATGGCTGGGTTTGTCCACATTTTACCCAAAATTGGGTTAAAACAACACAGCATTTTTTAGAGTGTATATGCATTTTTATTGTCATAATTTTATGCATTAATTTATATTTTCATTAACCATTTTCCAAGAATCATAAAACATTATTATTGCTACATTTATTTCTCCTACTGTATGTGCAGCATTTAAAAGCCTACTGAAGTGCCTGAAACTCAGAGGCTGCATCCTAATTTGCATGTTTCCTTTCTATATAGTAGGCAAAATAGAGTATGTGACTGTCCGAATTCTCAGTACTCATAAAAGAGTAGGTCAAAAGTACTCGGATGAACTGTAAAGTGTGCATTTGGACACTTTACAATCCCATGAGGCCACAGGACAGGGTTTTTTGACTGACCCTGGTAAGTCATGTGATAACAGGCAACAAGGTGAATGTAGTACATTCAAAGAACATACTTTTTAAGCGGTCGTGAAGTAATTACTTTTTCAAAATATGTACTTACTCAAAAGAAATATGTGATTTTGGACGCAGCTTTTGCCACTGAAACAGGGAGACAGGGCGGGCATATCGAACAGCTCCTTTTTTAAAATACTATAGCATTTAGGCTATGTTTACACAGAAACGATTCTGAAGAGAAAACACAAAAGTGGCGTTGCGTTATCACTTTTTATTCTGAGTTTAGAGTGTTTTGGGTGGTGACGCAAAAGTGTGAGAAATTCAATGTAGTGAGCACTCCAGGCAGCTAGATGGCAATGTGGAGCACTGCCACACAACAACACCAAGTCTGCGCGCCTGCGTACAACCTTCACTGTCAAACAGACTTTGTTGTTTTTACCCTTTACACAGGAACGCGGCGGTGGAGCGTTTTTAAGATATCCACTCTATAGACCATTTTGCAAGATGTAAACAACACTGGTCCAGAAGCACTTCCTGTTTCAGTTTTTTAACACTACATAAAAGCTGGGATAAAATACAACCAACAGAACTTATAAAACTGAATCAAAAAGTTAAACAAACATCTTTAAGATGTTTTATTTACATGTGAAATAAAGAAAACAGTTACAAAATGAAACAGGAAGTGCTGTTTACATCTTGCAAAATGGTCTATAGGGTGGTTTCACTTTTTTGCGTTTTTAAGCCCCTAAAACGCCGTCACCGTGTAAATGAAAAGCACATCCGATAAAATATTTTTACGTTTTTACCCACGAGCATTCGTGTAAACAGGGCCTCAGTTTATATCACAGCTCGGCCAGAGCTGTTGAGCTCAGTAAAGCCGCAGTTCCTCATTGGACCGGAGCAGATTCTGTCCACTAGGGCGGTTCGCGTGACATTAACGAGAAACCAGAGTGCATTCACCCCAACGTAAAACATATTTACACTTTCTGAATCGTTCTCTATCCTCTATATAGTGCACTATGTGCCATTCACCGTGTAGAAAATAGTAAATGTGTGAAAAGTGTATATCAGTGAAATATCCGATTTTAGTTGCAGCTTCAGCGTCTATAGAGTGCCGAAGTTACGACGTCACTCTGTAGGCCAAAACGCGGCAGTGAGTTAGCATTTTAGCACTCCCGGTTCCCTCGCTCTAAAGCCTATGGGATTTTTGAATGGGTTTTTGCTAAATCGCCTGAAATAAGGTCTGTGGTGAACAAAGCCTCTAAATATTTTCACGTTTTGATCTATGACATATCCCACTTGTGTTTTTTAAAAACTTTATATAGGCTTCAAAATGTATAAATTTTGGATAAACACAGATCTTATTTTTTGCGATTTTCCAAAAGTCTATGGGGAAAATGCATTGAATGCTTTTTTCGATTGAGGGAACCATGCGCCACTAGCATACGAGTTGTCCTACAAATTGACGTCATCACTTCGGCACTCTATCTATAATGTAGGGGGCGGAGCTTCAGATTGCAGAGAGCATTTGATTGGACAGAAAATCTGATGAAAAGCTAAAGTGCAGAGTGATATCATCAAAACCATTGCTCCATATTGGCAGAAGTGAGAGACAGTAAGTTTTGAACGCTTGTATCTCCTAAATGTGAATTTTGTCATTGTTTTGGCACACACTAGCTTATAGATAACAGTAGGGCTAACATAGTCATACTAAAAGCCCAATTTTGATTTTATGGGGACTTTCACAATCTGTATGAATTGACCTTTTTCTGGCATGAGCTGCTTTGGGTGCAGCTTCTGTGCCTCCTTGTACAGTACATTAATTTCAAAGACAATACAACCAGGAGCAATGAATGGTCAATGCAGGCACCAACATAACCTACTGTTTGCATTTAACCTTAATATGACTTAAATGCCCTGCCCCTCAGATAGTAACTAATACCACTGTACATCACCTCAGACTATTCCTTGTATGCTGCAAGTCATGCATGACATGTTTTACACTACAAGTACACTGCTGCTAATTCAAGAATCAAGACACATACTATGACTGGAGCTTTAACATGGACGATGTATTTCTTTAATGCCTTTACCGCATTGTTGACCAATATTCCCATCACCGTTAACACCCAGCGCTGTTTATTCGCATCTCCTTACATGTCTAATGTCCATTAAGCTTATTTAATGTTGTCTTCCATTCAGGCCTGACACTTTATTTGAGCTTACAAGCAACTTTCCTCAGTGTGGTCCAATGTGCAGTGTGTTGGAAAATGCAGCACCGTGCAAATATAAATACCAGGCCTTTATTAAACACAAAACAAACGCAGCTGACATTTAAAATAAGCACTCCACCACTGACACTCGACAGTGAAATATCGGCTCAAGACACGGTCCAGAAATGACTGCAGTGTGTGTCCAGCAAAAGGCCGGTCGCTGCATTCACCATACAGCAATCAACGGACATTACAACAATGTGTGTGTGAATCACTGTTCTCCAGTAACGTTACACGTATGCGATTCACTGCGTCCTACCTGCACACCCACTCCTAAGGATGAATGATTATTCCACAGATCAATGCAGTAAGATGCTTCTCACGCGGTGTATGAATAATCCCGGGTGGATTCAGCGCTGTGTGTTTTCTCTGGCATACTTCAGTCAGGTACACGGCGCGCGGATGCGATGATGAGAAGGGGATGCGTGTGGCGCAAAACGACACTCGCTACATTCGATGACACCGGTCAGTACGCGGCTTCTTCAAGGGTGATGTCACGCGCATCACATTCAAAATGTGTCTGAGGCCAGATTTGCTTGCTCGGTCAGATCGCCGGTGTGCTCGGATATCCCGTGCACCGGATACACGCGCGCGCTCCCTATCTCTCTCTCTCTCTCTCTCTGCGCTCTCAATAACGCGGAGGATACAGCAGCAGTGGGAAGCCACGTGTGCGCGCGCATACACACACTCACACACCTTTGTGAGGACTTCCCATAGCCTTCTTTAAATTAAGCTTATTACAAATATAGACTAAAACTCTTCTGAAAATATCAGTCTACAATTATATGAACTAGACTGACTAAACACAGACTAAAAATGTGCCCCAAAATCCCTCTAAAATTAGCCCATGCATGGACTTCGATATGTATGCAATTTCATAAATTCCGCTATGTCTTTGAAACATGGTTAAAGTATTATTGGATGTACTGATCTAGCATTTATGGTGAATTAAAATGTACTTTATTGTTATTTCTGTTGATATTTTATGCTGTCAAATATTTGTAGCTATGATATATTTAGAAACATGGTCATGAAAGTATTTTATTATAGGTTAAACCTTTTATAATATTTGAAAAAAAAAGTTTTTTTAAACATAATTTTAAGTGCACATTCGATTCAATTAAGCACCCCCTTTTTTAACAAGGATCAGTCATCTTAACGTGGTCCTCTGTTTCATACTTTATTATGGGGTAAATAGTAGGCTATATTTAAGGTATAGCCTAAAGCAGATTCTAGAAGTTCGGTAGGTTATATTAATATATCATATCGACATATTCATCAAACAGCCTATGACTATATAGAAGAACCAAAACATGATTTTTTAACCCAGATTTGTAAAGCCAAAGACTTTACTCTCCTTAAACCACTAGATGGCACAAACATATTCACCTTTTCTTGAAGGGTTGGTTCAACAAAATGAAAATTCTGTCATTAATTACTCGCCCTCATGTCATTCCAAACCCGTAAATTAATTTAAAAAAAAGTTCATATAGAGATTGTAAAGAGAATCCATTTGAACGGTTTAGTCCAAATTTTCTGAAGAGACACAATCACTTAATATGATGAACAGATTTAATTTCGACTTTTATTCACAAATAAACATTCATCAGCGCACACATCATCTGTGGTAACGGAAGCTCAAGCGTTCTCTTGACGTGTGAGAACCAATGAGGTTCATTCTCGTGTTACGCAGCACGTTTGAGCTTCTGCAAGTACCAATGAGGTTCATTCTCGTGTGACGGATTTGAGCTTCTGCAAGAACCAATGAGGTTTGTTCTCGTGTTACGCAGCACGGTTGAGCTTCTGTAAGAACCAATGAGGTTCGTTCTCGTGTTATGCAGCACGTTTGAGCTTCTGCAAGAACCAATGAGGTTTGTTCTCGTGTTACGCAGCACGTTTGAGCTTCTGTAAGAACCAATGAGGTTCATTCTCATGTGACGCATCACGTTTGAGCTTCTGCAAGAACCAATGAGGTTCATTCTCGTGTGACGCATCACGTTTGAGCTTCTGCAAGAACCAATGAGGTTCATTCTCGTGTGACGCATCACGTTTGAGCTTCAGTAAGAACCAATGAGGTTCATTCTCGTGTGGCGCATCACGTTTGAGCTTCTGCAAGAACCAATGAGGTTCATTCTCGTGTGACGCATCACGTTTGAGCTTCTGCAAGAACCAATGAGGTTCATTCTCGTGTGACGCATCACGTTTGAGCTTCTGCAAGAACCAATGAGGTTCATTCTCGTGTGACGCATCACGTTTGAGCTTCTGCAAGAACCAATGAGATTCATTCTCGTTTGAGCTTCTGCAAGAACCAATGAGGTTCATTCTCGTGTGACGCATCACGTTTGAGCTTCTGCAAGAACCAATGAGGTTCACTCTCGTGTGTGACGCATCACGTTTGAGCTTCTGCAAAAACCAATGAGGTTCATTCTAGTGTAACGCAGCACGTTTGAGCTTCTGCAAGAACCAATGAGATTCATTCTCGTTTGAGCTTCTGCAAGAAATGGTAGGCTTGTTTGAGATGAGCAAATTCTGCGCAGAATCGATCACCGGTGATCAGCGCGAGATGCATGCCGGTTAGAAATGTGTCCGAGAACGGTCCGCCTGGCTCTGATGTCATGCCGACGTATGTCAAAAAACTCTCGCGAGCGCAAGGCGGAAGGGTCGGATTCTGCAGTCGCGCGCAGTTGCTCTCCACCGACTGCGCTGATCAAAAGCATGATGGGAAACGACTTGCTGACGACACAGCTTAATGCTCATTGGTTTAAACAACAGTGATGAAGGTAAATTCCATATTCATTAAGCAAAATTCTCCAAATCAAGGCCATGTTTTATTTATTTTATTTATTTTTCAATTGAAACTGATATATATTGTGAATCTCTTAAACGGGTTAAAAATAAGAAAGCTATAGTCAGTAACTCAAATATACTAGGCCTATACTCTAAAATGTTCAAGTGAAAAATAGCTCTCATTTTATAGATGATGAAGTTTGTAAGTCTGTCTATTTAAGCTAAGCTTATTTTGATTTATTTATTTATTTTATTATTAATTTTTATTCTGATGTTTATATATTTGTTGCTGTATAATAGGCCTATTTGTTTCACGAATTGTGGTGCTTGTAGGTAGGCTATGTTTGTAACTTGCATTCTAATAAAAAAGTAAAATAAATAAAAATAAAAATAAAAGAACAAGAATTGTTCTCTTTTAAAATGTTTGATTTTAAAACTGATATCATGTTTTATGTGTATACATATGGGTGAATAAACTCTCTGACAGTGCCATATGGGTTATATTTCATTTTTGTTAAAACAATAGGCTATATAAAAACACGTCTTAAGAAAAAAAGATTGATAAACACATATTTGGAATGTAATTAAATAACAAGTACTTTGGGTGTCTTGTTCATTATATTTATTTTTATATAAAAGCAACAGAACTTAAATCACATCCAGTTTATTAGCAACACGTGCACGAGCGTGAATCCCGTTAATCCCGCGATATCCGCCTTTGATCTCACAGGTGTCTGATTCACTGCGAGAACCGAGATCTGTCCGGCTTTATTGCGCTTTTTTCACTCCTCCCCTCACTGCAGCCGCCTACTCTCGACTACATTGCAGGCGAGGCGAGGCGCATCTCAAACAAGCCTAATGAGGTTCATTCTCGTGTTACGCGGCACGTTTGAACTTCTGCAAGAAGTTCTTGTAAGTCAAGCAGGTTCAGTTGAGCTTCTGTTGTTGTTCACTGATCAATGTTTAAATGTCAGTAAAAGCCTAAATTAAATCATATTAAGTGATTGTGTCTCTTTATAAAAATTTGGACTAAATCGCTCATTTAACAATCTCTTTATGAACTTTTTGAAGCATCAAAGTGTCAGTTGCGTAGCGGTCTATGGAGGGACAGAAAGTTCTCAGATTTCATTAAAAATATATTCATTTGTGTTCTGAAGATGAACTAAAGTTTTACAGGTTTGGAACAACATGAGGGAGAGTATTTAAAGACAGAATATTCATTTTTGGGTGAACACTCTTTAAGGTGTTCCTTAGCCCCGTTGTAGGCTACCCTATACATTGTAATTTACTAACCATAGACATTAGACAAAGTAGGAACACAACAGTAGGAACAAGGCAACACAAAATTATGCTAATCTAAAGCTAGTCATAAATCATGGTATTAAAATTAACTAAAAGTGTGAAAAGTCTAAAAACAATGACTGATTATAAATAACCCATTATATTCTGAAAGGTAGTCAAAAATTGGTCCAAAATACTAAGTCATATTTCAGTGAGCTATTAAGAAGGCATTTCACCTTTAAAAACGTTTAAAAGGAGCTCGATTCAGTTATAGGCGTGTGTTACATGAGATATGATTTGGTTACGTTCATTCACCCACCCAACGACAAGTCCCGCCCTTAACCTGGTCATTCTTGGCTATGATTGGTCAGTGCTAGTTAGAAGCATTCAACGATTGGACAGATCAGAAGTCATTTCATGTAGCCGTAGAAACAACAGCAAACAGATATCAAATCAAGGGCGGGGCTTATCAGAATTCTAGTGGGGACAAAAAACGCCCCTTTAGTTTGTAAGACCGTCCAAGGAGTTCCGTAGCCTACATGACAGCACTGACATAACATTGAAGATCAGGATTTCAGCTAGACATACTTGTGACTGAGCGTGGGGTTGTACGTTAAAATCTCTGTTTCCAAGCGGAATCGACCGAGAGCCTTTCTACTCGCCGATATGTCTGATGCTATTAAAAATGTGGCAATATTCGGCAGCACGGGGATGACGGGGTTAGCGACCTTACCTATCGCAGTGACCGCAGGTAACGTTAAACTCTTACACAATGACATCTGGCCTGGGACAGAGCTGATATTTTTTCCACAATATTTCACTGCAGCAGCTGTCTTTGACCTAGCAAAGATGTTATAAAACAGAAACTGTTGTGTCGAAAATGGTAAAAGTGAATGAAAACAGGATTAATATTATCAATATGAGTTGTATATAAACAAGTGTTAATTTTGATTTTGCTAAGATTGACATTTTGTTAAAATTATATATTTGTTTTGCTAACAGCTACTTTATGCATTGAGATCACGAGACGTTTGCGAAACTTCGCAGTCATGCATAATAACTCATCTGCTGAGTCACAGTGTCGTTATGCATTTTAAAGATAAGAATGTGACCCCCTCTTGTCTGTTTTTATCTGGACATTGCACAGGTCTGAATCCACTTGCCTCCACTTTAGCTGGATTATTGTCAGTTTTGTTTAGGGTAAACAAGATGAAAATATACATATATGTAATTTTCCATGAATATAATACAAATTAGTGCCAAAATAAATTTTCAGTGAACATATGTACTTTTTGAAAATATGATAATCTCAATTTAAGAAAAAAAAAATGTTTGGCTTTACTTAGCTTGATCATCCTGACCATACAGACATCTTGCATGATCTATTTTGCCGATTCTTCTGACGTCTTCGATTATTTGCGGTTCCAGGTTACAATGTGACTGTGCTGGTGAGAGACGCTGCAAGGCTTCCTTCAGACCACAAGGCTTCCAGAGTGGTAGTGGGAGATGTTCTGAACAAAGAAGATGTGAAGAAGACCCTGGAGGGTCAGGATGCAGTCATTATCATTCTGGGGACAAGAAATGATCTCAGTGAGTTTACTTAACCTAGAAACAAATTCACTTATTATTGTAGGTCATATACAGACCATTACAAGATATGAATGAATTTTACTCAAAATTTTAAGTAACGTCAGCATGAAAACCCTATTTTATTGATGTAATTTAGGGTGTGTTCACACTTGTAGTTCGGTTCTCAAAAAATGAGTCCTGATCCCGCTTACCATTCACAATGGCATTTTAACACCGAACCTAAAGGCATAGGGTTATGTTCACAACTTGATTGGTCAATTTGTATTACGTATTGTATATTTTGCAACAGACCTTATCGAACACCCAAAACAATGCTGTGTTCTGGGCTAAATGCGCTCGTTGTTTGTGCGTAGCTACATATGATGGTGTTTTGACCAACTGAGAACTCGTGAAGAGTTTATAAAATGTGTAAAGGAGTCAAAACAGCGACCGGAATCAATTCCTCACACACAAGCGAAGCTCTTCTGGGAGACGCGGTTCTGATGCCTGTAATGGGCAACATCATTGTGCCTAAAATGAGAAAAATATGTTTGTTTTTGGAAGTGGTCTGAGACCCATCTTGAATGAAAGCACTAACAAAATAGAAATGAAATGCACCAACTAAGCAATCACAGTTGAAATCGAATTAAAACATGCCAAGTGTGAACAAACCCTTTAGAGTAAAAAAAGTAGGGCGGGACTTGACTTTATCCATTAGGAATTGATTGCTTTTACCAGTGAACTAATTGAACATTATTAACTTATCTAATGAAATTTTGTTTGCTGGTCCCACAACAATGATGTCTGAGGGAACACGGAACATTCTGGAGGTCATGAAAGCTCGTGGAATCCGCAAAGTTGTTGCATGCATGTCAGGTATGTCTCATTCAATAGTGTGTAAGTGCATATTTGCATATGAAGAATTTGTCATCGCTCTCTCTTTCTCTTTCTCAGCGTTCCTCCTGTGGGATCGTGCTAGAGTTCCTCCTCGCCTGGTGCCGGTCACTGAAGATCATGACAGAATGAACACTATCCTGAAGCAGTCAGGACTGGACTATGTAGCCGTAATGCCTCCACATATTGCTGGTAATTAACATTAAGTGACCTACATGCCTAAAATAGTAATTTCAGTTAGATGGCGCAGGCTGATAGGTCCTTAGCATAGACTGTAAAAAATATGCACAAAGCGTCTGTGACGTCACCCATAGACTTTCTGAAGAACGGGTTTGAGGCTGTTTATGGGGGGTATGGGCGACGCCATACCGGAAAATCTTGGGAAATGCAAAATATAAATGTTCAGAAAGGATACAGAGGTGATTTGATGTGTTGTGTCAGATCACGTCCGAGACGTCAAATTCCACTCGGCGCAGCCCGTTATCAGCTGTCAATCAAAGTTAACCGCCCTAAATATCTAAATACGATCTAAACTAACGAGTCAGAAAAAAAAAAAAATTCACCCCCCTCACATTTGTCAGGCACGCGGAACATATTGAAGATTACAATAAAAGTCCATGGGACCAAACTGTAAAAACATGAATTTATTCTGTGAAAACGGACATTTTAACATGGGGTTTATGGACATTTGCTCCCTTTTGGGACCGGCCTCTAGCGGATTTTCGATGTATTGCAGTTTTTCGCATTTCCGGGTTGGCTTCATTTTTCAGATTAGAATGTTGCCACTTGGTCCTTACATGATGTTTGAAAGCAATCACATCATCGGATCCTGCAGCCAATGAGATTGCTTTCTCAACATTTAAATAGACTGGTTCATTGTTTGCTGTAAGCCAGTCCTGCAGTGCGCTATCAGAGTTCTTCTGAACCCCTTCACCTCCCCAGCTTCACCTGCCTAATAGTACGTTTACAACGATATGCTAAAACGGAGAGGGTTTTTCTTTGAGTTTTCCCACATACAGACAGTTCCATTGTCAAAACGATCCCCATTCACACGAAACAAATGACTAAAAAACGCTGTATTCTGCTGCCAGGCCATTAGATGGTGATGAAACACTATAGACTGAACACGTAATACGCATGTCTTCAGAGTTTTACGTTTTTGATGTTTACATGTTTTATCGTTTTCGAAAACTTTCACTTTGAAACCCGTTTTCAAAGGTTTGCGTTTTCAGGTCCCCAAAATGCAGTTGTCATGTACACGAATGTCCAAAACGCATACAAAGTTGAACGTTTTTAGTTGAAAACGGTGTTGTGTAAACAGCTCACAAATCTGCTTCTGGATTTATGTGTATTTATGCAGCAGCAACACAGCAGTCATAGCTGTCTACATTGAACATTGAAAATAAGGGAGATTTCCCAGAATCCATCCCCAAAATAAGGGATTTTTTTTTACAAGATTCTTACCCACAAACTTTAAAAATAAAGCACTAATCATTAAAAGTCTAAAGAGTTTATAACTAGCTTACATATGTGTGAGAGAGACGGAGTGTGTGTGTGTGTGTGTGTGAGAGAGAGAGAAAGGGACAGTGTGTCATTTAAAAAAAAAAATCATAGAGAATGTTTAAATACTAATATCAGGTTACGAGGGAAACGGAGGCGGAGTTTGTGGTGCTTCGGTGAGTGCTGGAGATGATTCGGGAGAGGTCCGTCCACCTTTCAAAGCCTTGTTTATACTCGACACGTCCGCACGAGCACGGCAAAAGTGACAAGTTTGGTGCGCAAGACCTCATTTCGCTTGGCTGTGTGTGCACAGCTTTTTTGTAACAGCGCTCGCGGCGCCGTATCCGAGGACGATCGACTTCAAGCAGAATCTGTCCGAGCTTGTACGTTTCACACAGTCAGAGTGTAAAAATACAGGAAATTTTACTGGAAAATACTAAAAACAAGAGCTAAAATATGTGAGAAACCCGGAAAAAACTGGAGGCTTGACAGCTATGACAGCAGTGTATCTGTTGTTAGCAGTATCAAGTCCAAACTTGCTTCTAATACAGCAGAAGCAGCAGCGTAGCAGATCTACTAGTCCGCCAAAACCAAATACATTAACATCGCCTTATTCAATAACATGCTAAAACTATTCTGAGAGTTGAATTCATGACTGAATTGGCTTTAGAATTGTTATTTTGGTTGGTTATATTTCACTGCCATGACCTTCAACGCCAACAGTTGATCAAGAAATGCTATGATTATTTTTTGTTTTTTTTTTCCAGGTGATAAGCCTCTGACAGAAAAATACACCGTGACTGAGAACATGTTACAAGGAAGAGTCATCTCCAAATATGACCTGGGCCATTTCTTTGTCAAGTGCCTTTCCACTTCTGAATGGGATGGAAAGACAGTCGGAGTTAGTGGGGAATATAGTTAATCTACTCAGGGCTTTGTTTAGGTGCTCTGAGTAATTTCTCTTTAGTAGTACTAAAAGCTCTCAGTCCAGAGAGGGGGAGCTGGACATCATTTGGCTCTGCAGTAAGCAATATATTTTAACAGAGAAAGTTTTTATGATTCTTCTGATTGTGTTTTTTTTTTCATGAACACATGCTGCCTAGCAATAATTGTACTTTTAGTTAATCATCACTTAGAAATATATTTAAATGTTATTTTGTACTTACTGAAAAACAGATGGTTGCGTGGAAAAATTCCTCTCTTGTTTTTGTTTTGCCTTATAAAACATTATTGTAATTTGCCTAATAATATAGTTTTATTTTATGTTTTTAAAATAAAGATGTTCCTGCTTGTTTTTCTTTTTTTTTTTTTTTACATGTGTATTATTATGCGGCGAAAAGAGTATTTTGTATAATTTTTAGGTGTTTGTACCTTTAAGAACTAGTAAGTACTTACAAAACTACAATACCCAGCATTCCCGACTCGTGCGTGACGTCAGAACTGATTGAATCACTGGCGGGACAAAAAAATTCCAGCAGTGCAAACGAGTCCGAGTCATCAGCAGCATTATACAATTTATAGCGGTCAAATTACTGTATAAACTTACAATAGTTACATCGAGTGTGGAGTTGGTATACATAGTTTACAGGTGAGTAAAACATGCGATACAGACAGTAATAGTGGATAGTTACCATGCTAAGCTAGCGCACTGATTTCTGCTTACACAAACTTCTGAAAACGGGCAGATGTAACTTAGTGATTATGCCTAACAGTTAGTTTATTTTTTTTATACCGGCAAATGTCGTCTTCAAAATTCAATTCGAAAGAAGTCTAATTAAATTAAACATGATACGTTACAATATTTTTTAAACACGATACTTTCTGTCCTACGCGTCTAGTTTACTAAAACAGACTCGCGTTTCATCAGTTGGAGCGTTTTAGATCATTGTATTAAATAGGCTAACGTTATAGGTCAAAATCATAAAACCAACCACCCACCCATATATTTTTTTTCTCTTGGCACACAATCTCATCTCAACTCTTTATTATTGTAATTTTATCTTAATTTACAACGTGTGATTTAGTCAGTCAAAATAGTTTTGAGGTCAATTGATCTAATTTTGTGCCTGTGGAAAATGGTGATCTGTGACATTATGTTGAATATCAAAAGTTTGTTTTTTTAGATTTGTGGATTAAATTTGTATTTATTTTTTTAATTTTGGATTGTAAAGATAACTGGCACAGAAGGCCCATGTGGCATGTTGTTAATACTGTTATGTTATTATTTTTAAAATGTATTATTTGTAAATCATAAGGTTGTTATTGAAAATTTCCATGAGTTAGATGTATATTTCATACACCATTGATATTCATGAAAACCTATTGGCTATTTGAGTGAAATCAATCATTCATTTAGAATTCACAGTTCATTGTATATGATATTATTTTATTAAGTAAAATATGGGCAATTCACTTTTTATGTATTCATATACCTGTAAGTTAGTTATAGGGAGAAAAAAAAATCAATTAAATTGCCTTAACACAATTTTAAATAGAATAGTTAATGCACTATTTTATAATCAATGATGTCAAAAGTCATGAATACTGTATTATTGGGCTTCAGCTTCTCCCCCATTTAAATACTATTATAGGTTTTCTTGATAGTTTTAGTTTTTTTTTACTTTTGTTTTTGTAATTCTTTTTGTCATTTTTTTTAGCTTACCTCAAGGGCATCCAAGATGTAGGCGTCTTTGTTTCCACAGTAGTTTCAATTTTGATATTTTTAGGTCAAACCGTTCTCGTCTGTCAGTCATATAATGGAGGTCTATGGTCACCACCTCAAAGAGCATACACAGAGAAGTCCAAATTAAACATGATTTAATGACTCGTAAATGTAAGTACACATTGAAGGCCTAAGACACGAAACGAGCGGTTTGTGTGAGAAAACGAACAGTATTTATATCGTTTTTACCTCTTGTAATCACAGCCACGTCCAAGGGATCTGAGGGCGCGGACGCTTTAATCTGCACAAGCGCTGGAAAGCGCCGGAAGTGATCTTTTGCGCGTGTACGTCACTCATTGTTTACACAGAGATGAAGATCTAAAAGAAGATCTAAACATATTAAGATATGCAGAAAATCACAATGGAAAACGATTTCGATATATATCAACAGACAACGTTGAATTTTTTTCGCAACCGCGCGAGAGATCACTTCCAGCGCTTGCACAGACCGAAGCGTCCGCGCTCTCAGATCACTCAGAAACTAACACACTCGTCACTTCTCTGTCTCTCGGTTTACTTTGGCAGGAGTGACAACGAAGTGTCTATTTTGTATTGATGTAGGAGCAGTTCACCTAAACATTTCCTTATATTTGCACTATAAACTCAAACCCGCTGTTGTTTTGCAGAGTGTGGAATGGTGGCCAAAGGACAGAAGCGTAAGCTCCTCCACCGGGAGGGCGAGGGAAGAGGAGGAGCGTGGGAGAGTCAGCTGCAGTCTGTGCTGGACATCTCCATGGAGAAGTTCCACCGTGACCAGGCCCTCGTGGAGCCCAGCTTATTACGCTCGGTCCTCATCAACAACACGCTGCGGCAGGTTCAGTCCGAGGTCGAATCTCTGTCCGCTGTAAAAATCCCCACTAAATCACAAACTCACTCCGGGTTGGAGTCCGATTTTCCCAGTGGGTCCCCTTCGGCAGAGCATAATGCACCCCTGTTCTCGCTGAATGATGAAAATACGGAGGAGGAAGTCATGGCCTGGACTTCAGAGGAGGATTTCTCTTTATCTTCAGCCATCGCTGTTATCCTCAAAGATCTAGACACAGTCATAGATGCCGCTCCTCGGGCTCCGCTCGGCTCCGTAGAGAATCTAATAGGAGATGCCAGGCTCGCGCAGTCGAGTTCGAGGACTGAAAGATCGTCCAGCACGGTGCCGTCCATCAAATCAGAGGCGGCGTGTCTAGGTTGTCCTCAGGATGTAGCGTTAGATAAACTTGTCCTTGACATCGACGCGTCTGTGTTTGAACCGGAGGTGAATCTTCTGCAGGGTTTCTCCATCACGGCCGACGATCTAGTGAAGTATCTACCATCCCTGTCCAAATCTCCATCAGCATCCTCTTCCTCATCTTTAGACTCTCATGGTCAGGCCACATGGGAAATCCAGGAGATCGAGCATGTTATGGACATCCTAATGCGAACGTACCCTCAAAGCTGATTATGATGTCATGTTTCTGATGTTGAAGTAATAGTTATTTGATAACAGTTTTTAGAGGTGTATTGATAACGTTGCCATTGAAATAGCACAAGGGATTGAGTAAGACACGGATTATGATTTGCTACCTCATGTTTGCCAGTTTGTCGTGCAGAGTAGTTGATCCATGTCAGCTGATAGTTAATAGCAGTCATTCGTCCGATAGATATGCATATCTCTAGTTCTGTTGTGAGAAACGAAAGGATTAATTCCTGAACATGTCAATTAACAAAGTGCTGAAAAAGTCCAGATCACTTTTAAGTCCTCACAAATGTCTCGCTCTATGACTACGTATATATATTTTTTACTTTTAGAAATTATATTGTTCTCAAAGAGATGCACTTTTTCTATTAAGTCAAATCCCTAAATTTTATAATGGATGCTTTGATATGTCGTTCTGTCCTGAAGATTGGATTTAGATGGACTAAGGTCATTAAAATATGAGTGTGTATATTTTTACTTTAACGATATTATTATTGTATGCAGTAATTGAGCATTATGAATATACTGGTGCTGTTTCAGCAGATAAAACATGTAGTTGCCTAACTAGCCTATGCAAAATATTTACTATTGAGAGAATGAAATTATAATGTTTGTTATCTCTTTGTATTCTATTGTTATATGTCAAATAAAGTGGTACTTGGTGACATCATGTGGCTAAATGAGGAAGTTTTATTTATAAAAAGAGTGAAATGCCCTTTTGAACCAAATGCCTTGCAGATGATAATAAGAATTATGATTTCATGTATAAAGAAACTTGCTTAAGTAATTACAAAACAAGACATCCATACCATTTTCAGGATTAGCCTTTAGAGTCTGTATGAAATATATTAGTGGAAAAATTACACATAGGCCTATTAAAAAAACAACACATTTTGATAAAGAAAAACTATTGCTTTATTCTATATATCACTATTAGAATCGCTACAGTATTAAGCTAAAACATGTATAAGAACTACATGTATGACAGACAGGAAGGAAGTTTATTCTGTTTATAGGAGAGATTAGGATTGAGTAAACGTATCTACCGTGTTTATTAGCTACAGCTGCTTTCAAAACCATGGGATTGCCGTTGGACGATAAAACTCAAACTGATGGTTTCAGATCACAGTAATATATTATTATATAGTATAACTCTTTTAGCAGCCAATACACAATCAGTTCGTCTTGGGAATGACAGATATAAGTCCTTCACACTCGCTAGAAGGATTTTGAGCCATTCCTTTTCCAGAACTGTGGTACTAACTCAATGATTCTGGTGAGGGAAAACACTTGAATCTTGGCTCGATAATATTCGATCAGATCTGGAGATCTGCAAATTCACTTTCATGTTCATTAAACCATTCTGTCACAAGTCATGCCGTGCACTGTAAAAAAAAAATCCGTAAAAATACGGTAATGTACCATACATTTCAAGGATTTTTTCCATATTTGTCTTTTAGCCGTATTTTGAATTACGCGTTGCATTGTGGGAATTATATAAATATAAATAAATCTTTACCTATTGAATGCATTTAAGATTGTTTACGTGAACATTTTTACAAAAATAAACCATGTTCAATTTGAATATATCGTTCTTTAGTTATTTGCTACCAAAATAAATGCTGACAATCCGTGAATAGTGCAGAAAATGTAATGTTAAAGGGATAGTTCGCTTTGAAATTAATTTTTGATATGTTTTAGCTTACCTCAAGGGCATCCGAGATGTAGGTGTCTTTGTTTCCGCAGTATTTTCAATTTTGATATATTTCGGTCAAACCGTTCTTGTCTGTCAGTCATAATGGAGATTTACAGGGTCCACCTCAAAGAGCATGCACAGAGAAGTCAAAATTAAACATGATATAATGACTCATAAATGCAAGTACACATTGATGGCCTAAGACACGAAACGAGCGGTTTGTGTGAGAAAACGAACAGATTTTTACCTCAGCCACGTCCAATTGGCTTTTATACACAGCTGCACTACTTCCTGAACTTAAGCCAGCTCCTTGTTTCCTGTCTGCCATTATTGGCCAAATTGATTAATTCAGGTGTGTCTGATTATTGTTGCCGTGACTACTGAGGTCAAACACACCTGGATTAATCAATTTGGCCAATAATGGCAGACAGGAAACAAGGAGCTGGCTTAAGTTCAGGAAGTAGTGAAGCTGTGCATAAAGTCGCTTCAGTCTGCGCATGCATGTCATTCATTGTTTGTACAGAGATTTCAGAAGTTTTACCTTTCACTGTGAAGATCTAAGCATAGATATACAGGAAATCGGAATGGAAGACGATTTCGATATATCTAAATATGTTTAGTGAAAGGTAGAACGTCCGAAATCTCTGTGTGGATCTCTTCCGAAATCTCGGATGCCCTTGAGGTAAGCTAAAACAGAACAAAAATTATTTTTTTGATGAGCTAGTGAACTATCCCTCTAATATACAGAATTTTCTGTTTTAGGGTTGAAGGAGCTGTCATTTAACGGTAATTTTCCTGGTAATTTTCTGCCAGTACATTATCCGTTTTTTTTTAACGAAATTATTTATAATGGTCCTCCAGAATGGTTTGGTAGTGCTTAGCAGTGACGTGTCCATGATAGAATACCATGATTTTGTAGCTCAAACCATCACTGATCCACTCTGGGCACGCAACACAGTTTTATGTGTCTTTGGGGTTTCTCTACACCGTGACCAAAAGACAATAAAGGTGAACTCATCAGAGAGCAATACATTTTTCACATTGATAGTCCACAGCCCAAGGTTTGCACTGTTTGCATTGGCATGAGTGACGAATTGTTTGGTAATAGCAACATGACCATGAATAAAGACTCTGTGGAGCTTTGGTGAACAGTTTTGGTGGAAACAGGAGTGTCGAGTTGGGCAGTGGTGTGTTTTTTGGACATTATCCTAGATACCAAAACTCTCAACACACCACAAAGACTTGTCACAGATGACAAAAATAACGTGTCTCCCATTATGTTGTGTGGATTGCAACCTTCACACTCAGGCCGCACATATATTGGCGTGAAACCTCCAACACTATATTAGCCAGTGTTTCAGTTTCATTGTCCAGCCGCTGTATTTAAAAGTTTTCTTAGAAATAATACCGGATGTGTGTCGTGAAACCTTCCTGTACTCCACAGCTACACAGACTCATGATAAATTTCATCACACAGTCACAAAGTACCAAAAACGTTTTTATTTTTTTTTTCTGTGCATGCATTTCTTAAAACACTTTTTGTTCTGACATGAATATCAGACACGTTTTTGTTCCCTACCATCCAACATTTACTATATAATAATAATACAAAGAACAATGAATGAATGTGCAATACCACAATAAAGACTGTCCAGCATTCAGTCATTGGCTGTCAATTATAAAATGTAAAAAGCCAGTTATAAAGTGCTTCTGAAGATCCACACATCCCAAGGCATAAAAAACCAACATCAGCTAGCTCAGAAAGCAATGATTCAATTCATTTCATACTGGACGGCATTGTCTTCCTGTTCTTCTGTCAAGATTGCGAGGTCTTGGTCCAAAAAAAAAAAAAAAAAAAAATTAATAGTCTGGAAATATATCTGAATATGAAAATAGCAATCAGTTACAAATCCTACACAAAACCACAGAGAACATTCACACGTAGGACACAATGAGCACGTTTTCAATTTCCTAAAAGAATGGCAACATTACTAAAGTCTTGAAGATCAAATTTGAAAACTCCAAACAGGGAAAAAATAATCATATGGTTCATGAAAATGGTACAATCCACCCAGATGCTTTGTTCCAAGATGTTCTGCCCAACAGTGAGGTGTGTTGTATCGCACGTGTTCATACTCGACTGACTTGACCTCGGAGGTGCTGCAGTTAAAGACAACTTACCAGTGCAGGACAAAGCAGAAAGAAGTGATCTTATGCGAATGAGGAAAGATCTAGTATTTTATCCATTTATGGAGTTGTAGGACACTTGAGAGTTGGGATCCCGCTGCTTTATTGAGGCCTTCTCAGCCTCGGGCGATTCGTCATCAGGCTTGCCATCTATTATTGGCTCTTTATACTCATCTTCCTCCTCGCAACTCGGCAGCTGGAAGAAAGCGGTCCACCCGTGCACATCTGCAAGCTTGTGGAACGTGCGAAGGACCAGGAACATGACCATCAAGCCCACAAACAGGTACACTGGAAGAGAACAGAACGACAACTCATGCAACGAAACAACTTTAGATAACCATTTCAAATACTTACAAGGGAAGCTGAAATATTTCAGAGCTCTGTAGAAAGGAAAAAATATTCATATTTATAATATAATATATAAAATGCCAGCCCACTGGCACTTGGTATGATATATACAAGTTTCCTATGACAATAACATTGACAAGGACAATATGTGTTGTCAATTAAGGGGTCAGAGATTTGGAACAAATTACCACTTGTCATTAGAGAATATCCGACTTTTCCCAGCTTTAAGAATCAACTTAAACAATGGCTCAAGACACATTAAAATTGTGACCATTAAACAATTTTCTTCTTTAAAATCGAGGTATATGAATAAAGATCACTGTAGTATTGTGTAAGCATTTGTATGTATATCAAACCAGATTCAGTATTTATTGTAATTCCAGTATTTTAGCATAATTGCAACGCATTTGAAGTACATAGAATAGCACTTTACTGTATACGTGTAATTTGTCTGAAAACAGTGGTGTCTTTTGCAATTGTTACTGAATTTTAAGGTGTTCTTTAAACTGTGTAGTATCCTATTTAAACTTAAATGTTAGTTTTGTTATGTGTTGTTTTGTGATGACCTGATGGGGAACTGCAGATGGAAAGTAGCCCTGGGGCTAATTATGGCATATTTACATTACTGAAATGTTTATCAATATGCATTGTCCCTTTTAAATAAATAAATAAATAAAATAAATAAGCACATGGGTAAAATATTAGGGGTAAAAAGGTCAATTTCACAATTGCATCCAAGTTTCCTCGGATGGATTAGAATATATTAGCAAGTTTGTGGAATGTAAGACGGACCCAAAACAGATGCGCTGTAAGAGAAAAGAACGAATTTTAGCAATCTACAGGCAAAAACTTGTTCCAATATTGTTTAAGACGTTTGCCAAGGATTGACACACAGTAAATGTATGACCTCGCATTCGAAATACAGACATTTATATGAAGTTGGTCCACCCTGTGTCGCTTCGCTTTCCACAATTTTTTGGAGTGTTTCTATGGGACTATATGCCCAGTCGTCCAGTAGAGCATTTGTGAGGTCAGGCACTAACCATAAAACCCAAATATTAAATAAGCAAAGCATAAATTTAAATTGTACAGCTGAATTAGTATTAATGAATCATATTTAATAATCATTCAGAGGAGACTGGCTTTGACACAATGGTGAAATTCACTTTTTACACCTAATATTTTTCCTTCTACCAAGCCAGTTCTTTTATAGCCATGAGCCTTTATTTATTAATTTATACTTAAATATAGTACATTTTAAAGTTTATATTTGATGTTTTGATAAACGAGGGAAATTTTGCCTTATCTGTTGAAAACTTCAAAAGCCCTATCTTGGTTAAAGCCTTTCACACCCCTCACCTGTCTTTGAGCTCAACCAAAAGTTCTCTGAAAGGAAACTCAAGGAGATTCAAGTCTCTTACCCATGACTGATATCTTGTACAAAGCTCTGAGTCTCTGTCCTGGCTTTTCTGCTGGCACAAAGTCCCCCAGTCCTATAGTGCAGAGGGAGATGAAACAAAAGTAGAAGGCGTCCAAGAAAGACCAGGATTCTTCTATGGCGCTGAACACCAGCGCCGGAATCACGAAGAAGCCGAGCACCACCAGGACCATCAGTACGATGAAGTGCACAACACTGGCCGTGCGGCGGTGCAGGCCGGCCCGCTGCTGGCACAGGGAGATCGGCCCGTAGGTCAGGGGGTGCATGAGGCGCTGGACGCAGGCTGTGAGCACCAGCATGGTGAAGGGCACTCCGATCAAAGCATACACGATGGAGAACGCTTTACCCGCATCAGAGAGCGGCGTAGTGTGGCCGTATCCTGGAAGAGAGGGAAACAAGTCAAACAAATCTTTGCAGGGGAATGTTTCCAACAGGCACGACACATCATGTCAAGTCAAATTCATTTGAATAACGCTTTTTTACAAGACACAGCTTTACAGAAAGTCATAATAGTATATAATAATTTGAATTTGAATTTATTGACAGGATAGCCCCTTGAGATGCAACATCTCATTTTCAAGGGGGTCCTAAAACATAAGTAATATACACAGACAACAACATTACAAAACAAGACTACAAAAAAAAAAAAAAAAAAAAAATACCTTAGTGCTTTACCATATAGAGCATGTTTTTAGAATGAGCAATATGATGCTATAGAACAATGATACGAGTGATTTAGATCTATATTGTATTTATAGGGCTGTCTAGCAAAAGTCCCAGGCACACGGTTGGGCGTTGAAGGCAATTAAGATATTTACATATTGGCCAGTATTTTTGAGGGTTAAGTGATGTTAATAAATTATTAAAGAGTAACTAAACCCTGAACCAACTTTTTTTAGTTTTTTGACATTTGTGTATAAAGTGTTTTATTTCTACAATATATGCTGTAAAAACGCCTTAGTGCTGCCCTCTTCAGGTTGAATTTTCCTATTGGATGTTCCGAACTTCGTGACGTACGTACTACGCAGGCTTCAGCTCAACACGCTCTTGGCACCAGCTACACCCTTGGCAGTATTGTTTCGTCAATACTGTAGCGAGTCAGGAGTTGGAATTGCGAGTATTGAAAACGATCAGGATAGCAGACTGATCTCATGAAGTAGCGCGTGTAAGACACGCCAATTCGTTTTTCCATTTTTGGCGTGCCATCAACACGCATAATCGCTTTTCAGCGTGTTTATGAACGCCGTTGACTTAACGTTATTACTGTGTATATATAAATATATGACTTACCTCAACCCAGTCCCTAAACCTACCCGTCACTGGGGTTAATGGCATTTATGACTGTTCCCCTACCATCCTAGGAAAGAAAAACATAGCTCCCCAGATGTAGATGTACATTTTAGTTTGTTTTGCTTGGACATTTGACGGCGTGTACAGACACGCGGAATGACACGGACGTTAATGGCGTAGACATACACGCATACACCTCAAAATGCGTCGAGATAACACGCCACTTGACTCGAAATTAGCGTGTATTTGACTCGAAATTGGTGTGTATGTGGCGTGGATAGAGTGTTTACGCAAAAGTCATGATGTCATGTTGAGGATAGAGTGTTTTAGCATCTATTTCGTCCCCTCCATCTCCGCTGGGGTCCACCCACTTTTTCAACATTTTTCAAATATTGCCAGTGGGTGGAGTCAGGCTCTGACCAGGGGTTTAGTTACCTAAAAAAAAGTTGGTTAAGTGTTTAGTTACTCTTTAATGAATATGATCGGATGTTGCAGGTGAAAAGGCTAACGTTATTAGGAGATTTTAGATAATGGGGAGTCAGTTTCATTGCCAGAGTAAACAATTCTCAAAAAGCATCAATGAATATACAATCAGGTGTCTGGTTGTCAAAGAGTCTGATATGAGCTTTTATTTATTTCTATTTTTATACAAGAATCTGATATCATTTCCTAAATTGAGTTTGTGTAGAAAAATAGTGGGTTTGGCTTTCATTTGAATTATTAACATCTCTGATTTCAGCCAGAAGAACTATATTGCGACATCATTCCTTGTGTTTGAAAATGACTTATATCATGGTAAATATTTTGCATTTTCATGTGAGATGCTCTGACTTTTGAAGGTTCTTACATAATTTATTAAAAGTCTTACATCATTTACTCCCTTCCAAACCTGTATGACTTTTTCTTCAGTGGAACAAAAAAGACAACATACTGAACTGAACTGTGTGTCCATACAAAAACAACTTTGTTTGGAACGACATGAGGGTGAGTAAATGACCACAGAATCTTTATTTTTGGCTGAAATATACATTTTATCTAGCTAATTATCCAACGCATGTGATTTCCTGACTGCATAAAGCTGTTAGTGTAATCTAATACAGAGCAGGGTCAGCTACACAGGTTAACATGCTCGATGAAAGGAAAGCTTTATACAGACAAACAGGTCAAAGGATTGATTTCCCATGATACTATTTGCAGGACAAACAAGCCCAGTTTAAGCAAACAAAGCTTGCACTATGCCTACACTCAAGAGTCGTATATATGTTGGTTTGACAAAAACAAGTATCATGAAATAACCTTAAAATCACTTACATTATGGAACCATATACACAACCATATACATTATGGTTGCAGTGTGTGATTTTTGGCGACATCTAGTGTTTCGGTTGCGAGTTGCACTAAGGGCTCAGCCCACTGGTCACCCCTCCCTTTCGAAGAAGCTACGGTGGCTAAAACGGGACAAACATATAGTCGTCTGAGAGAGCAGAGAACAGCCAGATTAAGCCAAGAGTGTGCATCATTGTCAATGTTTCTGTACCAAAGTCCATTATAAACCACATCATGGCTAAAAAGTTTACAAAGCCATAGTCAGGTGCGGATCTAGCGTGCGCGCCTCCGCATCCCCACATAGACACCATTTACTACACACAATAGGCTTTGAAAACTCTTCACGATCGAATTAAAATGCTTCCAAGATCGACTTGTCGACCGCGATCGACGGGATGGTGATTCCTGTAACGTTACTGTTTTACAGTCAATGATAAGAGTACTAATCAGCTGTCTCACGAACGTAAGCACATTTATCCCCACATAGCAAAGCCATAACACAGCGAGGGAGAAGAACTAAGTTAAATGAAACAGTTCGACTACATATTTAACACCATTGACAAGGGAAAAGTCACTACCTCATTCTAAGGTAATAAAAAACATTATGTTTTTTTAAGTAGACTAAGTTCTTTATACACCACTGAAAACATAGTTATGGATGTCATATTGCATTTCCGTAACTAATAATGTTACACATTGCACCTTTAAATGTGGAATTACTGTCTCAGAGTAATAAGCAACCAAAAACAAGTTTCTCCCACACACTACAATTTGAATGTTAGACCACACATTTCCTTTCCATGCAAATGTTTACTTCCTCTATTAACAGCAGCACTACTGGGTGGAGATGACAGCTAAAGGTAAAACGGATGAAAAACATGCAAGTTCATCGAATTAAACTCCCTTCACAAGTACATGAAAACTATTTAAGTAATGTATACACTGCACTCCAAATTTCACACAAGCCAAATTTCCATTACCAGTCCAATCGTATGCTTTAATCTAAACACAGACCTTCAACAAGTAACATTTAAAACAAACTGAATATGAAAATAATCCTTTTAATAACTGGGAGTTGGATTTTTTTTTAATGAAATCCTGACATACAATAAACCAATTCCATACACATCCATCACATTTATCTATTTGAGAAATCTAAATAAGGTTGTGTACCAACCAAGACATTCATTCAACATTTGATTTACAATCTGATTCCAGCTTTTGTGTGCATATGTTTATAAAATCCCAAACCCAAATATTGGTTTAATACATTTTCAATACTAGAGCATGCTCCATTTTAATCCTATTAGGTTAGGAGGTTTTATTCAGCAGTCTAAACAATGGTCAGAAATCAAGAGATTAATCAATTAAAAAGCTCTAGTCTTTAGGTCAAATTAAAATATGTCTGCATTTGTATTTTTGAACGAGATTCCACACAAAGGGGCCTCAATCGCCAACATTCCCATCCTGTATCCTGTTCATCTTGCCACTGGGTAAAAAAAGTTTGTTTGTTGTTCGTCATAAAGTACATAAGAAGGCTTAAGTCTGCTACACCTTAGGCAATAGGAAAACACTACATAATAAGAATGACTCTGATGAACTCGTCTCTTAATAAAAATGTTATTCCACTCTATTGTTTACATAGACTACAGTTAGAATGTTCAGTTCTGTCGAACTTTGGAACGTTGTTTTGCAGAACTTCGAATGTTTGTGGTGTTCTACACAGAATTCTACACTCGCGTCTGATTTAAGGGGTTGCTAAACATAATTAAATATCCAATATGATCCATCAAACAAGCGCAACATCAATTAAACTGTTCCTGTGAAACTCACCCACTGTCGTGACCATCGTGTTGGCAAAGAACAGTGAAGACGCCAAATCCCAGTTTGTACGGAGCGAGGCATTTTCAAGGATCGACACGCCGTATTTATTCGCTTTTAAAACTCTCTCGAGGAAACCTTCAAGGGCCGTAGCGTTGATGCAGCTCAGGTTGAGGAACTCAGCTTTCAGGGAGTTCAGGTCTGATTTCAGGGTCTCTTCGACGGGCCGCTCGATGGCAGAGAAAACAAGCGCTCCCAATATCAAGTAAGTGATGTACGCTAGGATGAAGCCACTGAGCACAAAGCAAGACCTGAACGCCGTGGACATGGTGGGATTTGCGAGTAAACGCGACGAAAGTGATTGTTAATTTGTTGCAGTGATGTGTTGGACTGATTAACTCCACCCTTTCACAATCCTCCACCCTCTGAGAGAAGTTGGCCACGGTGGCCAGGAACTCACTGAGTCACATGGGGGATGCTTTGAATTGTGTGTGTTTGTAAGGTGTGCACATAGGGTGTGCAGCACAAACGAGCTCTTTCATTTACACCCAACAGAGAAATCAATTATACACATAGTGTGATTACTATCAAGTGCTGCCAAGAGTCTTAAAGGAGGAGTTCACTTTTTAAAAAAACTTTTGCTGATAATAAATTTACTCACCCCCATGTCATCCAAGATATCCATGTCATTCTTTCTTCAGTCGAAAAGAAATTAAAGTTTTTTTCATCAAAAACATAAAGAAATTATATGTTTGATGAAAACATTACAGGATTTTTCTCCATATAATGGACTTCAATGGGATCCAAACGGTTCAAGGTTCAAAAGACCTTGTTTATCAAAATGAATCTTTTCCCGAGTCAATTTGTTCATTCAACGAACGAAATGAACGAGTTGACTCGGGAAAAGATTCGTTCATTTTTTTTTTTATCTCTCGCAATTTTGACTTTCTTTTTTGCAAATTGCGAGTTTATATCTCGAATTTTGAGTTTTTCCTCGCAATCCTCTTGACTGTATTTCTAGCAATTGTAAGAAAAAAGTCAGAATTAAATCCAAAATAAAATCCAATTATGAGGAAAAAATTTATTTTTATTTATTTATTTAAAAAAAAAAATTCTTAACAAGCTTCCATAGATTTTGAGATATGGGCTTTTTAGCTGTTCATAAGTGTTTTTTTTTTTCTCAGACTAGTGGAAAGAAAACATCCAAAATACAATGTTAATTACACTGCATTTCTAGCCATTTTTCGCATGTTTTTTCGAGTCAGAAATCTCCACTTCAGCGACACCAACATGTACAATATTATTCCTATCTATATTCTGAAGGTTTTTACATTGGGGTTTGTTCATATATAATTTGCCTGATTTTATGCAACATTTATTTTTATTTTTTTCTTGCTGTTGACAGTAAAGAGGTAAAAGAGATATGCAAAATGAACCTGGCCTTACCTAATGTCCAGTGTATTGTTCTAGAAATGTATGCAAATTGGTGGATGTTTAATTAATTAATGCCTCATTTGCATATTTAAACATTTCAGAAAACTTATAAACATTTGAAATTCTTAAAATAATCAATCAACTGGGGAAGTAAGGTGATAATAGTTAGTCTTTTCGCCTGGGGTGTCTTGCGTAAGAAGACATTGGTTTTACAGATAAGTTACTCATGCACTGCAGGGGTTTGTGTTAATTTGCATAGGGTGTATTACAGCAATATGGAAATTTCTGCACTGTGACTGCGACACTTAGCAATAAATGAGACCTCAATCGCATGGCGACACAGCTTTCTGGTCAACATATTGATTGTGTCCTAAATTATCCTAAGTTTTCTTTTGAAAACACAAACTCGTGATGAAGTCTGTTGTGAAGATGAAGCGAGGGAGAGTCACATGTCACTGAGGGGATAGAAATAGCTGTAGTCTCAGTCAAAACAGTTTAGTGCATTTCTGTTCAAATCCACATTTAAGTAAACAGACCTCATAAACTCATGAGGACAGCAGTGTGAACAGTTGAGCTATTATCCTGGTAAACAAGCTGCCAAGTCACTCTGATTAGTCAAAGTTAACCAATTATTTTACTCTTGTTACATCTCTGTCTAAAGGAGATGTCCTCACATGTTTTGATGGCATAACTGGAACTAAATAATACATGCAGATACTCAAAATGAAATTTTGTGTTCATAGGTTGTTGCAGTTCACATCTGCTCAAAAAAACATTGCATGGTCGAACCCTCAGTTATCCGCTTCATTCAGTCATTAAAGGTGTTTTAATTACATCAATCAACAAACAAGCTTACAGGATCAATTGAAAATGTTAACATTCATTTTAAAACACTTCTGAAAATATGGTCTCTATTCTTCAGGAGTTAAAAATGGTACACTATAGTGTCATATTTAGTACTTCAATCACAGGGAGAAAAGACATGGAAACAAGAAAATGGATTTCTCGGTGAGGTGGTGTATGAAAATACATTTTGTGGAAATTTGCTAGCTTTTGACAATTTTCAGGTAAAGGAGAGCTTTTTGAGGGCAGAAAGTAATTGTAATCTTTCTCTCTCCCCACATCAAAATATATATATTTTTTGATTCCATATTTGAATGTACAGGTTCGCCATGGCTCCAGCAAAATAAGCTTCTCCTAGCAGATGTAATACATAGATTGAAAGCAATACAAAAACAGCATACTGTGATATTTGATAAAAATAGGTCCAATAACCAGATTCAATGCTGCACAAGTCTCCTTACACCTGAACTTAACAATTAGACAAAGTTTTTTTTCTCTTTTTTTTTACTTGACATTTGAGTATATTTGTCCTAATTGAACCCTAATATGCTGATATACTGAAAAAACATATTTGTCTGAACGCAAATCTTGTGTTTCTGGATACACAGCTGAATGAGAAACAGAATATACCAGACATTGAGTGAGAACAGACACACGTTAAATAAACATCCAGGGAAATTCAGTATTATTACTCTCCGCTGAATTTCCTATTTCAAGGAAGCATGGGTCAAAGATGTTTCAGCAGATATAGAGACTAAGTCTTGATATTTCTGTTGAAATCATATGACAGTCTTCTCTTAGCATTTGCAGCTAACTGCTGGTTGGATGTTGGGAGATTTGGAGAAAACCTGGAACTGGTCTTTAGTCGAACTGTCACACATTCCTGAGGTGGAAAAGTATGATTATGTGGTTATAATATTGAAAACATAGAAATATTTATAGTAAATATACTATACTATACTAAAAACACCAATACCAAGCCATATTTATGGTAAATACACTGTATATAAATATAATATTTACTACCGCAGCCCTCAATCGGGTCATGGGGTCTATATGACCCCAATCAAATTTTACTCAATTAAAAAAAGGTTCCCTTCATCTCATACATTTCATACATTATCTATCTATACACACACACACACACACACAAAACTGGGCTTGATTCGGTTGTTCTGAAGGTATGTAAAAAAAAAATGTCTGGTCCACATTGAAATGAATGGGAAACGCGAAAAAAAAAAAAAAAACTAAATATATTTTCTTCATGTCAAAAAAAAATAAAAATAAAAATCTGGCATAAATCAGAAGAATTTTACAAAGAAATGAAGGCCTAGTATTAGAGCATTTATGCAATGTATCATAAAAAATAATATTTCATATGCAAGCAAATGGTGTAGTTGAGGAATTGTGTGGTATATGGATACAAAAGTACTTTATATCTCCAAAAACACAGCATTAATGAATAGATGAGAAGTAAACAAAAAAATGTATATATTATTTGCATGATTAAAAATGTATATTTTTTGTACAATTACTCAATCAATTGTTGGGGTCGTATAGACCCCGAAACCCAGGAGTGTAAACAGGTTTGTTTTAATATCAAGTTTTTGCAATATGTTTTCATCATTCAACTCACAGAGCTGGGTCGTTCCAAACGCAGTGACTGAAGGAGGAGTTTACAGGACACAGACTCCGCCCTCTTATATTTCACACCAATCATCCGGTCCAGATCCTGGAGGCCATCAAGTAAGCTCTGTTTCCTTTGGGCCAAAGCAAAATGATTAAGCCGGAGTTTTAAAGCATGTAACAAGAAAAACAAATACCATTATTATACGTGAAATTATCAAAGAAAGGTTTGTTTTGACATTTTCACTCATCTCAAGAGGATGAAATACAGAATTTCATGCACAACAGTCAGGCCTTTGTTTTTTTGTCTGATGCAATGCAGTAGTATCCTGTATTACCACAAGGTGGCAATAGATGATTATTATATATGTCATGGGCTTTCAAACTGTTCCCGGAGCCTCCCTTATTAGCAGCCGATGAGAGCTGAAAAATCCCCCTAATAGTATTATAACTTTATAAATAATTAGCACAGCCAAGCTACAAATAATGCAACATACTTGTGCTCGCCTATATTGCTGTTTTCAGCTGGTCCTTGCAGAAGCTGCTTTAGTGTAGGAATGCATTCAGGATCTTCACAGGGAGACTCGTCAGAGGGAAAGGCCTCTAGAAAGACATTTGACTACACACACAAATAGTGAGGATCATTAGTCATCAAAGCATCAACTGTGATGAGTTTTAGCAAACATTCATAGGCTTACAACAACATTCTCGAGTTTAAAGATATATTAGTATGATACTTAAAATCATAAAACATGTCTTGAAACGCCTTCACGTGTTATGGGAATTATTGTAAATATGGATTTCCTAGTTAAAAAGGGGACATGAACACCCAAGTCATATTTCCCACTGTGAACCTCAGGGATCATTTTGATACCCAAGCTCCCAAGTTGCATGGGGCAAAACCTTTAAAGTTATAGTTAAAGTGCCTTAAAGGAGTTGTTCACTTTTAAAAAAAACTTTTGCTGATAATTTACTCACCCCCATGTCATCCAAGATATCCATGTCATTCGAAAAGAAATTAAGGTTTTCGAAGAAAACATTAAAGGATTTTTCTCCATATAATGGACTTCAATGGGAACCAAAAGCTTCAAGGTCCAAAAGACCGTTTCAGTGCAAATGGTCGCCTTGCTCTGTTCTGTGATGCGCATTCGTGACTCTCCTATTCGAACTCGAACTCATTCATTTCGTTCGTTGAATGAACCAAATGACACAAAAAAAGATTTGTTCATTTTGATAAAGAAGTTCGAACAGGAGAGTCACGAACGTGCGTCACAGAACATTTGAGCTTATAAAACTTAAACTTTGTTATTTATTAATTAAATGAGCGATCGTTTCGCTTGATAAGACCCTTATTCATCGTCTGGTGTCGTTTAAAGCCCTTTAAAGCAGCACTGAAACTGTCTTTTGGACCTTGAACCGTTTGGTTCCCATTGAAGTCCATTATATGGAGAAAATCCTGGAATGTTTTCATCAAAAACTTTAATTTCTTTTTGACTGAAGAAAGAAAGACGTGGACATCTTGGATGACATGGGGGTGAGAAAATTATCAGCAAAAGTTTTTTTTTTAAAGTGAACTACTTTAAAACGTGCAGCATTATTCAACACAATTACCACAGAAACAGGAAGACAGGGCGGGACATATCGAACAGCTCCTCCCTTTTTTTAAATAGCCAGTAGCGTTTAATTTAAATCACAGCTCGGCCAGAGCCGTTGACCTCGGTAAAGTTTCCTCCTAATTTCGAACCGTTTCTCCTCCTAACGTGACATTAACGTGAAACCAGACTTCATTCGCCCCAATGGAAAGGATTAAACTGTATGAATCGTTCCCTATCCCCTATATAGTGCACTATATGCCATTCACCATGTAGAAAATAGAGAATGTGACTAATTTTAGCCGCAGCTTCAGCATCTGTTTATAATGTAGGGGGCGGAGCTACAAGTTCTAGAGAGCATGATTGGATAGAAAATCTGATGTCATCATCCATATTGGTGGAAGTGAGAGACTGGAAGATTTGAACGCTTATATCTTCTAAATGCGAATTTTGATGTTATTTTGGAGCACTAGCTTAAAGATAACAGTAAGGCTAATGTATTCATGGGGGCATTTTGATTTCATGCTGTGACTGGTAATCTTCATCAGGTTTTTCCACAACAGCTACATTTACCTTCTCTTGTCTTTAAGTAGAGCATATTCGTTTAAAGCATGTTTTATACACAGTGTTATGAAGAGTTATCCAGAATTGTCAGAAAGCTGACGATGTAGATAGTGCGGTGAATTTTTATATGGTTGCCAATGCCAATGGGACGCTAAATATCATCCCTGCTCTAATAAAATATTCCCAATGAACAGGCAAGAATAAATCAATGTCCTCCATGATTAAAGAATAATGTCCTCCAAGAATAAATCAATGTCCTACACGATTCTTTCCGGCAACAAAGAACTTGAATGCGACAATCTCATAATCTTTAAAAGTGGGAAGTAGGAAATTTCTGATTACACGTGAGGGCAGCATTAGTAAATAATCTGAAAACAGAATTATTATAAATCTTTACCACATAATGGAGAGAAGAGAGGGAAAGGTTTGGCTTTTGTTCGGTTGAAGGCCACCACTGGCCACCAGGCACTGTCTTCTGCTCCACAGTCTCCTGGCTGAAGGCAATCCATGTGCTCTCTGACTGCTGGAATGACTGGTCCGTCGTCCAATCAGATGCCCAGGATGCGGGTTCATTTGCATCAGTGGGACTTGCGCATCCCTCTGAGAGGAGATAAGGGTTCATGTTAAGTCTTTAAAGTTTAATTTTCTTGGATATCATATATAACAAGACCAGTAGGTGTTACTGTATGTTACTGCAGTGGAAAGGTTTCACAATGTCTAGCATCATGGACATGTGCAATAACTGACAGGACGTGAAAGTGTTTAACCATACTTCAGTTCTCTGTTTTTGTACACTCTGTGAACAAAGTGTATGATCAGTTATTTTTAGACCATCGTTGAAAGGTAAAAAAAAAAGCCTCGTTTGGGAAAATGTGCCTCTAGTACCAACATACAGTCAATTTCACACAAATTATGATTACAGGGGTGGATTATTGATTAATAAACACTTTTCACACGTTTCTAGCATGTTAATATGAACTCAACTCACTTTTACCATAGAGAGCATGATTTGTAAACTAATACACTGTGATGTTTGCACCACATAACTGACTCCATATGTTTGGCTTTTCTAAACTTTGTATTGACATTGCACTTGAGCGTTCGGGTATGAGCTCAAAAACATCTATAAGCAATCTAGATGGCATGGTTGCTTCAGAAACTGTTTTTATCTAACGCTTGCTTGTTTAAGGGTTTAAGTCTGGTGGTTTTTGAAATGGTACTGTAGATATTAACCTTAAGCATTAAAGGAGTAGTTCACTTTTCAAAAAACTTTTGCTGATAATTTACTCACCCCCATGTCATCCAAGATGTCCATGTCTTTCTTTCTTCAGTCAAAAAGAAATTAAGGTTTTTGATGAAAACATTCCAGGATTTCTCTCCATATAATGGACTTCAATGGAAACCAAACGGTTCAAGGTCCAAAAGACAGTTTCAGTACAAACTGCAAACTGTTCAAAGGGCTTTAAACGATTTCAGATGATGAATAAGGGTCTTATCAAGCCAAACGATCGCTCATTTAAAAAAAAAAAAAACAAAGTTTAAGTTTTATAAGCTCAAATGCTCGCCTTGCTCTGTTCGGTGATGCACGTTCGTGACTCTCCTGTTCAAACTCGTACATCAAAATGAACAAACCTTTTTTCGTGTCATTTGGTTCATTCAACGAACGAAATGAACGAATTGACTCGGGAAAAGATTCGTTCATTTTGATGAACGAGTTTGAACAGGAGAGTCACAAACGCGCGTCACAGAACAGAGCAAGGCGAACATTTGTGCTTATAAAACTTAAAATTTATTTATTTTTTTTTTAATTAGCGATCATTTCCTTGTTAAGACCCTTATTCATCATCTGGAATCATTTAAAGCCCTTCGAAAATTTGCAGTTTGTACTGAAAGTGTCTTTTGGACCTTGAACAGTTTGGTTCCCATTGAAGTCCATTATATGGAGAAAAATCCTGGAATGTTTTCATCAAAAACCTTAATTTCTTTTCGACTGAAGAAAGAAAGACATGGACACCTTGGAGGACATGGGGGTGAGTAAATTATCAGCAAAAGTTTTTTCAAAAGAGAACTACTCCTTTAACCTTTTAGCGGCACTGACTTGAAAGTATCGCGAAGTAGTCATATCATTTTGCCTGAACTGGAAAGATATGGTCCACAAATAACTTATATGTCATATAAAAAGATTTACTTGCATGACCTAAAAAATTAAAAGTAGGTTAAACCTGTTTATGTTACAGTACCTGAATCACCTGGTTTTCACCTTTTTAGAGAACAGGATTAATCCTGCGGATTATGATTACACAGTGGCAAGCCCGTAAGATTATTAAGGGGAAAAGTATTTGGTTTTGACCAAAAATTATGGGCAGGAGACGTACTATATGAATAAATAACGCTGTGTTTGTCCTCTATTTTGATCAAGCCATTCCCTCTAGACACACTGCCTTTGGCATTATGGAGGTTGGCCTCTCCTCTTGTCCCATTGGCCTTGCCTCCCGCCTTAGGCTGGTACACAGCAACAGGGGCAGTGAAGGGATGAGAGGGTAGGAATTCCAAGCATTGCTTTAAATAATTAATATCTTCACATGAGGTCGGAGGAAGCGAGGGGGTCTGCAGGAATCCAGGTCAATCCAGACAGACTATTTAGTACTGGAGCACTGGAACCGCATGTTTATCTGCTCACACAAACCCAAACAAAGCCAGGTTCCTGATCTAGAAGAGATCTGACTGTCCCTTCAGTCTTAAGTGACTTAAAGGAGTAGTTCACTTGTGATCTGTAAAAAAAACTTTTGCTGATAATTTACTCACCCCCATGTCATCCAAGATGTCCATGTCTTTCTTTCTTAAGTCGAAAAGAAATTAAGGTTTTTGATGAAAACATTCCAGGATTTTTCTCCATATAATGGACTTCAATGGGAACCAAACAGTTCAAGGTCCAAAAGACAGTTTCAGTGCAAACTGCAAACTGTTCAAAGGGCTTTACACGATTCCAGACGATGAATAAGGGTCTTATCAAGTGAAACGATCGCTCATTTAAAAAAAACAACAACAAAATTTAAGTTTTATAAGCTCAAATGCTCGCCTTGCTCTGTTCTGTGATGTGCGTTTGTGGTTCGAACTCGTTCATCAAAATGAACAAACCTTTTTTCGTCTCATTTGGTTCATTCAACAAACGAAATGAACGAATTGACTTGAATTGAATTGAAAAGATTCGTTCATTTTGAACGAAGAACGTGCATCGCAGAACAGAGCAAAGCAACCATTTGAGCTTATAAAACTTAACCTTTGTTATTTTTCTTTAAACGAGCGATCGTTTTGCTTGATAAGACCCTTATTCATCGTCTGGAATCGTTTAAAGCCCTTTGAACAGTTTGCAGTTTGCACTGAAACTGTCTTTTGGACCTTGAACCGTTTGGTTCCCATTGAAGTCCATTATATGGAGAAAAATCCTGGAATGTTTTCATCAAAAACCTTAATTTCCTTTCGACTGAAGAAATAAAGACATGGACATCTTGGATGACACGGGGGTGAGTAAATTATCAGCAAAAGTTTTTTTTTAAAAGTGAACTACTCCTTTAATGTATTCATTACCCCGCTACTTTCAAGAAAGTTGACTCACCACAGTTGTAATCCTCTCTCGCAGCCAACTGTTGGACGTCACTGAACCCGTCCATCCCACCTGCCTGCATGAACGCCCCGAACTCATCCTCATCCTCCTCGCCCACATCGAGAGACCCCTCGTCAGTGGCCACCTTGTCCCCGTCGTCAACTCTTGCCAGCTCTGATATCAACTCTGAGTTCTCCAGAGGCAGCGAGTCTCCACCTCTAGCCCCCACCTCCCCATTGCTTAATGCTGGGATGGCTGTTGCTATGGCTGCAGTGGTGGTAGGGGCAGGATTAGGCTGGGAGTGAATAGTGGTTACAGTTATATTGGTTGTTGGTGTGCTAAAGCCTCGTGAAGAGGATTTGTCAGACTGCTGAACTTCAAGTTCCCCATTCTCCGTGATTAATTCCTCCCAATGCTGAGGTGAACACCTCCACTTCTTCTTCTTCGTAGTGCTACATTCAACACCCACTGGAGCGCGGCCCTCCAGCATGACTGTACTCTTTGTTTCCGGAGGTCCGTCCCTCCGAGTTGTGAGATTGCGATCCTCCACCGAATGTAGATTCTCACGGTCCATTAGGCGCTCATCCGGCCTGGATTCTTGATTCTTCTCAATGCTGACAGGGACTTCAGAGGGAGTTTGATCTATGCTTGGCTCACTACTACAGTTTGTTGTGGTTGATTTTATTTCCAATTCAGGTGATCCTAGGTTTGAGTTATTCGAGTCAAGCTTAGTGTCTCCTTGCGCATCGCCATTGGCACGACTGAATCCTTCGTCTACTTCAGAACAGTTATCGGATTGATTAATACTCATGTCAGCTTTGACCTGCTCACCTTGCTTGGCACATGTTTTGTCAGAAGAGCAGCAGGTTTGTGGGTCCATGCTCTCGGGCGCAGCAGTTTTCGCCGATACGGGGGAATGAGCCAACTCATTGATTTCTTCCTGACTTGGATAGCTAGCACTGGTCCCTTTCTGGCATTGTGTTATTGTTGTACCTGCTGCTACGTCTGTAATGACTGCATTTGTTTGGTCGCCATGTTCCGGCTCACAGTGCTGATTGGCGATTTCCTTTCTGCCGTGAGCTGTTGTTCTTCTCTCCGCTGAGCCTGTTGTTTTACTGCACTTCCTCCATTTTCTTATGGCCCGGGGCTTGGCCTTGAATAATCCTCCCTCGTCTGTCCCATCCTGGCTCACCCTCTGCCCCCTAGAGGAACATATAAGCTCTTCTTTCGACCCCTCGAGGATGACCGTGTGAGTCCGTGGACCTGTGACTCTCGCTCCAGCCCCTCGGTTTCCAACAGCACAGATGTAGCTGCCTCGTCCCTGGGCCTTGAGAAAGAGGCAGCGAGTCTGAGTCTGCCTGCCACCCCCCTCAGTGCCTTTCAAAGTGGCCACAGTTACAAGAGCACCAAGACCGCTGGCGCCTTGCCTGACCCCTGAAGTTCTCGCCGCACTATTCGTACCATCCGATGTGTGCCCATAGCCACTGCTAACCTGTCCTGACCAGCTTCTCTGCCCCACCCTGTCTTCAGGAGGCGGTTGGCATGTGCTCTGTGCCCGAGATCCATTAGCAGCCTTTCTCCTGGCTTTAGAGTAACCCCCACTCACAGCCCACGCTCTCAGGCCTTTAATCAGGGGTATGGCTCCAAACTCAAGGGCACTGCTCAATGAGACATTGGTTCTTCGGCGTTCATTCAGTAGCTCCCGATGGGCCATTTCCAAGCAGTTATTGTTGTTGTTCTGTTGCAGCATTCTTCTTGGGGCAATAATATCAGATGCTGTGGTGGGTAAAAATTGCATTTAGGATGTCAAAATCTTACAGCACATATTTTGTTATTCAGCCATGAATGCAAATGGCATATATATTTATGTAAGTTTGATATCTGATAATTAAAGGTCAGTACAAAAACAAGTACCGGCTCAAATATCAATTTAGTTCACGGCAAATTGTCTTCATATAAAATGTAAAAGTTAATTTATTTACTAGGCTATGAGTTTTTAACTTGAAATTAATTTGCCTTGTGTTCACATCACACTGTCAAAAATATTGTTGGTTTAACTTTAAAAAAATGGTTGCCTTAAAATTTTAAGTTCATTGAAATGGAAAAATTGAGTTAATACAATGAAAGAGATTCATTTAATCACCAAAAAAACTCAAAATATTATGTTATTACAGTGCATTTGTTCAGTCCTCACTGTCCGAGTATGTATGTATATATATATTGTAATATATCATATCATTTTCTTGCATTCATTATAACTGTAATATGTATTTTAATTATTAGTCTGTTATTGCATATACTACAATTATAGTTTATTGTGTTTTAGTTACATACACACTATAATTGTATAATATTGCAATATTCTATAAAATACATATACAATATGTATAATGTTTTTATTTTTATACTTACAACTATTATAAAAGATATTGTCATATCAAACCACGAAAAGATGGTTCTTTCTTCATTCTGTTTAAATTTTATTATATATTAGTGCGGTCAAATCGATTAAACATGATTAATTGCATCTAACATAAGTTTGTGTTTATATAATATGTGTATATATTATTAAATTTATATATGTGTGTATGTGAGTGTGTACACACACACATATATACATACAACATATTGTATATAGGCCTATATATGCATACATTGTGTGTAATTATAATTGTATTATTGTATTTTATACAGACTGTTTTATTTGATTGTTTTCTTATTATTACATTTAATACTTTAATCTTATATTGTATAGGCTACTGTTACTGTCGTGTAGCCTACATTTTTCTTACATTTTATTTCGCATGTCCCAAACTATGTCACGGTGATCAGAGGACGCTGCGTTACGTAGTCTTCACACACAATACGTGATCGCATCACTTGCACCAAATCGGGAGTCTGTCATTAACTAATACTTGCCCACACACATGTACCCTCGGGGAGGGGGGATTATGTGGATCGATTCTTTTTGTGGTTTGTTATGCTATATTAATCTTTTAAAAAATCATAAACAACCAATATTTTGTTTCTTTGTTTCATCTTACCTTTACACCGTGCCAGTCACTTCCCTCGTGCTGATGAGATGTCACGAATCACACAATTCCAGCTGTCGTAGGTTATGAAGATGCTGCTGGGCTGAAGGATTTGGGCTTTAACCTTCATGAGGATTATGGACTGTTTAGAAATGATGATATCCATGTCACCGCGTCGTTTTAAGACAGCATATCCGAATACAGAGCATCGTAGATTTGTAGCGTAAGCTATTAATCCCATGTATGTTTCATGTGCTCCGTTAAAGTGAGCGTCACGCTACACCTCCGTGTCTCCTCATAGCGCAGGCTGCGTTGTGCGTTCACTGGCATTAAAGCAACGCAGAGCCTCCGCAATCTAGTGCGTGATACCAGCTGACCAATGGACTACTTGCACTGAGCTTCGCGACGCACTTCCGTTTGGAAACAATACATAGCACTTACTTCCGGTTATGTTTACTTCCAAAGTACTGCGGTCAATCGTCAATGAGTTGAACAAACACCACCTAAAATGAGTGTCTGTAATAAAGTTTTATATTTTGGAAAATGTATTGACAGAAGAAGGGATTTTCTGATGTTTACTGTGTGTGCAGAATTTTCAAAACTCATCGGAACATGAAGTTTAAATCCAAACCAAGCCAAAAAAAACGCCATTATTTCACCACAGTCAGTGTCAGTGTTCGTCTACGTTGGTGAGAACAGATGAATAACATCAGTACGAAACACGAACATTTATTTGGATTAAATATTGTAACGTTAATCATTCAGTGTCATTTTTCAATGTCAATCGTTTTACTATTTACATGTTCATGACCAAAGTGCTTAATTAATTTTTAGAGAAGTTGACTCATTCTCCTCTATGCTGCAGGCGTTCTGATCTATCGCACCTCACAATCATTCATTTATTCATTCATTCAACTATTTTAAAAAGACAGGAATAAAGCACCAATGCACACTTTTTATCAGTCAAATTCATAAAAAAAAAGAAGTAAACTCAAGTATAAAATATAAGTAGGCAAAGACAAAAATAATGTTGTTAATGAGAAGACAAAAGCAGATTAGTGGATAAATATGTTGTAATGACCTGGCAGTCAGCGCTAGCAGCTGGGTGCATTATGGGTATTTTTTATTGAGAGTTGATTTATGTGTTATTGCAGTAAGAACTTTAAGTTTTTGTGATAGTAAAGTTATGTGTGTTAATGTTCAAGTTAGATCAGATGTTCTTGGTTCATTTACTGCCTAATGTAAAAATGTGTCTCTCACCGTCATGGAGAGAGTGTAAGGCCCTTTTTAAAAGAGGAAAAGTTATTGCTACTGTTTCCTTTTTGTTGATTCAACTAATTCTCCACCTGTGGGAACATTGTGGGTCGTGCTGTGTATGGGACATGAGTGTTCTGATCTTATGTTAGGAATTAGCATAAGCGTTGTTAGCGTAGTTTAGCTCAGGTTAGACCTATTTATTCCTATTTGATAACTACCAGTTATTATAATATTTAGCCTATTTATTATTCAGAATGGAACAGTTGTAAAGAAAATATATTTATAGGAACATTATAGCAGGCTCAAGATAATTAATACAGAGATCATTATTTTTATTTTTTTATCAATCTGCATTCTCATGTATGGATGTACGATGAACACTCTAACCGGAGTAACGCAGAAGTAGTTGTGCAAGTAGTCCTGGAACATAAAAATTAGGGCTGGTCAACGATTAATTGCATCCAAAATAAAAGTTTGTGTTTACATAAATATGTGTGTGTAGTGTGTATAATTATTTGGCACATATAAATACACACATGCATGTATTTAAGAAATATTTGTATATATATTTATATTACATATAAATATAAATATTTTATTTATCAATAACACATTTGTCTTAAATATATACATGCACATGTGTGATTTTATATACAAAATAATTATACACAGTACATACACGTAAACGCAAACTTTTATTTTGGATGCGATTAATGACGATTAATCGTTGCCTAGTCCTAATAAAAATATAAATCATCTTAATTTTTCACAAGACTTAGGGCCTATAACACAGACGTCGAATGGGCTATTTTTCATGGGACATTTATGGCGTTTAGTTGTAGAACTTAAAAACAGTTTCCTTCAAAGTAATTGCATGAACAAAACAAACAATACATTCTTCAAAATGTCTGCTTTTGCGTTTTCATGGGAGAGAGTAAGTAGTAGGCTATGAGTTTCATAAAACATACATTAACACTGGACACATGGAAATAATATTGCAATCTTGAGGAACGCTTAACGTTATGCCAGCTGTTTGTATTGGCTGTAATTTTGCTTGCCATGTCAGTTAATTATGTGAAAATTAAAAATAAAAAAGATCAGGAAATAATTAGGTAAAACTAATTAAAATTTTAATATTTTATTTGAGTATTCTATTTTTGCATTAGATGGGGATAGGCATCATCTAAATGACTGTTTCAGAAAAGCAACACATTACAAACATGCCTTAAATATAATATACATATACATATTCCTAGCATGTAAAATCCATCAACACAAGAGTTCATTTTAAAAAGGAAATGCTGTTTTTTCACACTCAGCGTTTTCAAACAGAGAAAGGCAATCTGGTACAGCATAACACAATCCTTAGAAAATCTCAATGTATATTGTTTGAATTTATGACAAAAATATGTATCACGAAAATACTCACATCACAGCTTCCTTTTTTAGAGTCCTATCTGTACAGATCATGCATATAAATATGTAAAAATAGTACATGTATTTCTAATAGTACCTAAAATAAACAGAATTCCATAACAACAACCACAAAACCACATAGACAAACCAGGCATCAAAAAGGCAAAGCAATATTTCCAAAATGCTGTAAAATTCTGCAGTTTAAATGGCGTACTGTGATAAGACTGGACAAAGCATAAGCAAAAACTAAAATAAAAGTAATATGTCTGTTTTGCACAGATTTGTGTCTATGTTGTATGTTTCTTATCTACAACAAAATGTGATTAATCAGAGAAAAATCTTTACAGAAGTATCAATTCAGAGTGGCAAGTTACAAAACATGATTTAATAATACTCGTTTTGTAGCAACATTTTCATTATGCATAAGTTGTGTTTTTCTTATTATTAAGCAAACAAGAAAAAATATATAAATAATAAATTATACTGAAATAATTGCCACATATAAAAATATTTATATGGCCTATATATTATATTATATCTTGTTCTGTAACTGAGATGCTTACTGTTTCGAACTGCTGCTTTTTGTTTCTGTATACTTTGTTGTCTTAGTCACAACTGTAAGAGTTCCCTCTGTTTTAGTAATCAGATGCTCTGAGGACATTTCATGGGTCAAATATTCAACGCTTGGCATCTTCACATAGAAACCTCCAGAGGCTTCCTCACTAGAGCAATGAAGAGAGGACTTGCTTCCTTTCGGAGAGCTTTCTGGTGTGATGTGAAGGATGCCAGTAGAATGGGGACTAAGGGTAAACTTGGGTACTTTGAAACATGTTGTTTCTTGTCTTTCTTCGCTCTTCTTTACGGAGACGAACGCAGATGATACTGTAGCTTTTGGGGACTCTGATCCCTCCCGTCCTGCTAGCATTTCAGTCCTTGCCTTGGAATAAACTAAAGTATCAGTCTCTCTCACTGTGCCTGATATTGTCATTGTCTCCTTGCTCTCTTTGCTTTCCCCCGAGGTCTCCTTCTTGAGACACGTCACGCTTGTTTCCAATTCCTCTTCCTGGACCGTCTCTTTTGAGTAGGGTGAAAAAAACTCCAATTTGGGCAATTTAAGCTTTCCAAACATTGCTTTTTCATCTTTGTCACCATTTAGGCTTGTTCCATCATCAGACCCGCTTGGTGTTACATCAAATGATCCTCTCTGCCCAGATGAAAATGTGACTTTGGGTAATTTAAGCTTACCAGTTTTTGACCTTCCTTCGGTTTCAACCTCCTGCTCCAAATTTACTGCATTCCCCTTTTCATTTGATTGAGACTTGCCAAAACTCGACTTTATTTTTTTCTTTGCCAACTTGAGCTTCTCTTCTCCAATTTCGGCACTTGCTTCACCACCTACACTAGCAGCGCTCTCGGTTTGTGGATTCACCATAACAAATACGGCTTTCGTTACTTTTGGCATACGTGGGCCCTCGTAGTCTACCTCAGAGTCTACGTTTATGGAGTGACCTTTTACCCGAGATGATGGGATGTTAACTTCAGGTGAACTTAAAGATGGCAGAGGTATCCCAAACTTTGGGATTTTGACTTTACCCGTCTGCTTTTTATCTTCTTCAGAGTTATTAGTGTCAACTTGGGCAGTCTCAATGTCAAAGTCAAGTTCGGGAATCTTTGGTGCTGGTAAATCAGCTGTCAAGTTTGCATCCGTTCCTCCTTTTGTAAATGTGGCGTCCTTTTTTCCAGGCTTGGTTGTGTCAATTTCTACTGCAGATACTTTTACTTTTGGCATTCCAATATTAAATTTTGAACCTTTAACTTTGGGTCCTTTTGTTTTTTCTTTTTCTTGTGGTGCAGTGGGGCTTAGATCAATTTCTGGAAGTTTAGTCTTCTTTTTATTTTTTTTCCCTTTTTTCGGCAAGCCAAGATCCAACTCTAGATCCACATTAGGTCCCTCTATATTTGTAGTTGGCATCCTCACCTTTTTACCCTCTTTAAGTCCTGCATCAGTAGAAGGAACTGACACGTCTGCATCACTTGACATTACTATATCTACTTTTGGGATTTTAACTTTTGAAATAGTGAATTTTCCACCCCCTCCTCCAGATTCTACTTCTTTAGTATCAAACTCTCCAGTTTTACCTCTTGGTAATGATATGTCTACCTGTGGTATCTTAATATCCGGCATTTTGTGTTGTCCACCTTCTACTTTCGCAGATCCTGAAGCCCCAGTGTCGCCCGTTTTGCCATAAGGTAATGATATATCCATTTTAGGCATTGCTATTTTTGGTAATTCAAAGTTTCCACCTGGTTTTCTGACCTCTGTTTTTTCTGTATTCTCTTGTTGTCCTTGTAATGATATATCTGCTTTTGGAATTTTGATATTAGGCGATTTGAATTTCCCTTCTTTGCCACATGCTTCCAGTTCAAGAGTATCAATGTCTTCTATTTTACCATGAGGTAATGAGATATCTACTGTTGGTAGTTTAATTCCAGGGACCGTGACTTTACCTTTTACTTCACCAGGGTGAAGTTCTGGAGCAACGTCTTTAGATTTTATTTTAGGAAAGGATATATCTACTGTTGGCATCTTTAATTTTCTACCTTCTAGTTCTGGATCTGGTGCATGACTTTCTCCTTTGCTTCCACGAGGTAGCGATAAATCTATCTTCGGCACTGTGATGTCTGGCATTTGTAATTTACTTCCTTTAGCTCCAGATTCTGAATCAGGATAATCAGATATATCAACATAAGGCACTGCAATTTTTTCACCTTTAATTTCAATATCAGTGCTAGATGTCTCATTTTTCACATGAGGTAATGATATTTCCACTTCTGGCATTCTTAATTTACCCCTCTTTCCAATCTCCACCTCATGAGTACCTGTGTCTCCTGTTTTTCCATGTGGAAGTGAAAGGTCTACTTTGGGGATTTTAACATGAGGTAAATTGACCATACCTCTATTACTATCAATGTTTAAGTCAGAAGATTTTGAGTCTTCTGGTTTATGAAGGTTTACCCTTGGCAAAGAAACATCTAAATCAACTTTTGGAACTGATATGCCAATAGTTGGCATCTTAGGAATTTTTAAACTGCCCTCATAACCTCTGATATCTGCTTCAGATACATCAACCTCAGTTTTTGGAAGCAATACCTCACATTCTGGAATATTTGCTGTTGGCAATGATATCTCAACTACTGGCATTTTGACCTTTCCTTTGTTCTCCACTGCAGGCATATCCATTTCTACTTCTTTGAGCTTTGCTTTTGGAGTAGGTGTCTTGAATTTGGGGAATTTGAGCCTGGATCTGACCTTGTCATCAGGACCCTCCACTCTAATTTTAGGTTTTGTAATTTCTCCAGCATCTGCGTTTATCTTCATTTTAGCTTCAGGGCCAATTATTTCAATATCCTTTTTAGATGTTCCAATGGATGACATTTTGATTTTGGACTTATTCATTTTGGCATCAGTTTCCACGGATGGTAATGTTTTTTCTATGTCCAAGCCTATAGATAATCCAGGACTCTCTAGTTCTAGTTTGTCTCCACTTTTAAATTTTCTGCCGAATTTAGGGAGTGAAATTTTGGGCATTTTTACAGAGACGTCTGGAATATCAAAACTTGCCCCGGATGACGGTCTTCCACTCTCTGCCTTGAGAAGTTCAATATTCTCTCTATCATGGTCCTTTACCATTGGAAGAGTAAAGTCCAGGTCAACTTTTGGAGCAGATATGTCGACAGTTGGTATTTTCATAGTTGGCAGCTTGATGTTACCACTTAAAGTAGCCTCAGGTACATTTAAGTCACTAATCTTGGCACCGGAAGCTTTGGTCTTAGCATTAGAATCTGTGGTTCCTGGCAGAGAGATTTCTATAGAGGGCATGTGAAACTTTCCAGCTTTGACATCAGGACCTTCAACATTGATTTCACCTCCTGATGGTTTTAATTTAGGCAAGGAAACATCAACTTTAGGCAGGTCAGATTTTCTTCCCTTTCCTGCATGTCCTTCAACCTTTACATCTCCTCCTGCTCCTCCTCTTGGTAGGGAGAAATCTATAGAGGGCATGTTAAACTTTCCACCTTTGATATCGGGACCTTCAACATTGATTTCACCTCCTGATGGTTTTAATTTAGGCAAGGACACATCAAATTTAGGCATTTCAAATTTTCCTCCTTTTCCTCCATGTCCTTCAACATCTACATCTCCTCCTGCTCCTCCTCTTGGTAGAGAGATATCTATAGAGGGCATGTGAAACTTTCCACCTTTGATATCAGGACCTTCAACATTGATTTCACCTCCAGATGGTTTTAATTTAGGTAAAGAAACATCAAATTTAGGCATTTCAAATTTTCCTCCTGCATGTCCTTCAATCTCTACATCTCCTCCTGCTCCTCCTCTTGGTAGGGAGATATCTATAGAGGGCATGTTAAACTTTCCACCTTTGATATCGGGACCTTCAACATTGATTTCACCTCCTGATGGTTTTAATTTAGGCAAGGACACATCAAATTTAGGCATTTCAAATTTTCCTCCTTTTCCTCCATGTCCTTCAACATCTACATCTCCTCCTGCTCCTCCTCTTGGTAGAGAGATATCTATAGAGGGCATGTGAAACTTTCCACCTTTGATATCAGGACCTTCAACATTGATTTCACCTCCTGATGGTTTTAATTTAGGCAAGGACACATCAAATTTAGGCATTTCAAATTTTCCTCCTTTTCCTCCATGTCCTTCAACATCTACATCTCCTCCTGCTCCTCCTCTTGGTAGAGAGATATCTATAGAGGGCATGTTAAACTTTCCACCTTTGATATCAGGACCTTCAACATTGATTTCACCTCCTGATGGTTTTAATTTAGGCAAGGACACATCAAATTTAGGCATTTCAAATTTTCCTCCTTTTCCTGCATGTCCTTCCACATCTACATCTCCTCCTGCTCCTCCTCTTGGTAGAGAGATATCTATAGAGGGCATGTTAAACTTTCCACCTTTGACATCAGGACCTTCAACATTGATTTCACCTCCTGATTTTTTTAATTTAGGCAAGGACACATCAAATTTAGGCATTTCAAATTTTCCTCCTTTTCCTGCATGTCCTTCAACATCTACATCTCCTCCTGCTCCTCCTCTTGGCAGAGAGATATCTATAGAGGGCATGTTAAAATTTCCACCCTTGATATCGGGACCTTCAACATTGATTTCACCTCCTGATGGTTTTATTTTAGGCAAGGACACATCAAATTTAGGCATTTCAAATTTTCCTCCTTTTCCTCCATGTCCTTCAACATCTACATCTCCTCCTGCTCCTCCTCTTGGTAGAGAGATATCTATAGAGGGCATGTGAAACTTTCCACCTTTGATATCAGGACCTTCAACATTGATTTCACCTCCTGATGGTTTTAATTTAGGCAAGGACACATCAAATTTAGGCATTTCAAATTTTCCTCCTTTTCCTGCATGTCCTTCAACATCTACATCTCCTCCTGCTCCTCCTCTTGGTAGAGAGATATCTATAGAGGGCATGTTAAACTTTCCACCTTTGATATCAGGACCTTCAACATTGATTTCACCTCCTGATGGTTTTAATTTAGGCAAGGACACATCAAATTTAGGCATTTCAAATTTTCCTCCTTTTCCTGCATGTCCTTCAACATCTACATCTCCTCCTGCTCCTCCTCTTGGTAGAGAGATATCTATAGAGGGCATGTGAAACTTTCCACCTTTGACATCAGGACCTTCAACATTGATTTCACCTCCTGATGGTTTTAATTTAGGCAAGGACACATCAAATTTAGGCATTTCAAATTTTCCTCCTGCATGTCCTTCAATCTCTACATCTCCTCCTGCTCCTCCTCTTGGTAGGGAGATATCTATAGAGGGCATGTGAATCTTTCCACCTTTGATATTGGGACCTTCAACATTGATTTCACTTCCTGATGGTTTTAATTTAGGCAAGGACACATCAAATTTAGGCATTTCAAATTTTCCTCCTTTTCCTGCATGTCCTTCAACATCTACATCTCCTCCTGCTCCTCCTCTTGGTAGAGAGATATCTATAGAGGGCATGTGAAACTTTCCACCTTTGATATCGGGACCTTCAACATTGATTTCACCTCCTGATGGTTTTAATTTAGGCAAGGACACATCAAATTTAGGCATTTCAAATTTTCCTCCTTTTCCTGCATGTCCTTCAACATCTACATCTCCTCCTGCTCCTCCTCTTGGTAGAGAGATATCTATAGAGGGCATGTGAAACTTTCCACCTTTGATATCGGGACCTTCAACATTGATTTCACCTCCTGATGGTTTTAATTTAGGCAAGGACACATCAAATTTAGGCATTTCAAATTTTCCTCCTTTTCCTGCATGTCCTTCAACCTCTACATCTCCTCCTGTTCCTCCTCTTGGTAGGAGATATCTATAGAGGGCATGTGAAACTTTCCACCTTTGACATCAGGACCTTCAACATTGATTTCACCTCCTGATTTTTTTAATTTAGGCAAGGACACATCAAATTTAGGCATTTCAAATTTTCCTCCTTTTCCTGCATGTCCTTCAACCTCTACATCTCCTCCTGCTCCTCCTCTTGGTAGGGAGATATCTATAGAGGGCATGTGAAACTTTCCACCTTTGATATCGGGACCTTCAACATTGATTTCACCTCCTGATGGTTTTAATTTAGGCAAGGACACATCAAATTTAGGCATTTCAAATTTTCCTCCTTTTCCTGCATGTCCTTCAACCTCTACATCTCCTCCTGCTCCTCCTCTTGGTAGGGAGATATCTATAGAGGGCATGTTAAACTTTCCACCTTTGACATCAGGACCTTCAACATTGATTTCACCTCCTGATGGTTTTAATTTAGGCAAGGACACATCAAATTTAGGCATTTCAAATTTCCCTCCTTTTCCTGCATGTCCTTCAACCTCTACATCTCCTCCTGCTCCTCCTCTTGGTAGGGAGATTTCTATAGAGGGCATGTGAAACTTTCCACCTTTGATATCGGGACCCTCAATATTGATTTCACCTCCTGATGGTTTTAATTTAGGCAAGGACACATCAAATTTAGGCATTTCAAATTTTCCTCCTTTTCCTGCATGTCCTTCCACCTCTACATCTCCTCCTGCTCCTCCTCCCGGTAGAGAGATATCTATAGAGGGCATGTTAAACTTTCCACCTTTGACATCAGTACCTTCGACATTGATTTCACCTCCTGATGGTTTTAATTTAGGCAAGGACACATCAAATTTAGGCATTTCAAATTTTCCTCCTTTTCCTGCATGTCCTTCCACATCTACATCTCCTCCTGCTCCTCCTCTTGGTAGAGAGATATCTATAGAGGGCATGTTAAACTTTCCACCTTTGATATCAGGACCTTCAACATTGATTTCACCTCCTGATTTTTTTAATTTAGGCAAGGAGAAATCAACTTTAGGCATTTCAAATTTTCTTCCCTTTCTTGCATGCCCTTCAACATCTACATCTCCTCCTGCTCCTCCTCTTGGCAGAGAGATATCTACAGAGGGCATGTGAAACTTTCCACCTTTGATATCGGGACCTTCAACATTGATTTCACCTCCTGATGGTTTTAATTTAGGCAAGGACACATCAAATTTAGGCATTTCAAATTTTCCTCCTTTTCCTGCATGTCCTTCAACCTCTACATCTCCTCCTGTTCCTCCTCTTGGCAGAGAGATATCTATAGAGGGCATATGAAACTTTCCACCTTTGCTATCGGAACCCTCAATATTGATTTCACCTCCTGATGGTTTTAATTTAGGCAAGGACACATCAAATTTAGGCATTCCAAATTTTCCTCCTTTTCCTGCATGTCCTTCAACATCTACATCTCCTCCTGCTCCTCCTCTTGGTAGAGAGATATCTATAGAGGGCATGTGAAACTTTCCACCTTTGATATCGGTACCTTCAACATTGATTTCACCTCCTGATGGTTTTAATTTAGGCAAGGACACATCAAATTTAGGCATTTCAAATTTTCCTCCTTTTCCTCCATGTCCTTCAACATCTACATCTCCTCCTGCTCCTCCTCCCGGTAGAGAGATATCTATAGAGGGCATGTTAAACTTTCCACCTTTGATATCAGGACCTTCAACATTGATTTCACCTCCTGATTTTTTTAATTTAGGCAAGGAGAAATCAACTTTAGGCATTTCAAATTTTCTTCCCTTTCCTGTATGTCCTTCAACATCTACGTCTCCTCCTGCTCCTCCTTTTGGTAGAGAGATATCTATAGAGGGCATGTGAAACTTTCCACCTTTGATATCGGGACCCTCAACATTGATTTCACCTCCTGATGGTTTTAATTTAGGCAAGGACACATCAAATTTAGGCATTTCAAATTTTCCTCCTTTACCTCCATGTCCTTCAACATCTACATCTCCTCCTGCTCCTCCTCTTGGTAGAGAGATATCTATAGAGGGCATGTGAAACTTTCCACCTTTGATATCGGGACCTTCAACATTGATTTCACCTCCTGATGGTTTTAATTTAGGCAAGGACACATCAAATTTAGGCATTTCAAATTTTCCTCCTTTTCCTGCATGTCCTTCAACCTCTACATCTCCTCCTGCTCCTCCTCTTGGTATGGAGATATCTATAGAGGGCATGTGAAACTTTCCACCTTTGATATCGGGACCTTCAACATTGATTTCACCTCCTGATGGTTTTAATTTAGGCAAGGACACATCAAATTTAGGCATTTCAAATTTTCCTCCTTTTCCTGCATGTCCTTCAACCTCTACATCTCCTCCTGCTCCTCCTCTTGGTAGGGAGATATCTATAGAGGGCATGTGAAACTTTCCACCTTTGATATCGGGACCTTCAACATTGATTTCACCTCCTGATGGTTTTAATTTAGGCAAGGACACATCAAATTTAGGCATTTCAAATTTTCCTCCTTTTCCTGCATGTCCTTCAACCTCTACATCTCCTCCTGCTCCTCCTCTTGGTAGGGAGATATCTATAGAGGGCATGTGAAACTTTCCACCTTTGATATCAGGGCCTTCAATATTAACTTCACCCTCAGATGGTTTTAATTTAGGCAAGGACACATCAAATTTAGGCATTTCAAATTTTCCTCCTTTTCCTGCATGTCCTTCAACCTCTACATCTCCTCCTGCTCCTCCTCTTGGTAGGGAGATATCTATAGAGGGCATGTGAAACTTTCCACCTTTGATATCGGGACCTTCAACATTGATTTCACCTCCTGATGGTTTTAATTTAGGCAAGGACACATCAAATTTAGGCATTTCAAATTTTCCTCCTTTTCCTGCATGTCCTTCAACCTCTACATCTCCTCTCGCTCCTCCTCTTGGTAGGGAGATATCTATAGAGGGCATGTGAAACTTTCCACCTTTGATATCAGGACCTTCAACATTGATTTCACCTCCTGATGGTTTTAATTTAGGCAAGGACACATCAAATTTAGGCATTTCAAATTTTCCTCCTTTTCCTGCATGTCCTTCAACCTCTACATCTCCTCCTGCTCCTCCTCTTGGTAGAGAGATATCTATAGAGGGCATGTGAAACTTTCCACCTTTGATATCGGTACCTTCAACATTGATTTCACCTCCTGATGGTTTTAATTTAGGCAAGGACACATCAAATTTAGGCATTTCAAATTTTCCTCCTTTTCCTGCATGTCCTTCAACCTCTACATCTCCTCCTGCTCCTCCTCTTGGTAGAGAGATATCTATAGAGGGCATGTGAAACTTTCCACCTTTGATATCGGGACCTTCAACATTGATTTCACCTCCTGATGGTTTTAATTTAGGCAAGGACACATCAAATTTAGGCATTTCAAATTTTCCTCCTTTTCCTGCATGTCCTTCAACCTCTACATCTCCTCCTGCTCCTCCTCTTGGTAGGGAGATATCTATAGAGGGCATGTGAAACTTTCCACCTTTGATATCGGGACCTTCAACATTGATTTCACCTCCTGATGGTTTTAATTTAGGCAAGGACACATCAAATTTAGGCATTTCAAATTGTCCTCCTTTTCCTGCATGTCCTTCAACCTCTACATCTCCTCCTGCTCCTCCTCTTGGTAGGGAGATATCTATAGAGGGCATGTGAAACTTTCCACCTTTGATATCGGGACCTTCAACATTGATTTCACCTCCTGATGGTTTTAATTTAGGCAAGGACACATCAAATTTAGGCATTTCAAAGTTTCCTCCTTTTCCTGCATGTCCTTCAACCTCTACATCTCCTCCTGCTCCTCCTCTTGGTAGAGAGATATCTATAGAGGGCACGTGAAACTTTCCACCCTTGATATCGGGACCTTCAACATTGATTTCACCTCCTGATGGTTTTAATTTAGGCAAGGACACATCAAATTTAGGCATTTCAAATTTTCCTCCTTTTCCTGCATGTCCTTCAACCTCTACATCTCCTCCTGCTCCTCCTCTTGGTAGAGAGATATCTATAGAGGGCATGTGAAACTTTCCACCTTTGATATCAGGGCCTTCAATATTAACTTCACCCTCAGATGGTTTTAATTTAGGCAAGGACACATCAAATTTAGGCATTTCAAATTTTCCTCCTTTTCCTGCATGTCCTTCAACATCTACATCTCCTCCTGCTCCTCCTCTTGGCAGAGAGATATCTATAGAGGGCATGTGAAACTTTCCACCTTTGATATCAGGACCTTCAACATTGATTTCACCTCCTGATGGTTTTAATTTAGGCAAAGGAACATCGAATTTGGGCATTTCAAATTTACCTCCTTTTTCCTCATGTCCTTCAACATCTACATCTCCTCCTGATCCTCCTCCTGGCAGAGAGATATCTATAGAGGGCATGTGAAACTTTCCACCTTTACTTGCCCCTGTCGTTTTGCCGTCAATGTCAGTGTGTCCTTTTTCCTTCCCTTTTGGAAAGGACATTTCAATTGATGGCATATTTAACTTTCCTCCTGGCATCTGAGGAGCTTCAGCTCTCATATTTCCTTCTGGAGCTTTCACTTTTGGCTGTGAGTTATCAATTTTTGGCATTTCAAACGTTATATCTGTTCCAGAATGACCTTCAATATCAATGTTTGTCTCAGCTTTAACTTTAGGCAAAGAAATATCAATGGAAGGTGTGTGAACTGTGCTTCCTTTTGACTCAGGTCCTTTAACATTGACATGTACTGGTTTGGATTTCATCCTTGGAAGTGAAAGATCTATTTTGGGCATTTGAAACTTTCCTCCCTTTTTGACGATGACATCTCCCTTTACTTTTCCTTGTGGAAGAGATATGTCAACATCTGGCACATCTTTTGTTTTTCCTTTTGGAAATGAAATATCAACTCCAGAAATGCTTACTTCATGACTTTCGGAAATGATTTTGCCCTCTAGCAATGGCATTTTCAGATCAATTTTGGGCATTTCCGCTTTACCAGAATGACCCTCGACCTCAACACCAGCCTTTACGTTTCCTTTTGGTAATGATATATCAACGGATGGCATTTGGAATTTCTCACCTTTGACCTCTGGATCCTCAGTATTGATTTTACCTGTGGTAAATTTCATTTTTGGAAGTGAAGCATCTAGATGTGGCATTTTGAATTTGCCTCCTTCCCCAGATGGTTGTCCAACCTCAATGTTTCCCTCTGTTTTGCCTTCAGGAAGTGAAATTTCAATGGATGGCTTACTCAATTTTCCTGCTTTCATTTCAGGCCCCTCAGAAATGGCGTGCTCAGAAAATTTTACATTAGGTAGGGAGACACCTACGCTAGGCATTTTAAACTTTCCCCCATTTCCAAACTGGCCTTCAATATCGGCACCCCCCTCTAATGTTTCTTTTGGTAAAGAAATGTCGACCTTAGCTCCTTTCTGACCTTCCACTTTTCCTTCTGCTTTACCTTTTGGTAATGAAATAATGATATTTGGCTGGTGATATTTTCCAGTTTTTGCTTCAGGTTCTGCAACTATCACTTCACCCTCAGGGGATGTTATTTTTGGTAGAGAGATGTCTAATTTTGTCATTTCAAATGTCACCCCAGCACTTGCATGTCTCTCAGTATCAATGTTTTTTGCAGCCATCTTTGGTAATGTCACATCTAATGTAGGAAGACCCATGTCCACGTCTGATGTCTCTATCTTGGGCACTAAAATGTCAAGTTGGGGGAGAGAAATCACATGCTCTTTGACCATGGATCCATCAATGTCATCTCCAAGTTTTGCATCAAGGTTAAGCTTTGGTAATGATGTGTCAAGTTTGGCCGTGTTGATTTTTTCACCATCTTTGAATTCAGCCATGCCCTTAGTTTTTGAGAGATGCAAGTCTAAATCCACATTTGGTGCTTTGATGTCAATCTTGGGCGTTTTCAGTTTACTTTCATATGTGTCATTTTGTTTATTTGCCTCTCCATCAATTTCATCAGAATGACAAGAAAGTCTTACCTTTGGCAGTTTAAACTTTGGGATTGTCATCTTTGTCTCTGAGACATCTAAATTCATCTTTGGCATTTTTATCTCAGGACCCTGTCCTTTTCCTTTAACACTAACCTCAAGATTAGGAACATTAGTTTCAGCTTTGCCCTGAGGCATGTTCAAATCGCACTCTACCGACGGAGGCTTAATTCTGGCCTCTAGGCCCTTCACCTCAAAGCTGTCATTTGAAGACTCTACATCTAAATTTGACTTTTTCAGTTTGGAGAAATTCATTCCAAATTTTGGACCTTTCCCCTTGACCTTCATTTTTGTTCCAGAGGCCTCTCCCTCACGTGTTGCAAAATCTACATTGACATTCCCTTCACCAAATCTGGACTTCTTCTTCTTGCTGCTTGGGATCATGCCCTCCAGGTGTCCTGACACATCTGCAGTGGTCCTCCCACCTTTCCTCATCTTGAACTTTGGGAATACAAACTCAACATCAACTGGACTGAGGTCTGATTTGGCTGGTGAGCCCTCAGTGTCCAGCTCTGCCTGTGCTTTTGCTTTTTTGTTCTCTTTCAGCCTTTTCAATCCAAATCTTCCTCCTCTCCTTTTCTTGGATTTGAACGGTTTCGCGGTTTTGACGCTCTGCAAGAGAAAGGTTATCATTCCTTCTAGTTTCTACTGGTGTAATTACTTTGATTTAATAACATTAATTCACTTTGGGCAATACCGTGGATGTATTTTATAGCAATATTTCAGCATGTACCATTCTTTGCATCTTGGCCTTGGGTCCTCTGAGCTCAAGACTTTGTGCACCTGGACGAATGCTGACTTCCCTTCCTGGCACAGTCCTCTTCAAAAAGAAGGACACTTTGTAGGGTTCTGCACACTGAAGAATTTTTAATGCGTCCTCATATTTCACGTTATCAAAATACACCCTGGCACTTAGCAGCTGATCTCCTGCAATAACACATCATCAAAAATTATTTATACCTTCCATGATTTCTCTTAGTACATCAGGAAACAAAATTAATTCAGTACACACGTATTCAGCATGGAAATGTTGCACATTAAAGATTGTGAGGTTAAAGTTGGTTCTCCCATGAGTCTCGTCTTCATAGTGTATTTGACATGGCACTTTGTAATGTAAAATACAGTCCCTGAGTACCTTTCTGTAGGCTGAGGTGTTTTGCTGCTGGGGAGTCTCGCAGGACCTCTTGGATAAAGATGCCACGCTCCCCTCCACCCACCACACTGTACCCACTAGCTCCAACTTCAGCCTGTGTTTCAACAACCACTTCCACAAGCTCTGACAACTGGTTATCCTTTTCCGCCTGCTCATAACATTTACAAAGTAAAAATGATGAAGGGTGAGGGTCAAACAAGAAATTTCTTTTCAAAAACAGGTTTCTAATTGTGCGTTCACACCGGACGTGAACAGCGCGTCAGGCGCAAATGATTTCAATGTTAAGTCAATGCAAAGACGCGTTACACGCGTAAAAATTCTTGCGGCACGAATAAGGCGAAGAGCGCTACCGCGTGGTAGACGCGAATACGCCTCATTCGCAAGTCAATTTCGCGCGAACGGTGCGAATTGACAGACGCTCAATTTGCACCGTTCGCGCGAAATTGACTTGCGAATTGAGCGTCTGGCGCGAATTGAGCGTCTGGTGCGAATTGAGCGTCTGGCGCGAATTGAGCGTCTGTGGCGCGAATTGAGCGTCTGGTGCGAATTGAGTGTCTGGCGCGAATTGAGCGTCTGGCGCGAATTGAGCGTCTCTGGCGCGAATTGAGCGTCTCTGGCGCGAATTGCGCTACCGCGTGGTAGACGCGAATACACCTCATTCGCACAAACGGTGCGAATTGAGCGTCTGGTGCGAGTTGAGCGTCTGGAGCGAATTGAGCGTCTGGCGCGAATTGAACGTCTGGCGTGAATTGAGCGTCTGGTGCGAATTGAGCGTCGGAAATACCGCTGACCGCGGCCATCATCCAGGCGCAGCTTCTGGAGAGAGCAAATGGTGAAACTAGCCAAACACGCCGCTGTTCTACTCTCCAGTGCAAATACAGAGCGGTGACTCTCTCGATGAATGCTCGGTCGACATAAAAAAATGGCCGCCAATGGATTTTGATTCTGACGCGTGTAGATTTCGCTTCAAACTTTTGTTTTTACACGTGTCAGTTTAACTATTGACGCGCAAATTAACACAAAGTGGTCAAGCGTCAAACTAGACGCAGTAGACGCGAATTTGACGCGCTATTCGGGTCCAGTGTGAACGCACAGTAAGGGTTTCTAAAAGCTGTTAGTCTCGCATTACACTAACTATGCTTTGAGTGGTATACTTTCATATTTTCAAATGGGCTTAAGAATTTCATATTGTATTCCACAACAATGTATTTTTTCTTACCCCATTCTTATTGTCTGTGTTGGGGGGTTCCTCCATGTCTCTAGGGGTGGATTGGGTGTCTCTAAGCTGGCTTCTCTTCCGACTCAAAACTTGCTTTAGTTCTGCATGGAGTTTTTCCTTCTGAACCTGGGAAATGAATATGGAGAGAAATTAAGATCGAGAGAGGAAATTCATATCTCCACATGGCTGGCTCACATAGAGCTTGGCATATGATATTTGTAATACTCACAATTCGCTCTGGGCTGTCCTGTTCATCTGCTGAGATGCTGTGGTGTGTACTTAGATGAGGGCCAAAAGGAGGTCTATCTGAGGGGGGAGAGCGTCTTTTGTTCTTTACCTAATTGTAAAGTGGCAAACAAGGCAGAGATAAGATCAATAAAATAAAACAGCCACCTTTTTTCACTTTAAAGTGGTGATGGTTTGGCTAGTGGCTACCTACGGGAGAATCTCTGGTTTCTGGATTCCCATGACTGTCCTCTCTGTCAGAGTCTGAAATTAGAGCAGGTTTATGTCAGCAGCTGTCAATCAAAATCACTTGTTTGTAATAACTTTATTATAGTTTTAATAATGCATTTCGGCTGATTTACACTAGTGTTAATTTCATTGACAATATCTATGACGAAAAATGTTTGTTAATTACCTTTTTTTCCATGACTATGACAAGACAACAACACCAACGTCATTAACTGATAACTTTGAACATATCAACATGCAATATCATTGACGAAAAATATTAATTGAAGTTATAATATTACAGACTGTTTTTAACAAGCCGCTCTTACGAGGTTTCAAGTCAAGATTTTAAATCCTCCAATTAGAGCTGAACTGTAGTAAATCCAAACATCTCTCGACTAGATTGTGGTTGCTCAATAAACACTCTGTGTGACAATACGCAGTCTTTTTGCTCTTGTTTTAATAGAAAAACATTACTGTCATTTGGAATTATTGTAATGTAAAATATTCTCAGATGACAATCTTGATTATAATTTTGAGAAAAATAATTGTGATTGTCAATTGAACCATTATGCCGCATGATGAAAATGTGACTACTTTTTCATTGACAAACTAGACAAAAATTCACAGACACTACGGCCCGTTTTCACATACTCTACAGGGCTTAGATTAAGCCAGAATTAGGCCTTAGTTCAATTAGAGGCTTTTATAACCATGCATCACCCATCTTGAGACAAATCAATGACAATGACATATTTTAAGATTTGTCAGTGCAAGTTGCTTTGAGTTAAAACAGCTCAAACATGCATTTTAGTCTGAGACTAGCTTAAAGGTACAATATGTAAGACTTTTTTTATCAAAATATCCAAAAACCATGTGCACAGTGTTATATATTTCTTTCAAATGTGTGCTTACATTATCCTAAATATTTCAAAGAATTTGTAAATTCAGAGAAATTCACAATTTTAAATAGTGCCCGTCTCTTTTAACTTGTAGCCTGTCAATGACGTAATATCCGCGTAATCCCTGGTTTCCGCTTGTACTGCCATAGTAACCATGGTGACAGACGTGGGCAACTGCGTTACGTCTAGCTCACGCTGTTGTTGTTTAGTTCAAACATTATGGACTGTGGCAAGCAGACTTTGAGACAAAAGGAGAAATAAAATGAGGATCAATATCGGCGTGGCGTTCTCGAGATGCCGACTTACTTCGACTTGACAGTGTTTCACGAGTCACGACTTGATAAGGATGCCGCTCTTGCATGTACTTAATTAGACAGGTGAGCAAATGTACATAAAACTAATCAATGTTATATAGCTCAACATGATATATATAGAAAATGATCCGTATGTATTCTAATGTTGATCTCGCTTACTGCTAGTCTCATACAGCCAACAAACTAACTAACTAGCATTATAACTTTCACCACACTCAAATGCAGTTTAGTGTGATAGTGTAGACCAAGTGAAACAGCGCTACGTTACCTCACAAGTTTAATTCATCAAATAAACCGACCCATATGAATAGTAATTCAGCACTTGCGTGTAGTTCGGTAGAATGAAATATCCTTATTCCAATATATCCGTGTGACTCGTGTGTGGCGCTGGTATACGTCTCTCATTAGCAATCGAGCCCTGCTTCATACCACAGTCATGTTAAAAACATGAATGTATTCACTTATCCATAAACATTATTAGATCCATCGGCATGATGACAAGTTTCATAATTCCGCTTATTCCCTGCATCATCAACCTATGCTAATTACATATTTTAGCTTTAAGCCTTGTCTGTGAAACTAGTCGACTAAAACTTGACTAAACAAAAACAGAACAAGCTGACTAAAAGTGATAAAAACTACAAAGTATATTTGAAACCGGACTAAGACTTAATTTAAAGGAGTAGTTCACTTTAAAAAAAAACTTTTGCTGATAATTTACTCACCCCCATGTCATCTAAGATGTCCATGTCTTTCTTTCTTCAGTCGAAAAGAAATTAAGGTTTTTGATGAAAACATTCCAGGATTTTCTCCATATAATGGACTTCATTGGGAACCAAACAGTTCAAGGTCCATATGAGAGTTTCAGTGCAGCTTCAAAGGGCTTTAAACGACACCAGAGTATGAATAAGGGTCTTATCAAGGACCCTTCGAGTCATGACTCGAAAAAAGATTTGTTCATTTTGATGAACGAGTTTGAACACTCATCACAGAACAGAGCAAGGCGAGCATTTGTACTTATAAAACTTAAACTTTCTTATTTATTTTTTAAATGACCGATCATTTCGCTTGATAAGACCCTTATTCATCATCTGGTGACGTTTAAACTGAAACTCTCATTTGGACCTTGAACCGTTTGGTTCCCATTGAAGTCCATTATATGGAGAAAATCCTGGAATGTTTTAATCAAAAACCTTAATTTCTTTTCGTCTGAAGAAAGAAAGACATGGACATCTTGGATGATAAAGTAAATTATCGGGTGAGTAAATTATCAGCAAGTTTTTTTTTTTTTTTAAATAGCTGATAAAATTAACATTAATTTATACCATGTAACACAGTGAAAAACAGGTATACTTTTTCATACTTTTAAATAGACTATTTATTTAGAATTTATGTATCTGTGGTCCGCTTGAAAATTTTCAAACTCTTTCAATGATATTACAAGACATATCATGACATGCATATTACATGCATAATGTCTTCTGCATTGGCTAGCATCAACCTCACTATATCAACTGTGTTGTTATCTCTGAGACTAAAAAAAGATCATCAGGTTAGTAGGCCTTGTGTCCTCTCTCAATCTGCATGGTTCTCGTTCCTCATTTGGCAGCGGTGTCTGGTATCTCTCTGTCGTAAGAGTGCAAGAGATCTGTAGACCAGCGAGTGGGTAATTTCTAATGGGCTAAATAACCTGTAACACAAGACAGGCACACATAACCTGGCGCTAGCAGGTGCTTCCCAATGTTTCCCAATCTTATTTAGTCCCACAACCCCTTAACGTTACTCATGTTATACTGCTCTAGTTGTTTTTTAAATACACTGCAAAAATCAGGCAAAATAATATTAGTTTATGCATGTCTGTGTGCCTACGATTGACTGGCCATCACGAGTGTTTCCCTGCCCATGTCCTGACACCCCACTACCCTACATAGGACAAGCAGTTTCGAAAATCGGGGGATGGGTGTGTGTGTGTGTGTGTATTTTCTGTTTCTGTTTGAGAGTGAAAATGGCAGCTGTTCCCTAATGCTATGTGTCCAGAGGAGGGGACAGAAGACTGGGATGGTTCTGCACATAACTGATCTTTATATAAACATGCGGGCCTGACCAACATGTGCTTCTTATACAGAGCTGAGAGATCCTGCTGTTCAAGTAATAATCAAGCTATACACCTCAGCCACATAACCACAATTATGCACAGCTATTGAATTATCCCGTTCTATAATTAAATACTTACTTGAGAAAGAACCTGAGAAAGTTAAAAGTTTGTTTGGAGGTAAGAAAAGCTCATTTACACATAGATTATAATGGCACCAGCTGTTCTCTATTCTTGGGAACTGATGCGTAACGTTGAGAACATTGATACAGAGGGAAATTAAAATGTGATTTTCCACTTCAGAACACACCAAATTTAATTTGTTTATCATGAATTATTTTTTTTTAAAGAAAATGTTTTGCTCTAGTGGCCAAAAATGATACCCAGCCTAGGAAATCTTAGCCTAAAAAAATTTGTTAAAGGTTGTGTGAGCGTATTATGTATATCATTTGAGCTTCGGCACACTTTAGATTAGGGTCCAATTCTCACTATACTATTAACTACAACCTCAATAAACGCCTAATTACTGCTGCTTATTAATAGATAGTAAGTTATGTTTAGATATTGGGTAGGATTAGGGATGTAGAATATGGTCATGCAGAATAAGGCATTATGTGCTTTTATTGATACTAATAACAAGCCAATCTCAATTGGACACTAAACTAAAGTTTTACCCAACCATTTTATTTACATGCCAAATGCATGTAAATAAAATTCCCTTGAGCATTTTTTTTGCATATAGTAAAATAAAACTTAGCGTAGTTTGCCTTTTATGCCAAATAATTTTGCCAGATAAATACCTATGACAATAAGAGTGTCCTTTTGACTGATAGTGTATATAATTGTACCTTTATTTTTATTTACATAAATGAAATTAATACAAATTGAGTTAACTTCTGATTCAAACCAATTGCCTGCGCCTTCTCTGTTCTATTATGTCCTATTGAACACACATGCCTGCCACTTACAGGGACAGCAGAGGACAGGGGTGTAATTCTGTCGCTGTTGATTCAATACAGTCACAAGATCATTTGGTATGAGAATAGGCACTTGATAATGGCACAAGAACTACAACTGGACCACTGCCATAAGCCAACAGTGTCCCACACGGGTATTTATCCATCTCTAATCCAAACAAAGACACAAGGATTAGTATGTGTCCTGAGATGGTCTAAAATAAGCAAACTCTATTTGAAACTTTGAGAAGGGTCACAAAGATATCTTAACTTATAGATCTAAATAGCTTTTTGTGTTTCTGAGAAACAAGGTCAACTACTCGGTTTAAGTCACCAATGGTTGTGGTTGTTTCTGACATTCTCAGAAAAGATCCGAGACTTTCTTTAGGCTAAATGTGGATGCTCAGAAAACGAGTTTTGATTATTACTGATAATTTGATGCATGTGAAAAAAAGGTTCACCTCTAAAAAAGTCTTTTGGTGGTTTAATTTTGCATTTTGCAAAACTGAGAGTCCATTATAAAAGCAAACATGAGAGTCCTTTGTTTATTACATTATTTACATTTATTACATAACATTACTCCTAATGCAGACATAAAATTAGAGTTTTGAAACTTAGCGTGGAGGTCATGTTTGTGTCCACCTAAATGTTAATTAAATTCATTGCATATATGCACTCATATCAAAATTACACTCTCTCTCGCTTTTGTCAAATCAGAAGGAAATTAAAATATAAACATCTTTCGTTATCTGTATATCTTCTAAAAGGCGGGAAAATGAAGGGAAAAATATGCCCTTCTCAATTAGTCAGAATTGCGAGTATTTTCACTCAGCACGTACGTCCGGCCTCAGGGGAGGCACACACATGGACTGGACTCTCCCGAGGGTGTGTAAAGCCAAGGAGGAAATGCCTCCCTTTAAACAGGAAGATAGGATATTTCTTCAGATAAAATAAAACCAACACCAAATCTGAGAGAAAAACAAGTTAATTGGTAGTTAGTTAAGTCCAGTAAAGCAGGGGTGCATTTCCTGTACAGCGACGTAACTCTGCATCGTTAAACGAAATAAACTAGTCGCGACTCATTTCCCTAAACCGCAGATTTGTCGATTAATCACGTTGGTTAATGATATTATGCATGTGGTGGTGTAATAACCTATTTGAGATCTAATTAATTAGTCCGAGGACTAATTCTCAAATTAATTTTTCTCAGTTTTGCTTTATGTTCCAGATTGGGTCATAGGCTACTAGAGCACGCACATGCACACTCTTTAAAAATGGCACTTTAAATGTCTTGACAAACTAAAAGACAATTGACATTATATTCAAAATATAAGCCTAAATGTCAGATGGCTTATTTTGCTCAAGATAAGGATTTATTAAGTTCACATGTTATAAAAACAATAAACTCTGCTTCTAACCACAGGTTAAGAGTAGTTCCAACCACACAACTTGATGCTGTTTGCGAACGAACTATGGTTTCGGGAAACACCGCTGATAGCTTGCGACCATAACGAAGCTTTCGGGAAACACCTCATCAGTGCTATTACAGGAATGCATGATTACAAATTCGCTTTGGGCTTTCATTTCTGACCAAATAATAAAATGAAAAATTATTCTCTTTATACATCAGTGAGGCCTGTGATATTAAAAATGATGTTAAATCTGAATATTGCTTATATGTTGTTATTTGTAACATAAGATGGCGCATTATTATTTTAACTTTCTAGAAAACACTATTGGCGACCTACAAACCCATATGACATACACTCACCTAAAGTACTGTTATGAACATCTGTTCAATTTCTCATTAATGCAATGATCTAATCAACCAATCACATGGCAGTTGCTTCAATGCATTTAGGGGTGTGGTCCTGGTCAAGACAATCTCCTGAACTCCAAACTGAAGGTCAGAATGGGAAAGAAAGGTGATTTAAGCAATTTTGAGCGTGGCATGGTTGTTAGTGTCTGAGTATTTCACAATCTGCTCAGTTACTGGGATTTTCACGCACAACCATTTCTAGGGTTTACAAAGAATGGTGTGAAAAGGGAAAAACGTCCAGTATGCGGCAGTCCTGTGGGCGAAAATGCCTTGTTGATGCGAGAGGTCAGAGGAGAATGGGCCGACTGATTCAAGCTGATAGAAGAGCAACTTTGACTGAAATAACCACTCGTTACAACCGAGGTATGCAGCAAAGCATTTGTGAAGCCACAACACACACAACCTTGAGGCGGATGGGCTACAACAGCAGAAGACCCCACCGGGTACCACTCATCTCCACTACAAATAGGAGAAAGAGGCGACAATTTGCAAGAGCTCACCAAAATTGGACAGTTGAAGACTGGAAAAATGTCGCCTGGTCTGATGAGTCTCGATTTCTGTTGAGACATTCAGATGGTAGAGTCAGAATTTGGCGTAAACAGAATGAGAACATGGATCCATCATGCCTTGTTACCACTGTGCAGGCTGGTGGTGGTGGTGTAATGGATGTTTTTTGGCACACTTTAGGCCCCTTAGTGCCAATTGGGCATCGTTTAAATGCCACGGCCTACTGAGCATTGTTTCTGACCATGTCCATCCCTTTATGGCCACCATGTCCCCATCCTCTGATGGCTACTTCCAGCAGGATAATGCACCATGTCACAAAGCTCGAATCATTTCAAATTGGTTTCTTGAACATGACAATGAGTTGACTGTACTAAAATGGCCCACACAGTCACCAGATCTCAACCCAATAGAGCATCTTTGAGATGTGGTGTAACGGGAGCTTCGTGCCCTGGATGTTCATCCCACAAATCTCCATCAACTGCAAGATGCTATCCTATCAATATGGGCCAACATTTCTAAAGAATGCTTTCAGCACCTTGTTGAATCAATGCCACGTACAATTAAGGCAGTTCTGAAGGCGAAAGGGGTCCAATGTTCATCTACTGTCATGCACATTTTTTGTATGTCATTGAATTGGAAAATAAAATATCAGTCCAAGTGGCACACTTTTCAAGCAAAATATTGCACACACACACACACACACACACACACACACACACACACACACACACACACACACACACACACACACACACACACACACACAGTTGCTATGCTTCAAAAGATAAATCTATATATTCAAGATACAATATATAATGGCTGTATATATATACCCAATATGGAGATATAACAATGACACCATTCTTGTTGGCAATGCGGTGCATAACAATGGACAAAATTAGTGTAAGTTACATCATCTCATCCACAACAGCAGCATCAGCCTGAACAACAGCATGTGGTCGTTCCTCTTCCAAACAGAATCTGACTCTCGTGAAAGAGTCTGCATATTTCAGCGGCATCACAGCCTATCTATAGCGGCATCGCCAACCCCCCGTATCCCGACAGTGCACCGGTGTCCCATTAACACATCTGACTCCTGAAACGTGGCAGGAATGGCACTGGTATCACACACACAGACATTATTCCCATACTTGTGTTGGGAGGAGCTGAATATGGGCTCTCCGTTCCAGTGATGCACATGAAGCATCAAAACATATCAAACATCGCTGACAAGAGTCTGCAAGTCATTCAGCACAGACATTCCCCTTAATTGTTCTGATAAAGAGTACTAAAATAATATTAATGAAGTAAAAGGTCAAGGTAACGAGAGAACACTTTAATGACGTTTCTTAAAGATACACACTGTAACTCTTTTAGTTTATTCTTAGCTAAAAACACTTAGTTCTTTCAAAAATATGTGCTCATTAATGTATATTTACTTTGTTCAAGTAATAAAGTATTCTCGTGAGTGTATAATATGCCATTGAAAATACATACGGGTAAGGAGTCGCCATGTTGTCCCTCAATCTTAAAGAACATTAGCCAAAGAGGGACATACCCGTTAATTCAAGCTTCGCCTTTCACGTTTACGTTTGAGTTAACACTCATGGACGAAGACGAACCGGAAGCCATGTTAATCTTGGACTGCATTGGCCACAAGAGGAGTTAAAACGAAATCGTAATTGAGAGGAACAGAAACTAATATTCCCTTGATGGTCATATACCTTTTCACCACTAGATGGGGGTAAAAATCACACAGTGTAGCTTTAACACTGAAGTACATTTTACAAAAAAAAAAAAAATATGTTTACACTTTTTATTGGGTCCTTGTTACAGTACTGAGTAATACAAATTAATGCACTTAATGGGTTTGGTTTAGAGTTAGTTGCATATAATTATGCATAATTTACTGTTATTACTAAGTACATGAAGCACGTAGGACAGTAAATAAAGTTACTAAATCTACTTTGGTTACAAAGTTTAATAATGTTACCAAGTTTTACTGGTTATTTAATATTAATATATATTCAATATGAATTTACAATATCATCATTAACAAATGTTTAACTACATGACAGAAACGACTCTAAATTGCTATATTTTGGTTTAACATAGACGCTTGTCAGTACGTTCGGCATATTTCAAAGACAAAAGAAGTCATTATGTAATTGCCTGCATTTTTAAAATCTTGCTTCTTGATGAATATGATCCCGTAGGAAGGGTCTTGTCCTTAACTCTCAGTGTCCGCAAATCTCATGCTGCAATCTTAACTATGGCATGTATGTTGGGCCATGAACTCCACACAGTACCGTGAGACCGATCTTATGACCAGAGCCACAGCTGTCGCAACCGTGTACTAATACAGGAGACACACACACACTTCAACTCAACATTTCAGTGCTTTTAGCAAGTATGTGGAACATTAAGACACTCAGGTTAGCTTCTTCTGATCTGCAGTTGAAAATCATTATCAGCATTCAGAGTTTCTTCCATTATGAACGTATAATAACTTGATTTACCACACATGAAAGAAATCCACAGCAGCCAAAATCAATGAAAGCACCAAAAACAGTGATTTTTTTCAGATTTGTGCAAATACACTAATCACCAAGTCAATTCCCATATTCATATTTAGCTGTACTAAAGTTTCCATGTCAATCCGAGAGTCTTGTCATTGTGAGCAAAACTCAACACAAGTCATATTACCTTTATTGTTTCCTTGTGCAGAATCAATTATTCCCTCAGTAACAAACTCTCTCTGTCTCCCCCTTCTCTCAGCCAGCGTATTCTCTGACTGACTCGCACTGACCGCGACATTAGCAGTATTATTATGGACTCTGACAGGGGAGGCGGTCAGCAAGCCAATCGGATAAAGCCACACACAGAGTGGGCTTGAGGAGCGTCTCAATATATCATAACACAAAAAGAATATGGTCTGAGATTTACAGTGAAACCAATAATACTCTAATCAAATTAACAATATCTGAACATATGAAAAAAGTGAAAAGAAGTTGTAATATTGGACCTCTAAAGCCAAAACGAAGACAGAATTATGTTTTTGAGTTTAAGGAGAATGACAGTTCACTCTTTTGTTCTGGCAGTTGTTGTCATTGAACACCCGAGTATACACACGTCCTGCTGTCCCACAGTGAAGTGTGTGTGCTTGTTTTTTAGGCATCCTTCCCATGTGGAAACCAAGCCGGGGTGATGCCCAAACAACTCAAACTGGTCACAAAACACTGCCAAAATTCATTAGCCCCTCAGCGTGACATGCAGGTGAGTCAAAATAGCACTTGGAGCCTCTATCGCCGGGGTCCCGGCGGTCCGGGTGTTCACATTGTTGTAATGCTGTTATTGTTAGTAGGATAAGCAGTGTAATGAGTCAGGTGGAGGGGAGGCTTCACTGGCACAAGGTGAGGTGTTCGGTTTATTAGTCAATGCAACTCTCAGCAGAATAGCAGCCAAGAATCTGGAGCTGACAGCTGGCCGTAGACTTCATGTGACACACTGATGGACTGACAGACAGGCAGTGTATCACATGACAAAGCAAGCCAGAGGAAAGAACATGTATCCTTGTATCCTTGTGGATACTGTCAACACGATTTCATATCCTAAGGCTTTG